>OY740772.1:21322234-21922234 GCA_963513935.1 Aphrophora alni | reverse complement strand
AATCTATTCACATTTATAGAACTCTGTCAGATAATGCTTACTATCTTCTTTATCTAAGTAATGTACAACTACTTTATCGACAACTCTTTAACTTACTTTTTCCACTACTTTACTACTTACACTACTAACTACACTAACAAATAGTTTATAAAGTCCTAAACTAATTCCTCAACCAATTACTCTTCCTTCTACTCCACCCAAATACTTTACCAATTCTAGAAGCCCACAAAGTACATGAAGGTTGCACTTCACTTACGTATACTTACTACAGTTACTTAACCACTTTTACTTGGACTATATAAACGTGCGAGCAATGGTATTAGCAAGCTTCACACGGTGGTAGTTATCCTTAACCAATTATATTTATCGTGGACACATAACATTGGTACAAGCTGTGGCATAGGGCATAGAAAGTGATCACGGTTCCACGTAATGCACGCCGTGAGAGAATGCACCTGCCTGTCTGTCTTGTCTGTTGGGAAAACGTTTTACTCTTCGTCTCCGTCGATATTATAACAGTCTGGCTCAACATTAGGTGTGAAAAGCTTTCTAACCTTTTTTCATCTCTTTGATGTAAAGGTGGCTTTTTATTTTTATAGCTCAATTAACTTTCCTTTCGTTATTATTTGTAATGACTCGGTACTTCGTCAAGTGATGACGCTGCCGATGGGAAACTAATTTAAAAATTGAAATCGTATGAACCTATAGTGAAATTTAGGAATGTACCCAATCGGGAGAATTTTTACGACAAAAGAATAGCCTACACTTTAGTTTAAAATTGGACTTCTCGAAACCTTAATATCTTTTTAATTTTTGCTTCCAATTTGTTTTTTAAACTATAGTAATTTTTTTTAGGATATTTTCTTAATTAATATTAGTATATCAATCACAGATATAAAATGTAATAAACAAAACTGCACTGTTTAAAAACAATTACCATAACAATTTACGTTTTATTGTATATTATGAATTACTATCTCTATACCATACATAACCTAAAATGAATGATTATTAACTGAAATTTAACGTTCGATTCATGAACATATTCTGAGTAAATTCCACAGCAACAACATTTTTCCCTGCACTTTTCAAATCTTATCACACAACCTACATTTACAGCTTGTCTTTACAACTCCATCACTTTAAATACTTTACGAGTTTTACTATTCAATGCTTTCCATGATGCTAGTGACAGCGAGAACACGTTACAAAATTTCAAAGTAGGTTCTTACAAAGTAGGTCCTACAAACAAGGGTGTGCTCATAAGTTGACGAAATATAGCTTGAACTGCGCCTGGAAGCACAAAAGCGGCTTGTCGGCCCGTTACTTCCCAGATTGGTATTACTAGAAACCATCAACTTATCCATAGTGGGTTATATATATATAACGAATGTATAATATTTATATAATAAATATATACAAGTCAAAACCCGCTGACTGATCAAGAAGTCTCTGGATCCAAGAAGCCTAGAGTTATGAATTCTTTAACATGGTTTGGGGAATGTCTGTAGACGCGTACTAAGAAAGGGTTTTGAAAATGTTCCACTCCAAGACTGTTTTTACCCCTAAAGTATATCTCTGGATACAATAAGCCTAGAGCTATGAATTTTTTAACATGGTTTGAGGTAGCTCTGTAGACGCGTACTAAGAAAGGGTTTTGAAAATGTTCCACTCCAAGACTGTTTTTACCCCTAAAGTATATCTCTGGATACAATAAGCCTAGAGCTATGAATTTTTTAACATGGTTTGAGGTAGCTCTGTAGACGCGTACTAAAAAAGGGTTTTGAAAATGTTCCACTCCAAGGCTGTTTTTACCCCTAAAGTATATCTCTGGATACAATAAGCCTAGAGCTATGAATTTTTTAACATGGTTTGAGGTATCTCTAGACGCGTACTTAGAAAGGGTTTTGAAAATGTTCCACTCCAAGGCTGTTTTTACCCCTAAAGTATATCTCTGGATACAATAAGCCTAGAGCTATGAATTTTTTAACATGGTTTGAGGTAGCTCTGTAGACGCGTACTTAGAAAGGGTTTTGAAAATGTCCCACTCCAAGGCTGTTTTTACCCGTAAAGCATATCTCTGGATACAATAAGCCTAGAGCTATGAATTTTTTAACATGGTTTGAGGTAGCTCTGTAGACGCGTACTAAAAAAGGGTTTTGAAAATGTTCCACTCCAAGGCTGTTTTTACCCCTAAAACAAGTATCATATCTTTGTTATTTACAAGGCTGTTTTTACCCCTAAAGTATATCTCTGGATACAATAAGCCTAGAGCTATGAATTTTTTAACATGGTTTGAGGTAGCTCTGTAGACGCGTACTTAGAAAGGGTTTTGAAAATGTTCCACTCCAAGGCTGTTTTTACCCCTAAAACAAGTATCATATCTTTGTTATTTACGGGTCGATTTTGATCAAATTTCGTGTGTTGCTGTATTTGGGTAACAAATTATATCTTTATAAAACTATCTCTACTATCCCCAGATGAAGGTGGGACCATTATATAATAATCCTGATTTGTAATTGTCCAGTGAATGTTATATGTGTTATGTATAGTTTTCACTTTATAAGTTGCCATTGAACACTATAATGGGGTGGATAGTTATGAAAATCGAGCAAAATTTACGTAAAACAATTTTGAACATAAATAGAAAATTATTGTTTTACGTAGGACCGAAAATATCGTCAATTTGTTTATGGTAAAAAGTAGGGTTTGCACTAGTAGTTTTTTTCAATATGGTGTTTAGAAAAAAATTAATTAAAAAATTGTAGAAAATAAAATTTTACACGTTTCTGAGAATAAGCTACTGTTTAGCTTTAATAAATGAGAAAATTATGGTAATAAAATCCTTATAAATTTGGTGACCCTTGTAGACCACTGGCCGCTCGGAGGAAGACACCGACTAAACTGATCAACAACAAATATTAAGAGTGATTCGGTTTTTATGGTTTGGCAATCCCGAGGGACCTACATTTTTTTCCATGTAGTTTTGAGTTAGATCCCTCTTTCTTATCAAGTCTTGATCAACTCTTGTTCTCTTCCAACCCTGACGCTATAGAACTACTCGAGGGCTAGGAGTCTTTATTTTATATTCTTTTATCTTATAAGACAATGAGTGAGGTTTTTGTCTTTAAACAATATAGATAAAACGTTTTGATTTCCAGTCTGTTTTTAACCCAGTTTTCTGAGGTATATTTTCTGTATGTTTGTACAGTATCCGCATGGTAGGAATGTGTCTGGGATAGAGAGGAAAGAGGGGCTCCCACACTTTGTTTGTTGCGTTTACTTTCAGCGGTACAGCCCCAATAAAAAAAATGTAGACCTCAAATGCTCCTGTGTAAACGCGTACCCTACTTTCGTTTCTTTTATCGGTGTAAATAAGAATTAAACGTTTTCAAAAGTCTGTCACGAAGTTGTAACTTTAGGAATTAAATGTAACTAAGCTGTAATTTGTGTACCTAGTTTTTTTGGAATAGGTTGTACCGTCAAGTCAGGCTAGGGAAGGAAGTAGAAGGGAGGACACGCCCCTTACGCCAGACACAATCCTAGTCTGAGACTACTGTACTTTCTCTGTTAAATTTTGTATTTTAGGGGTGGAACCCAATTTTCAAATATTGTGTTCCATCACTGATAGTGTTTATATACTAATAAGCGTTGATACCTGCGGATTAATCAATCGTGAGTAATTTAACCTCAATTTGATTTGACGTGTCAGATATTAGGTACTATTTAGAATTTAGTACATAACATAAATCATACAAAGTTGATAATGTTACATAATCAATTAAAAAAAGTAAAGTATAATGTGAAATTATAGGGATTTACTGTTTCTAAATAAATCAGTTTGATGAATATTAAAAAAAAAATATTTTAACTATAATCAAGTTTAAAACAGTTTGAACAATATTTGATACTTGTTTAGGCTTGACTTATCTTTGTCTATTTATAAAACCTGTTGGTCCTGCATGTAAACTCCCTTATCATATCTTTATTTTAAAAGTACTAATTGATATTTTTTTAGCTAACAAAGGTAAGCATCTGTTGTTTGCTTTATTATTATTTTTTAATAATTATAATCTGTCCTTATGGAAGAGTTAAACATACAAAAGCTGTCTGGTCTGCATGGAAAACTGTCTGTATAAAATATCACAACACAATCAATAACTGGGCTGGTACACAAATATAAACTATCTCTAGATATGGTTTAAAAATCATTCGATCTGTTTGTCATGAAATAGAAATAATCAAACATTGGATCAGAACTAACAGTCCAAATTATATAAAATTGTTTAAAAAATATAAATATATTAAATTCCAAAGCTGTACCAATACTGTAGGAAGAACAAGACATTTACCAGCATATATAAATAAAAGTAACTCGATTAACCGCTCTAAATCTTTCGTATATATTGCAAAAATAATTGGCCTGTTGGTAGCGTGACTGTGCGCATGCATAAATGTATGCAAATATTAAGTAGCCTGGTAATGCCACTTGGCCTAGTAAGTTTACACACATAAATGTATAATTAACAGGAAGGAGTATAGCAAGGCCAGACAATGGCTAACAGTAGACATAATGGGAACGAGAAACAAGGATAGATGCACGGATTGATTCATGTGTTGAAGCGAGATAGAGAGATATGAGTCACAGGGGGGTCCCTGACCCTGTACAGTGCAATTATATTGACGCCGCCACTCCTTCACGTGTTGCAGAGTGCGATATTGAGGCCATATCTGCGCATTGTATCGTATAACTGTTACTGGCATGCGTACAAGTAACGAGGTTAATACACGGTAGAATTGGATTCCCAGTTTTTGTCACTTCAACTGGCGACAGAAATGTCACTTCCTGAAACGTCAAAGAAGAAAGTAAATTGCGCTGTGAGTTATCTTATGACAGGATTGAAATGAATCTAAAAATAACCTCAGCTACTTGAAAAGGACAATTTTGAGTTATCCTTTACGTTTTAAGATGTTGGCATGTCGCTGTGTAATTTCAAATAGGATGACGTTCAGTTTTCATATTTTAGAGATAATATTGAAAAGAAAACATTGGAGCAAACCTAATCTAAAATAGTCATATTGCCCAGTAATAATCCAAGTGAAGACCAAAACTTCAAACATTCTTCTATTTTACCGATTCAGTTGGAAAACATTAATTAATAACTTCCTTAGCCCAACAGTACATTTCAAGCCTTCATGTCAAATCATGTTATTTTCGAATGATGTGTGGTCAGCAGAACGAGTTTCCGTCACCATGATTCGTCATGATGCTCAACATCGATAACTTTTTAATCCACCGATGAGCATCGAATCTAGAACCTTTTGTCCACAAATCAAAAGATCTTTCTACTAGACTTTAGACCACCCAAAGGCTTAAAAAACAATAATACATTCATTTCTTAATAATTCAGTTTTGTGTATTATGGGTTCCTTTCCCACATTTACGTAAGTATAGAAAAGTTGTAATTGAGGTCAAGTTTTCATCCGCTTTGAGGTGTCTTATATTTTTGTCTGTCGTTTGCAGCCTAAACGAATATACAGATTTAGATCAAATTTTGTATATGGGTATATTGGAGTCGTTTCTACAGACTCCCCCCTCCCCTTAAATAAAACATTGAGAATAGTTCTCATAAGACTAAACTGTGAAAGCTAGATTTTCTCAGAATCTGTTATAACGATTTTGATCAAAATTTTCAAAAAATCTAGCCTCTAATGACCCAAGCAATGATATTAGTCGCTATCTCCCGAAAAAATGACGGTGGCGTGATTTATCGGTTAAAAAAACCCCAAAAATGGCCATATTGTTGTTGTAAAACTTGTAATTTATCAAAATCAGCTCTACAGATTTTGTTCACACTTTAACGAGCTAAATCAGCGTAAATTACAAGTAAAAGATTAGGCATACTGTTCACTAATAATTGGCAATTCCTGCCCTATTAATAATACCACAATTTATGCTCTGGTTAGTAGACTATACAGGATGTGCAGATATTAGGGCCTACTCAACCAAACTTTAGGATCTAATTGGGCTGGGCAAAATAGTTTTCCGTCTATCCGCCATTTTGTTTTTAACAAAAAAAGTTTCAACTTTGGAAATAGATAGGATCTTGAGTTCAGATTTGGTATATCCATATTTTGTGTAACGTTTACACGTGTATCAAAATATAAAGAATTTATTATTTCGTATATCTTCAAAATGGCTTTCGATTAAAATTTTTATATCGACTATCTCTAAAACTGTTAACTTTACAAAAAAATGTACAAGCGAGTATGAAATATAAAATTGGAATTAGATGGATTTTATTTATTGTCATTGAAAATACAGGATTAATAAATACTTTGGTTTTAGCCTAACCTTGGGTGGTTTTAGTTTCTTGTTGAAACTCGATTTTCTTTTGAGCTATAGTAAAATACAAATACAGTTTTTTTCGTTTCTTTCGTTTCTTATTATAAAGGGAAGCTCTCTAAAGGGAACTTCTAAATTGTTTTTATAAAGTTAACGATTTTCGAGATACTCGACGTTAAACATTTTAAACGGCAACCATTAAAAAAAAAAAAAAAATACAAAAATACAAAAAGTTGATAAGGAACTTATCTCCTGAATTTATAGTAACTCATCTTCCATAAGTTTCAGCAATACCGTGGGAATAAAGTACTTGGTAATGTTTTTCTCAACTAAAAGTAATTTAGAACTATTAATATTATTGGCTTAGTAGATTCGTATGTGAGAAAGTTAATGCAATGTAATTTACTGTTTATTTTAGTAAATGCATGAGATCTATAAATTATAAACTTAATTTAACCTTTACCATGAATATTTAGCGTCTAGGACAGGTTAGGTTAGGTAAATATCTGTTTGGAATTCGTACTCTGCTCTCCCGACAAAGAGATTTCCCGACATGTAGGTAAATAAAGAGATTGGTTCCGAATTAATTAATTAACACGTACGATTAAATTTATATCTTATCAGTATAACTTTCGGATCCCAGACCAAACATTTTTCTTTTTGATGTTCTCAGAACACAAATGTGATGTAAGATGAGTGTACAAATTTAAACATCCTGGACTGTTCCTTCTTATTTATACCTTAATTCAACAATGAAAAGTATGGAAAATCGCCACCTGAAAATGGTTCAAACCAAAAATGTTGGAAATTTTATTTAAGCGTCTATTACTTCTATTCGATTACGTTTATCAAACAATGACCAAGATTAATTTTTTTTAACTGGGTACGAAATATGAAAACGCCATAAGAAATAGAGGTGTCTATATATAAGAAATTAAAAAGTTGACACCTAAATTGGAAAGTAGCGGCCATTTGTCAGATTTCCAAAACAAATTTATAAGTTATATGTAAAGGTAAACACGGTCCCCACATTTAAAGTTTTCATAAGATTAATAGTTTTACGACATAAAAATAGTGCCAAAGATAAAAGAATCATTCTGCATAACCTATTTCTTTTGAAATGATATCAAATTTCAAATTTCACATGTGAGTTTTTATTAATTTTCTTTGAAAATTATCAGTTAAGATTAAAGACTATCATTACTTAACATTTTAAGATGCCCCCAACCTAACCTAACCTACAAAATTTATTATGCCTAAACAGACTCAACTGTATTTTGGTGAAATGTGAAAATTACCGTGTCCATTGTACAAAATCGGAAGTAAAAATAATTAGGAAAATTGAGAAACATTGTTTACTAGTTGATGACGATAGTTTATGAATGGGTATATGACAAAGTAAGTGCAGTGTTTTTGCAGTTTATTTTACCAAGAATCGATCGAAACATTGTAAATAGTCCTTATTCCAGTTATTCTTTTTACCTTCACATTCTGAACACATTCGAAAGGTTAAATCAGACCAATACCGTACTTTCAACGCTCGTTTATATATTGCTTTGCTTCAACTCCCGTTAGTACAACTCCTTCCATCCGTGACGGACTCAAATGTCGTATCCACAGTTTGCGATAATTAATCACCTTTACCAGGTTATCACCCTTTTACGGAAACGGAAACATGGTCTGGTTCCCTTTATAGATTAAAGGAAATAAATAAATAAAATTTTAAAAAAATAGAACATAAAAAGACTGAATAATAAAATGCCGGAAACTGGACTCTGTTAATTGTTTCAACGTGCGTTCACCTGATGAAGCACGGACGTTTCGTTGATATCTTGTCACGTCATTTGATTGGCAGTCAAACTCATTCTAGTAATCGTCCTTCACACCTTGGTTTATCAAGGTTATGACATTTTCTTTTATACGTAGTTACTGTATGTGATATGGTATCGCGAATATTTTTGAAATCTGTCTGTACGGCATCCCAAACAGGTAAACCGTTTTTTATCAAATTTAGTTTGTGCACCAATATTTTGTTTACTTTGAAAACTTAAGTTTGATGATTAGGTTTGACCATAATATGAATTAAGACCAAAGCGTAAAATTTAGTTTTTCTATTACAAATTTGTTTAACCTTTAGGAACCCAATTGAAACGGCAAGGACCCATTTTTTTTTTTAATTTACCCGGAATAATTTTCTTTTACATGGAGCTTGCCACAGCGATTTGGACTCCTAAACCTATTTCATCTAAATTTGGATAGATATCGTTTCGAGATATTCCATCTTTTATGTTGGTGTTATTTTCATTTTCATTTTTGACTATCAATAACTTTCTATGAATATTGATATAGCGAGTCACGCAAAATTAGTCTAAATGGTCTACAGCTATATGAATACAAAAATACGAGTCTGTTGTATATCACTGGACATTAAATACAACAAAAATTGTTTTAAAAAACGGAATTGTTCCTAAATACATAAATGTGAAGATTAATAACAAATCAAAAGCAGCACGTTTATCCAAGTCCACAGCTGAAAGGACTTGGCTAAAAGAAGAAATAAAACTATTACATTCAAAAAAGATAGACTTACACTTGAATTATATAGATTACATTCTAATATAGCCAATTACTTACACCCGATTGAGTTTGATATATTCTATGATAAGATTAACTCCAGAATCAAGAATAAAGTAAATAGTAAGCAATTGTTACTTAATAGTAAACTCAGGTCATTATTGATGAACAAACAAGGAGATAAGCCTATCCAAACAACACACAATTTTTTCCCCCGTTCTACCAACCTCACAAATATTGTATTGACTGATCTTGAATCTGATCTTCTAAACAAGGGTTTGAAATATAACTTAAGGCCCAAAAGCATTGACATAAGTTCAGATCTAATTAATGTAGAAACGACCATCCAATGTTTGCCAAAGGAACACCAGAGTAGCACAAGACATATCCTGGCAGATAAAGCCTCCACTTATATCAAACGAATGAAAAACACCACATGTGCACCCAACCACCAATCCGAAATAAAAACTTCTATCAACATAAAACAAAAACTAATAGATAATAATGTCTTAATTACAAAAGCTGACAAGGGAGACTGTCTAGTCATAATGAAAAAATCAGGAATACATTGATAAATTGCACGAATTGTTTACATTGAACAATATAATTCAATTGAAAACAGACCCTACAATGAAATTTCATAGAGCCATAAATAATGATTTAAATCAATGCA
This sequence comes from Aphrophora alni, assembly GCA_963513935.1. Classification (NCBI taxonomy): domain Eukaryota; kingdom Metazoa; phylum Arthropoda; class Insecta; order Hemiptera; family Aphrophoridae; genus Aphrophora; species Aphrophora alni. The sequence continues at coordinate 21,912,641 of OY740772.1, read as the reverse complement.
GGCACCTCATTAACAAGGAAGATGCAAAATTTCTAAAAATGATCAAACCTACTGCACCCAATCTCAGAGCACTACCCAAAATCCATAAGCCCAACATACCAATACGACCAATAGTAAATTTCATGAATGCCCCAACGTATAAAACAGCCAAATTCTTGGCAAAAGTAATTAAAAGAGAAACCAAGTTACAACCAAATTACAGCCTCTCCAATAAATTCGATCTGATAAATAAAATAAAAGATGTCAAGGTTAAGCATAGCCACACATTGGTCTCCTTTGACATTGTTAACCTATATACCAACGTACCGGTTGAAGAAACTATAGAATACCTGGAAAACAACCTAAATGCCAATAGCAAACTGAAGAAGGAGGAAATTATTGAATTAATTAGATTGTTAAGAACATGCCTGACACAAAATTATTTTTCTTTTAATAATAACGTTTATATACAGAATAATGGATTAGCCATGGGTTCGCCTTTATCTGGAATCATGGCTGAAATCTTCCTTAACCACATAGAAAAAGAAAATATAATGAACACAAAAACAAATTTAAAGAAAATATTATCTATTACCACAGATATGTAGATGACATCCTATGTCTCTTTAACGGATCAACAAGACAGATAACAAATTTTAATAAATATCTCAATAATATTCACCCTTCTCTCGAATTTACAGAAGAAATGGAGATCAACAAGAGTATAAATTACCTCGACCTCAACATCAGTACAATAAATAATAAACATCAATTAAAGTCCACAGGAAACCAACTCAGACAAATCACACAATACACGCTTCTTCCAGACATCCTGATTCACACAAGATGGCGGCATACAACAGTATGGTTTATAGAGCATTGAACATCCCAATGGAGGAAAATGATTTTACCACTGAAATCACATTGATAAAACACATAGCCCAATGTAATGGCTATAATTCATCAATAGTCGACAAATGCATCCACAAAATAAAAAAGAAGCAGAAACAAATCAGAGCTTCACCCAACAACAGAGACGAGAGTGTTAAAAACAAGAACAAATATATCACAATGGATTTAACACCGCCTTTCGAAAAACAGACCCGCAACATATTCAGAAAACTTGGATACAGTATTTCACACAGAACGAACAACAACTTGCAACGTTTTTTAAACCACACCAAACCCAACCACATGATGATAGATGGAGGTATATATAGGCTCAATTGCGATGACTGTGAAAAAACAGTACATTGGTCAGACTGGTAGATCATATAAAACACGTTTCAGGGAACATTTACCCAACAGCAAAAGGACAAACTCAACATATGCAGAACATCTTATTGATAACCAACATAGGTACACTGACATCCAGAAAAACATGACCATATTGCACAGGTTAAGAAAGGGACATAAAATGAACGTAATGGAGGAGTTTGAAATTTATAAGCACCAAAAGATCAATCCGTCAAACATATTAAATGACAAACTGAATTTCACCTCCAACTACATGTATGACCTGATATTTGAACATCAGAATAGGACTAACATATCTGATAAGGAATGTTCAAAGTAGCAGTGTCCCATTCTAACTCACTCAGTGAACATGTGGCCAATATACTGTGAGGAACTAAAACAATTTTTAAGTTTTAACGAGTGCCGGTCCTGCATGATGATTTGTGTTAGACCAAGAATTTTATATGTTTTTGTGATGTGCGTGTGAACAATGTGTTTATGTTATTAGCTGGCCTGATGATGCTGCCTATGGCGGCGAAACATGTAGCAATTAATATAATATAAGCAATTAATAATATAATATAAGGAACTACTATCGACTTCAAATAAGGTATGTTAATTAAATAACTTTCTAATTACCATTTCGGGAATATCGCGATTAATTTTCTAAGGCCGTTGTTTTTATCTATGGGTTTGTGCAATCTTATATTATATTGGCTAAGAAACTTTTGTATTTCCCCGTATTTCTTTATATTGAGGTGTAAAATTAAACAGTGTCACCTGCAGATTTGCCGAACATTTTTCATTTTCTTTTAAAACACTTATTTTGTAATACATTTATCATTTAATAACATGCCTGTAATGAATAAATAGGATGTTTCACAACAAAAATATTTTAAAATAGAAATACGTTTAATTTTGTTGTTTTGTTTTGATAATTTACAATGATTTAAAATTATTTTTAGGTTACCTTATATAGTACTTACCTTATTTATTTTGTGGGAATCCACGTTGTGTTGTGATTGATTGCTTACATTTCGCAAAACTAAACCGTTTATATGGCCTATTGTTAATGTGTGACAATTGGGTCTGAATTTGTTAACTGTACGTACTGTATAGAGCTTACTTTATTTGTAATATATTGCTTACATCTCGCAAAAGCTAACGGTTTATCTGGCTTATTGTTAATGTGTGGCAATTGTGTGGGAGCTTAGATATTCTAAGTTTTACACATTATAAAACAAAATGTCGGCCGCAAGGAAGACCGCTTGGAAACCTTCGAACACTCACTGGTTGACTAGAAAATGCCAATAACAGAAATCGAAGGACACTGAATTGTGAAGTAAACAAACAGGTTCAACTTTTTGATGATAACATGAACCTCAGATCTCGACATTATTTTTAAATTGTACGTTCATTTGATAATAACAATCCATATTTTGATGTAGGTGATCTTTTGATGAATGTAGATATTGCAGTGATTTGTTGAAATGACCACACAATGTAGTTATTAAAAACTGTTAAAATTCCTAACTGGTATTTCGTTGTCTAAAGTGTGATTTTGGTAATATTTTATGTTTAGTTGTCAACAATTTAATCCCCTATGTCAAATTATGCACTCCACAACACAAACCAGAACTTCCATTTAACGCAATGTCAATATTTTGACAGCACTACGCTCCTTCTGTCTGCCTTCCTGTCTTGTGTAGATATTTTTAATTATGCTAACATCAATGCCGGTCATAAGTGTTTTTTATGACATATAATAATATTACATTAGCAGATTATATAATTTTAGCCATTAAAATACAACAGCGTTAACTACTATCTCTTGTCTCTACCATGTCTTGTTCTTGTTGTCTGTGCCAATTTTATTTTTACCCACAACTGGTCTCGCGTCTTCGGAAACAAATTATTATATTATGTGTATTATCTATCTGTAGTTAACACAACCGTTTGAAAAACAGTGATACACTCCATATTTATGTTATGGTCGTTTCTGTCAATTTTACTGATTGTTACCTGCATCTGGTTTAGCATTGTCGCAGACAAATTCTTATCCTATGCTATGATAAGAGATTTGCTCTACCTGATAAGTTAACTCAACGGTGATGTATCGATAGATCGCAATCTCACTGGATCGAAAGATGGAGGGAAATTCGGGAATTACCATCCCTGCAGTTGCAAGATTGAGACGGAAAATTAGGTCAGTGTGAGGTATAATTCCCCGGCACTTATAGATAACTAGCCGTTCTAAAATCATTGACCACCGTTTTCATGCTGAGATGTGTTTAGTCCTACTGAGTTACTTAATTCAAGTATTATGTTTAAAAAAATTAACAATGGTTTTGTATGGACCTTAATTTTTAATAATTTACAGGTAAATAAATTCTCGAAAATTACGACATTCCATTTTAATATAGCCTACATTTTAACTTATCACTTGTATAATCCGAACCATAACCATATTAAACTGTTTTAACGGTCTAAATTTATTAGCTTAATGGCGATATTGAGTCCAATTAACGACCAAGAACGGCCAATTAATGTTTTCGTTTAGTTGTATTGTATAAAAGAAGTTATTTATTACCAGTTCTTCCCTTAAGGAACCGCGTTCTCGATCGAGTGAGATGTCGATCTAGTGGGATGTCGATCGTTTGAGACGCCCCGAAATCAACCACATACTAAACAGAGCTACGCTCCATCTCTCTGTTCTTGTCGTCTCTGTCAATTTTGCTGATTGTGTTAACTATATCTGGCTTAGAGTTCGGAAACAAAATCTTATGGTATGCTATGATTTGAGTTATTGTTTATTGAATATGTTAATCCAACCACACACAAGACAGCAATATGCTCTGTCTTTCTGTTCTGGTAGTCACTGTCAATTTTGCTGATTGTGTTAACTATATCTGGCTTAGCGTTCGGAAACAAAATCTTATGGTATGCTATGATTTGAGTTATTGTTTATTGAATATGTTAATCCCACCACACACAAGACAACAATATGCTCTGTCTTTCTGATCTGGTAGTCACTGTCAATTTTGCTGATTGTGTTGACTATATCTAGCTTAGCGTTCGGAAACAAAATCTTATGGTAAGCTATGATTTGAGATATTTTGAATATGTTAATCCAACCACACACAAGACAACAATATGCTCTGTCTTTCTGATCTGGTAGTCACTGTCAATTTTGCTGATTGTGTTGACTATATCTAGCCTAGCGTTCGGAAACAAAATCTTATGGTATTCTATGATTTGAGTTATTGTTTATTGAATATGTTAATCCAACCACACACAAGACAACAATATGCTCTGTCTTTCTGTTCTGGTAGTCACTGTCAATTTTCCTGATTGTGTTAACTACATCTGGCTTAGCGTTCGGAAACAAAATCTTATGGTATGCTATGGTATTGTCTACTTGATAACCTAACTCTACCACCACATACTAAACAGAGGAACGCTCTTTCTATTCTGACCGTTTCGATAAATTTAGTTAATTATTGATTAGACGTACGTCTGGAACAATGTTATCACAAACAAGTTCTACAGCGTACAATAATATGACATATGGTACGTATATGCGATAAATTTTGCCAGCATAAGTGTAAGTGTTAGTGAATACAATACTATCATACGCATTATCAATACCGCCCACTTCAGCATGACTGTTGCCAATGTAAATCCAGTTTCAAACTACAGTACAGCGAACTGTAGAATACAACGGTTTAGTGCTTTTTCTGTTGTAGAATTTTATTCCTCTAGAGAAAGCTTACTAATGGAAAAACAATTGTTCTCTCGAGCACCTCAGTGGTGAAGAAATAAAGTAATAAAGATTCTAGTTTTACGTCTAGAAAACTATGAAAATATCGAGAATTTGTTAAGAGAATAATTACTATAAATATTTGTTTGAATGATCTGTGGAAAATGTGTTTCGTTTAGTGATTTCAGCAGATCTTTGTCTATTAATATTACCATTTTTGGATAGAAAGTTTAAAATAATTAAAAGACACCTGAGTGTGATGAGATTTTAATCGATGAGATTCGATACTTTTATATGGTACAAAAATTTAATTTAAAAGAAACTCAATATTTTTATTCATAAAAGTGGAATTTTAATTCAATTTTTGTAAGTTTTGAATCATTTACAAGCCCATTCCAATTTTTATATTTTTAAAATCCAACATACTAAGTTGGTTGTTATAAAAATATTTCAATGTGGTTTCTTTTAGCAACAGGCATCAAGCAATGAAATGAAAAATCTCCTCAATATCATTTTAATTACACACATAACATGTATAATTGTTGTCGTTAATCCATGGTTTAGAATTTAAGTAAAACATTTTTGATTTGCATTATTAAAAATACATTTTATAATCGGTAAGAAATGTCTGTTATTAATATAGCTTTGCCGTCTAATTATAGCAGTAATTTAACATATGATAAAAACTAGCCCCCCCCTTCTCCGCCTAAACGTAAATTACCTAAACAAAAGTAAACGTAAATTGTTAAATGTTCCCTGATCTAAGTGTACCGAGATATTATTAACAATAGCTGCCCTCCTTGTATATATTGTTATCTTTATCGTTTGTTTTGTCAATATATTTGAAATACTGTGTATGACATGTTAATATGTTTAAGAATATATTTTTCATGCATTTAATTAAAAACAACAACAGTAATTCCTAACGTGTTCTATGCAAATCGATTGGGTTATTAATTCATTTTCTGTCGAATGAACCTGAAAGTATGTGTCCCTATGTAATTTTGTAAATATATGCAATGATTTTAATATTTTAAAAGTCAAATTTTGAAGAATAATTTAAGGATTTAAATAATTTAAGGATTCAGAAATAAAAATGTTAAATCCTCCTTTAGTTTTAGTCATGGAATTAACTCCATGCTGAATGTCAAAATAATTAATCTTTTAAATCGTGTACAGTGTATGAAAAGGTCAAACGAGATTTCCGCCTATAAGCGTGATCATGTAAGCGAGGAGAACAGAAAACAGAAGACTACATCATAAGTTTCAATATATAGGACTATTACAATATAATATATAGGTTTAAAATTACAATATAAGATATAGTGTGATTCATGAACTCACTTACTATTTTAATATGATATTAAACATTTTTAAACACTAAAATTACGTAAAACTGAATCTAAACTTTCGGAGCTAACAGCTAGCAGGCAATAGATATTGTTGCTCTTCCTATGGTGATGTGTTATTTATTTGTTTACTTACATTTATACCTTTAGTTGGCAAGCATGAAGTATATTCTTGAAGAGCCTAATGGATTTTGTAGGTTGGTACACAAAGAGCCATTCCGATTTAGTTTGGTGTTCGGATCATTCCAAGCAAAATAATTTCATTGATCAGACGGAAACGGAATACAGCAGTGAAAGTGAGACAAAAAAATGATATGCGCCAAGATCTTGTTGATGATTTTTGAAATAACCTTTTACGTTCTCCACAGAAATAGTTGGAGCCAAGGGACTGGTAAATCGTATGAGAAATGCCAAAAGAGCTTCTGAGAAAACAAAATTCGGCGGTACGACGTTCGTACCATGCAGCGTCCGTAGAACCCAGAAACAGAAATAATGTTGTTACTGCCAATGTTTCAGGCTCATCAACGGTTAAAGCTGGACATTCTTTTTATCACATGATGTACGGGCAAGGCGTGGTTTTACTTGTCTGGATATGTGAATTCACAAATTCCAGATATTGGGCGACCGAAAATCCACATGTAATTAACTAACATCCATTCCGACAAAAAGGGTGTTTTGTACGCGATATCTGCCATAATGATTGTAAGACCAATTTTTTAAATAAAACGTTAATAATGAAACTTTATGGATAGATATTCATGGAAATGTTTAGAAAAATTAATGACATTGAAGTTGACGCAAGGCTATTTCCAGCATGATATAAATTGCCACACATCTGGTTTATTTGGGGGTCGTATTATTTGGATCTGTGATCACCCAGATCCACCATCTTCTTTCTCTTGATCTTGATCTTTTATTAAAGACATAGTTTCTGCAGATCGTCCAAGAATACTTGGATATCTTCGAAACAACAATGTTGAGAAATCAACAATATTGGCGTCAACACACTTTTTAGAACATCTCAAGCGACGGGTGGAGTATTGTTTGAATAAAGGAGATCACGTCCACATAATTTCTGAATCAATGTTTACTATCCATAAAAAATGGTAAATATTTTCTTCCAGTACAAAGGTAAGTAATGAAATAAATGAAACATATCTCCATAGCAACTGCCACTGTTGCTATGGCCCCGGCCACAGTTGCTATGACAACTGTTCCCATTTATTGTCAGCTGTTTTGAATCTCCTGGAGTTTTTCTATGCATTTGAAGCAGTTTTATGTAATTTGTGTCTTTAATACATGTTTGAAGTTTAATTAAACTGATAAGGTTTTCGTAGATCATCATGTAGGCCTTCATAAAACCATTGTCAAAATATTGATTTTTTAATCTATTAAAAGAAATCTGTTAGCTACAATTATTTTAAAGCGGTGAAATTCTGCGATTTTTAGAGCCGACTTTTAACAAAATCAGAATTTTGAGTTTAGGTTTTGATAACCAAATTTTGAGTTACACACCAAATCTACCCATTCAATTGACGGGTAGATATTAAGACCATTCAAAATACACCTTTATCGAATTCAGGAGATCTCACTACAGATATTTAGATTTTTTTAGCCATCACATGACTCTCTCTATACTAATTTATGTTAGAAAATAACATGAGAGTAATAATTGTTACCAACTAAACCATAATTAACATTTTCAAAATAGTGATTTCATTACAATCATATACTTAACGATGCCCTCCAGGACGAAGTGGGTTTGCTATCGATACGGCATTTAAAAGTGAAACTTGTCGTTTATTTATTATATATTCATTTGTGTCATTGGTTTTTCTTTCTGGTCATTATTTATCCTGGTACTAGTTAAGTATTAATTTAGCGTTTAAAGGGCGGACATCGCTACCTTACAAGTTGTCAGTGTTGCAAACCTAACAAATGATTAATACAGAATGAATGTTCTCGCCCTTTTGACATACTTACCGCCCCCTCGTTCAACCTACGCTGGCTCTGGGAAGGTTTTTGCATACACAAGTTCTTTTATTTCTTCATTAGTTACGTTTTGCTTTTATTTATGATGTAATTACGACATCGTTAGCTCTGTATCTAGGCGAGAATCAATGCTTTAATTGTGTTTACGTAATCCTCGTGGAACAATTAATTATTGTTTGTTTTATGAATAGTTCTTTTAATTGTTTCTTTTGTGTTTGTTTATAAGTTGTATTTATTGTTTCAACAGCTGTTATTTTCTTATAAATACGTGGTATAAAACAGTGTCGTTAATTTCTATAGGATGTCATCCTACACTTTATTAAACTGTGTAGAAATATTTTTCCAACTTTCCCACACACACACATACAAAACATAAAATTCGACACAACCCAAAAAGTTTAAGTATTACTTTTAGATGAGAAAAAAGAAGTTTCTTTAGAACAAAAATTTCCCGTGTATTTCTTATGAAACATTGTTATAGAAGGGTTCACGTCTTTATAGAAAAATAATTTCTTAAATAATAGCTATTTATATATAAATTGAGCATAAGTTTGTGTCATAAACCAATCCAAAATGTAAATTATATTTGATTGAAGTTTAGTTTTTTATCAAGGCAATCAAAGTTTATTTTCATTTTCCGCCCATTGTTCCTGAACTCTTTCTGCTTTGTGTCAATAATCTTCACATTTCTTCCAAATTTGAACGTAATTGATATTGGGAATTTATAATAGCGCTATGGGCTATTTGGCTTTTACTGATAGCTCTCAATTTTTTTTTTAGTTACGAAAAAAATTGTCTTAAGATACTCGTATTGTCATAATATGTTTGATGACAATAGGTCAACTCATTTGGGCTGTAGACTACTCCACAGACAGATGGTAGGTAGATATTCCAGAAAAAAACACAATTTTGGAGCTCAGCTTATCCTAAAACGAATATAACCACGAAAAATGTGACATTTATTTTTGACCCTTTACATGACTTACAGTGGTAAATACAAAATTAATAGTTTATTATTACGAAGGAAACATGTCATAGCTAATGTAAAAGCAATCCAACTGTTAGAGAATGTAATATTTAGTAAGAACAACCATTAATTTTTCTTTTTCTTTTCTTTAGGGCATTGGAAAAACGATCTCACTGACTCGTTACGACATGCGAGTAGTTGTGCGTAACGATTGATTTTAAAGTAAACCTTATATTCGATAGTCAAGATGTGGTTTTCGTTCTCAGTCCCTGTATAGTACTGATTTCTAATTGCTCCGATGGTAATGTTAGTACGTTATTTTGGTTGCTCAGCTATACATTTTCGTTTACTAGTGTTTGTTTAATAGTTCGAATACCAAATTAAGACAGTATAGTAATGATTGTAAGCTTAGTTAAACAAAATATAGAAGCTGGTAAATCTAGTTTTTAATTATTTAAGACTATTATGTAAACACTAATATTTCGATTTATTGTTATTATATTTTTTCTTGAATATCATTTTTCATCAACAACCTGTCTTTTAAAATCCACAAATCACCACTGGAATAGAGGAAGAATTATAGTCGGGAATGTGTGCGTAACTGGAATTAAGACAATCGGCAAGCTGATGGTTTTGTGTATTACGAGTGTATTACGGAAGTATTAGATTCTAACGATCCGAAAATATTGGTTGCCATTTCTCCACGCAACGCGTTATGCCGCTTAGGGTCAAAACTAAATAATTTACCAAACAGCACTCTAGGTATAAAGCTCTTAATGATATTGGTAGAGTTATATTTTGATTAGTAGAGTAACACAACTCTAATTGAAACATGGGTGGTCAAGCCTTATGTTTCCGCGGTGGTAAACATTGTTTACCTTCTAGAAAATCTCGGATACGAGGACCACACAAGATTCTCCAGTGGTGTTGGTAATCCAAGTGGTGACAAAAGCAGAATTTATCAACAACGGGAAAATGAGCCATGTGCGCTGGTATAAACTTGGAATTAATGAATTTGTGTGAGTGATTTTGAATTGGGCACAACCAAAATGACGTAAAAAGCAAATAACAGTTCTTTAATAATTTAGAAATGTCGAAATGAAGGTTGATCATTATTGTGTTTGGATTGGAAGACACGAGTTGGCAGAATTAGCAGAAATCCAAGATTTGTGGAATAATATGATTTAGCTTTAACTTGTCGAGTAATTTGTAAGACCAGCCTTTCCAGTTTAGATAGGCTTATTTGAAATAATGAATGGTTCTAAAACCAAACTTATGGTTAGAAAAGATTACTATCTTCTGTAGCGTAACCCTGATGAAATGGGTTTCGAGTAAAAAAAATGCAATAAATGTTTATGAAAGTATAAAGTTATAAAGCAAGCGTGTATGATAAAGTTTGAGCAATTTTGAATTTACAACTTCTAATTGTGTTTTAATGATAAATCTTTCGGCAAACGCAGTTTTAGTGTAGTTGTTGTTATGAATATTTAACACGTTTCCATTATAATATTTAAGAAAATGATTTAAGCCTGAACTCTGTTGTTACATTTAAAGAGGAAATATTTCACAGAATTACTAAATTTATTGCAAAAAAAGAGACTGTCCGTAGAGTGTTTTCTGAAATGTGTTTCTAGTTGTGAAGATATCACTTGTTTTGATCTAGCCTAGTCAAAGACCTAATGAACGTAAACTCACTTGTCTCCATCCACAGTATCGTTCTTCATTGACCCTTGTGTTTACTGTTCAGTTAACACAGAATGGATTTTACGAAGGTAATTTATACATATTGTTTGGTTAACGTGCTTTTTCCTTTCTTCATTTTGGTCTCCTTCTAAAAGACTAATTGTCACTAAGTGTTTGTTGAAATGACCTTTTCTAGTAATAAAGGCAACAATTAAGTTTTCTCAATTTAGCTTAACCAAAAACCTAGTTTTCACTTGTAATAATATTTCCTAACTTCGTGATAATTACACTCGATGCCTCTAGTTTGACAAGATGATCTGCTCCGGCATCCTGATGTTCCGGCAATAATCCAATTGTACGTTGAAATTAGATAAACCCTTGATGGTATTCCCGCAACAGAGAAGGTGAACTATTTCTCATTCAAAGCCTAAATTTGTTGTATTCAATAAAATCTACAAAAAACATTTAAAACCATTTTTCTTCCGTAAGTATTTTTTTAAGGAATCGTAAATTTTAATGTCAATGATTGTACCAAACTTATTGAAAGTGGACACAAACTGCTACCTGTATAGAGGAAATGTATTCTGCGACTCATGAACGTACGTACTTTGCAATACGGATATTAGCTAAAAATTCTGCTCACTAGATGGCTCACGTAAAGTCACGGATATTAACGTGTTCAAATGGTTTTTTTTCTTTATGTAACGGTTTATTTAACGCAATGTGCACTCGCCGTAACATTGTCGTTCACTTTAAGCATTACATTTCATTGAACACTGGGGCAAGTTGTTGCTTAATATCGTTGTACGACTTGATAGGATAACAATTGATTTTGATGTTTTTGTGTATAGATTTCTGTACATGCCAATATCAATGTTCTGCTTAAAGAAGTTATCAAAATCCGTTTTGAAAGGACGTCATTTTGAGATCATTATATAAATCGTATTAAACAAATAGTGAAAACATAGCTTAAATGTAAAATTTCGGTTACTGGAGCAGATTTTGTTTCATTTTAAGACCACGTTTTTTACATTTTGTTTTAGTGGATATTTGTAATATAGAATATTAGCTGTCTGATATTGTTAAAAATATTTGGTGATCATAAAACCGTTAATATGGCGGACACACATAAACGCACGAACCTACAGACAGAAAATCGAAACAATATTTTTTATTTCTTGTATCTGCGAATCTAAAAATTGCGCTTAAAATGTATTTGTAGGTTTTGCTTCTATGTCCATGTCAAAGGGTTTTTTTATAACCTAACTTAAACTAAACTTGCACTGACAAATTTTAAGTTTTTTTTTTAAATGTTGAACACAATAGAAAGAAATTATTCTAAAAAAATACTGGTTCTGTTAGATACTAGACCAATTTAGTTATAACTTAAGGTTCGTCTAGTCCATTGCTGGAGAAGTTTGTAAAGACTAGAATTCTTCCATCCGTTCTAAAGAGACAGATAATAATAAATTGGCGAATAGGCGTTTAATTGGTGGTAGTCTAATACTGGGGGGGGGATTTTGTAACAATAATTTTAACTCGTTATTTTGAAAAAGAAGAAAAAATGAAGTAATATTAACATTTTATTACAATATTTCTAGAATCATATTTTCGAATTTTGTATGAGGTTTTATTTTGTCTAATATAAAACCAAAAACGACTAATATATATTTAGTAAGTAAAATCTTCTTTATTTAGTAAAACCTTTGAACATTTGCCATTTTGTACTGGATCAACCTTTTGAAGTGCAGTTTGCCGTATTAAATTCTGCCAGTAAAGCCCTTTAAAATTATGTACAACTGGGCCTATGCTTTCATTTAAGATTTTCTTTGTAGTCCTATATAGGACGTCCCCTCCTGGTCCTACACTGTCATTAATGGTGTGCAACAATAGTTCCTTAGATTCATAGTGTAAGTCCAGGTTTTCATCTTTCCAGTGTCATCCAAACAAAAATTATTAAACCGGTGTGGGACTTTTTGTACACCCGGTATATATCTATATAATTTACCCAGTTGTTCGGTGTTTATATATCTTTGAATAAGAGAAGCGCACTGTCCATTTTGTTGGCGTCTTTTTTTAAGAACGATGACTAATGTGACCCGTGTCCAGTAAAAATGAAAAACTTGATTAAGTTAGCGTTAAATATTTGTTCATAGTTAAGCCAATATCATTTAAAAGAAAACAAAAAGCGTTTTTATAAAAGTAAACCCTCAATCCTTATTTCGTGCTGTAGAAAAGTAGGTAGTATATAAAATTACCCCCCCCTCCTTACCAACGTTTTGCGTGAACATTTTTAAAGATTTTTTAACCATTTTTTGCGGGTCCATAAACAAACATTATCCTTTTAAAAACTAATGTAAACCTAGACCACACAGCAAAGAGGAGTTGTTTTGTTCGGGATGTAAATGCCACATCTAACAAGACGGAGGAGAGGGGATAGAGATGGAGAATAAGGACGATTCAGTCACGGACTAAAGACTTAATTAATTTAAACGCACAGATGAAACCGCTGTACTGAGTAAGTTTTACGCTAGATTTATCTGAGGGTTTCGGCCTCAGTAGAATTCTCTCAACCCAGAGTGTACAAGAACTATGTCGCCAGATGGTAACAACTGTTTGGGAAGCTGAGAAGCCGACAAACGCAACAATTACGTCCACATATTAAAGTTGACAAGATTACAACGTTTATTGCATTACCGACGTCGGCTAATTACCCCCTTCTCCGCTCACGGCCCCTTAACGTCTTTACCTTTTGATTCGTCGGAAATTAGTCTCTTCTTTTATTATGACATGCGTTTAAGTTTTTATTAAATCATTAACTTTTATTTATTTTTTACCTCCGTGATTGTGTAGGCCTAATACACAATGTCTATTCTTCTACTTTAAAACCAGTTTTACTTGAATATAAAGCGTTGGAATCGTAATATAAACATTGTACAGAATCAATTCAAAGAGACTTTAATGAAATGAATAAAGTTATCGATTTTTATCTTTTTATTTTTTTTTCTTCAGAGAATCAATTATAATATTAATTTTATAATTCTTATTTGTATTTAGTCTCAGAGAAAATGTTGGGTCTATTATAAAACCAATATTTCCTTAATATGGTGGGGTGGGAATAAAACTGATAATATTCAGAAATTACATTTGTTCATAAAAAAACTTTAAAAAATTACTTGTAATACTGGAGATAAAATTTAGTATAATTTTTAACGACATCGGTTCTATCAATTTTAATCAATTCCAATGAAATGGATAATAATACGAAGTCAGTGTATGATCCTGCATATACAACTTAGGAATATGGGACAAATGACTTGAATTGACAACGTCATCACAACCGCAAATTATCTAGATTTGTGACTAGCACTCAACTTTTCATTTATTTAAGTATAAAATTTTACAAATTTGAACGCAAGCTGTAAAAATTAAATGTTTGATCTAGTATAAATATTTTCCAATAAACGTTTTAAGAAAGTTGAATATTTGGGAAGTTTACGGACAGGTGTAAACTGTTAATTTAGATCTCAGCTCTCCAAGATAAATATAAGTTTTGTAAAAAATAAACAATTATTATAAACTGTTCATTTTTGGAGAGCTCGTTCATATTTTCACTAAGGACATATTAACCCAAATCTAATAATTTCATTAAATACATTTCCCGCTTTAAAGGTACAAATTTTGATCCGTCCACCTTTAGATAATTCTTGATAATAATTTTTTACCATTTATCATTTATTCAATCATTTAGCGTTGTGGTCCAAAATATCTTTTTGGAATACCTAACTCACATGGAACTTTAAAATATTAAGCCCCTCGGATCGTACGTACTCGAAATAATGCACGGCAATCAATTTTATTTTGTCCCTTTCGCAATTTTTTTTTAAATTAAATCTTTACTCGGTACACCTACCAACTCGCGTCAAGTCATTTTAACAATCTTTTCTTAAGTCGATTTTTATTTTCCCGTTATTTTCACCCAAGGACTAATTATTTTGTGATATACTCAGTTCGTAAAAGTTTAAAGCACATCCGAAAATCGAAAAACATTGTATTAATGCTTGTCGATAGAATTTTGCAACCTTCTCATTATAAAATAAAGAGCATTATTATTATTATTACTAGGTTCGTATTAAATTTTGAATTTTAGAGTCAATGGACCATTCGGTGACAAGAGCACATCGAGAACTTCGTTGTTTCATATCTTCAGAATAATTTCTTTACGTAAAAAACAATATTTTTTGTTATTTCAATAGTGATATTTAGAATCTGAATATATATATATATATATATATATATATATATATATATATTCAGATTTAGGCTATAATATAAAATATATAGATTATATATATATATATATATATATACATTGTCAATACGTGTGAAGGTACGAGAATCATTTTATAAATACACCAGTACAAATATTTTCCGTATTTTAAGAATAAAAAATAAATTTGACTTCAATCTTTATAAGTTTTAAGTTTACAACTTGAGTGAAAAACACTTCGCGCATCACCAATGCAATAAATCTACCGGTAGAAAGACAGATGTATCCACGAGATCAAACAACTCTGCCAACATTTACATAAATCTTGTGTTTAATTTTCAATTTAGCTTTGGTTTCTATTAAATTTGATTTAGAAGTTTGGCTCATCAACTATTTCCGTACTTCCTGGTCATTAAAACTAATTATATGGTTTATAGACGAAGCGTCTTCCGGCATTCTTTCCTTAACAACGACCTAAATACACGTCTATTCACCAACTACTAATAAGCACCATTATGACTATTGCTGCTACTCTCTTGGCAAGGTTGTGAGGTATGATCATGACCCATAGAACATATTTGAGTGTCCATTGAAAATCATATATTGTAGCGTTAGTTATACGGTAAACTTTTACAAACAAAGGAACGGCTTGTTGAGGGTGAGTAAAGTACACTCTGCTCGATATCCTTATCGCAGGCGAATTCAAGATGTGAGTTTCCGCGATTAGACTGGTATCATTAGACCACAGACAATATTGTTTATTGACTGTGATCAGACATTTGTGAGAGTATTTGTACAGTATGATCCTGCGTCTTGAGGTTGTTTAATAGGAACCAAGGACACTAGCAGAGTATGCTAAATACGTTTTATTCGGGAACCTAGATCTATTCCGATAAATAACTTGAAAATATGACGAGATAGAGTCATTTCATGTATAGAATGTGAAGGTCAAATGTGGTTAATTTAGTAATGTTTATGTGGTAAATTTAATTTCGTAATTAAGTTGCGTGTTTGTGACATCCTTGTCAGTTATCCGACGGGAATTCGTCAGAATGATTCACGCTTTTTGTTTACACGAATTCCATCCTATGCATGTCCATGTTGTGAATATTCATTAATTAACCTCAAAATCCCCAATAATTCATAATTTAGTTGAATAATATATAAAACTCATTAGATAAATAATTTACTCTTATATAAATTATACAAGTATATCAATATTTTACCAATTTTATTTAAAATATGTAAAAATTGTTGTTTTTTTTACAATAGCGGGACAAGTTTATTAGTCAATAAAGCTGCTTAGTAAATTTCAAAATGGCGGCTGTTTTAAATGTCCTGTTTTAAAAATAATTTTTCATCTATTAACCTTACATTATTGTATGCCTCTTACAGATATGCATCCAATGCTATTCTTGTACGTTTTGTATTAGAAAAATTAAGAGAATTTATAATAATTTGTAACAAATAACCCAAAGATTTAAAAATAATATCTATTAAGCAATTGTTATTTTAGTTGGATTTAATTAATTTGAGATTAATGAAGGACTTATAAGTTTGTGGAGGAGCGAAGAAATCAATAGCCAAACCGTTAGATGTAACACAAAATCACTTTATGAAAATAATTTCATTTTAAGGCAAACCGTGATTCTTCTTTTTCTCGGTATAAATAATTGGGAATTCTTCCTTTAAAATATTTGTATTTGTGTAAGGTGTTAAAAAATGTTTATCAAACGAACTCGCAACACGAAAGAAGCTGTACATGGATTGTTTATTAACCAAAAGTTAAAACAACTATGTCCCAATCTGCTTCTAGATTACGTGAAACTTCGTAAAGGGTGAAACAATTCCAAATAAATTTAACACTTCACTTCAAAGTATGGCAAAATTTTGAAAGACTTTATTGAAATAGTTAAATAGCTTCATCCTTTATTAATATATTTTTTGCTTTCACCAAATTGGTTTTTTGTTTAAAAAAAAGTTTAATCGTTTTTATTCTTAATGTGTCAGTTGCTGGGTATAAGGCACAATATACTTGTTCAATTTATAGGTGTATAATTTCCGTTTTCTAAGTATAATAGATAAGTTTTTGTTTGTTTTACTATATTTGTCTCTCTCTTCTAATTATTATTCATTTAGTACGATTATTTTATATATTTATATGGGTATAAATGTATTAGATTGGCACGCACTGCAGCGAGTCGCTAAATTCACAGTACAAAATATTTAATACTCTATTTTTATTTTATTACAAAATCAATAAATTTACAAGTTGTGCTGCTGGAATAGATGGCTGGATATGCTGAAATATACTGTTATTTGTAATAGATTGTAAATTGAAGGTGGAATAAATTATTAGACTATGATTATTTTAGTCAAAGTTTTCACTTATTTATTTATTTTTTTAAATTTATCCAGCTTCCCTTAGTTTACAAAGCTTGGCAATGCCAATAATATATGAATTGACAACACATTACAATAGATAACAAGTGATACAAAAATACTACAACAGAAGAAGTGCTCAGACACCTATAAACTCCATAAAATCTCATTTAACTTATATAAACTTCCCAGTTATTGTAGATTATTATTTATTTTTTTTTTCAATTTTTTTATATTTGAACAGTTTGACTGGTTGAATTGGAACTAGGCATCGTATATAAAAAGGCATAGAACTATTTAGAAAAATTACCTACCTAATCCAATAATTCTTTTCAAATTGGGGGCTGCTTAAATATTTTAAATAATTCAAAAACGGGAATTTTTCATGAAAAATCGAAACCGCTCTCATTTTAAAACAGGTTATTGAGTTAGGTTGGTTATTATTTTTTTTTTTTCAAATTCTTTGCTTTATTAGACACTATGCCAAGTTTCAATTCAATCCATCAAACCGTTCTGGAAAACTATTTTGTGAAGAAAAGAAAATTAGTGATATCTGAGAAACTAGACTATTTCGGGCTTATGTTACTATATAGGAACTTAAATAGGGAACCTTTTATTAGTTTCTACGTGGGAAATCACCACTTGAAGTTTGGTAACGCAATTCTGCATCATCCTGTATATGAATTAATAGAGCCATGTAAAGCATAATCTTGTTCTTCCAATGTATTGGCAATTTTGTGGCTGGTAAAGTTAAAGTTTCGAACATGTCAAGTGCAACAAAATATCATATTTTAAAGATTTGAACGACTTCAATTTTGAAAGTTTTGTTCGTCAAATGATGGTTTTTCAATATTAAAAATGCAGAACAATCAATAATATATAAAAAATTATATTATTTCCTGTCATAAGAAGATATCAATTGTTTATTTTCAAACATAAATATTTCCACAAAAGCAATATTTCACTCAATATCTTTCTAAATAATAACGTTTACCGTCTGGAACCACATTGCAAAGTGGCCAAGCTGACATTGCTCAGAAACAGGAAGAAGTAAACAAGGACCTTGACCTTTGTCTGTGAGGTCACGTGTATGCAGTTCTATTGTTGTCGCGTCTCTCCTCTCTTCACTCTCGCTAATTGTTTTAAATACCCAACAAAGGACTGTTGTATACAATTACCTGGTTTAATTGCTCGTTTGTAATACTGCTACGTTTACAACGTTGCTCCTAATTTTCATTTTCACTATTGTTGTCAAGATGTAAATTATAAATGTATGGACATATGTGTATTTATTGTTTTACATTGTAAACAAATATTACAAAAGTAGGAAGTGTTAAAATAGGCCTACTCGAAGGAAATTCTAAACAATTTAGAAATTATAAAATAAATTTATACGATACGATGTCATGGACTCATTTCTGAATAAATAGGTTTGGTGTCGGAGTCAAGCGACGTTGCAGAATATCAGACAATAAATTGTTTTGAGTCCGATACGAAATCTGAAACTACGTATTATTGTCATCAATGAGTACAAAAGTGTATAGAAATATCCAAAGTGAAACGATGAAACGAATAGCAGAGACGTACGTTGTGAAGTAATTGGATGGTATGATGATACAACCACGTCTAGGGCGTCTTTTAATATTAGAGCCGATCAAAAGGGTGTAAACCGATAAGAATATATCGTAGAAGAATAGCAGAAAAGCCATTCAGAGGAGCTGTTGATTTGTATATTCCTACATGAATAAGAAGATACTGTAGTTGTGTTTTGAAAGAGGGTTGCTAATTGTGGCCGTGTGTTGGAATGATACTGCGGGATGAATACAGGAAAGACTACTCTGCGGATTTGTTGTTTAGAATTTTACCAAGGGTTCCATTTCACCTAACTTCAGCACAGAATGAAGGCCAGTTTGAGAGTTGTGGTGAAAGTTCAGTCTTTTACAAAGTCAAAGACTACACATCCAATAAGTACCAATACATCGGCTTCTCGTCGGAATGAAGAATACCCGGAGGGCTTTTCTGAGAGTTGTGGTGAATGTTCAGTCTTTTACAAAGTCAAAGACTACACGTCCAATAAGTACCAATACATTGGTACTCCGCTTCTCGTCGGAATGAAGATTACCTGGAGGGCTTTTCTGAGAGTTGTGATTAGAATGGAGCCTTTTACAAAATCAAAGACTCCATTTCATGTTCAATAAGTCCGACGGTGTTACCGAAAGTTGGAACCTATTCGTTGGCTAATGAGTACCGAATGTTGCCAATGTTGGAGCTGGTTCATAAGTCATTCTTTGGAAGAAAAGGGTGAAGAAAAATACTGAAAGGTGCTCCGTGACGTTGGAATTTATGAAGTCTGAAGTCTTGGACTCTTATGTCACTTAGGACGTAAGGAGACGAAATTGAAGAGTGAATCTAATTTCACAAACTTAGGTAAAGGGATATTTTAATTTCTAATGTAAAACAGTCTAACTAGATTTGTTTTGAAATTTAACTCTTGACATCTAATGTTCGCTGTAGGGAATTTGCCTTTCTTTTGCGTTTTCTATTCCTACAGGAAAACACTATTAACTACAGTTATATATCTTACCTCACTATCTAGATAGTGTAGGCGTACCAAACACAAACGCTTCATTTAACAACTAATCGAACATCGCATTACAATTGTACTTCTTTAACCATGTCATTTGGATTTTCATTCTAAATTAGTTTCACTTCGGAGTGAACTGTATTCTGTCTGTCCTAACAAAGCCTTGAGTCAGGCGGCGTGGGAACATGATATAACGAAGTGTCAAAGTAAATTATATCCTTTATATATCGATAGTCGATAGCGTTAGTCATGATTTCGATAGGTTTACGTCATCCGCCCTCGCATCAGCTGAGAACGAGATTTCGGTGTTCTCAAAGTGGCGTGGGAGTGGTTGCCGAAATTTGATTTATTGCTTTATAATGCCAGAGTGTTGTACTGCGATTGAGCAATCTTTGAATTTATGTAAGTTTTGTATTGGTAAAACGTATCTACAGGGGAAATTCTAACTTTTAAAATGCACAAACTTTCTCTTGTCGTATAGAAACATGCTTCAATCCTGAACCATTTATCTTCCAGTTGCATAGTAATACCAAGGTTTTGGCTTTACTACCCGGTCATATTTACGTTTGTTATTTAATAATGGTGTAGGTCAATCAAGTTCATTTATTTATAGGTTATTTCTAATAGAAACTTTCTTTATTCTATCTTGATATAGAAATAGAATCCTATCTTTATTCGAGTAATTAACACCAATTTTGACTTATTGAAGTTCTATTCTATATATTCGTTTACAGAGTGATTGTTTGAAAACTTATCACCTCCATTATTTAGAAAGAGATATGCATAATCTGTTCTCATGACAGTTATTCACTTTTAAAGGGAATCTAAAAATACCTATTGACAAATCAAAAAACTCTCCCCCACCCTTTCACGATCCCTATCTCAAAAATGTGTAATGAACTTAGTTGGCTTGTTAAAGCCCTTTAAAAACATGAATTTCTGTTGTTAGAAAATTAAATAGACTAACACATTAGTTCGTTACGCTATGAAAATGTTTTTTTTTTTGTAAGTTATTTCTTAGAATTTTATAAAAGTAGATTATCACTTAGAAAATAGTATTTACTACAAAGTTTTCAACATTTAAGATTAGACAAAGTCAACAACATGAAATGTACAAGTTTTATCATTTTCATGACAGAAAAACTGGAACAAGACTAATTTAGCTAACTCTACAATATGTTTTGGTGTCACCTAAATTGATTTTTGAGAATTTCTTTTCATTTAGTCAGTTTTCTTTATTCCCATCAACAAAGCTATTTTCATAGTGCGATAACCTTTTTGATAAAATTTTTGAAAATAACATTGAGCGTAGTGAACGATTGCGTTGGTCGATTTTTATTTTCCTACTACAGAAATTCATGTTTTGTAATGGGCTTTAATTCGAAGTATCTCAGTCATAAATGTACCATTACAACTTTTTAAGATGGAGAGTTTTTTTTTTACAGTTTTCTAAGTCAAGTAGGTATTCTAAAATGTCCCTAAAGATGAATAACCGTCACAAGAACATATTATTCACATTTCTTTCCGTGTTTTAAATAATAAAGTTGGGGAGTTTTCCAAAAATTACTCTGTTTATGAAATGACAATAGTGGACCCTCTAGAGGTGATAAGTTTGTGTTTAGTTCTTGTAGTAGGTAATAATTTAAGGTAACGACGCGACGATCAAAACGTAAAGGCCGTAATAGAACACACACAAAAATCTAGTTAACAATTTTTATCAAAATCAGTCTAACGTTTTCTGAAACATGTGGATGTACAAACAATTTTTAACAATCACGTTTTGCTCTCGTTTAGTTATAAGACGATTAAGTAAAATATGTAAATATTTGCTTTTCACACATTTTTATTTGGTTTCTGAGGTCGTCATTACGCCCTGTTTATCTGTGATTTGAGATCACAGGTTTAATTCCCGTTTACCGTTTGATCACAGGTTTCCGTCTTCATTACTCGTGTTAAATCAAGCTTAAAATCTTTCGGCACTTCCTAACCTATTTCATGAGTACGTGACTTCAGATACCATCAGATCACTTGGTGGTTAGACGCCGGAATTATGTGGAAGGAATTTGTACTCAATGGATTTGTGTGTTAATATCTCAAATAAATTGTCGTTTTAATCATAAGATCAAATGATTTTGCTTTAAATTATCTGTATTAAAAATCCCCAGTTAAATAAAAATCATAACTGATGGTTTCGGCACAGTTGGTAGGGATTTTTATTGATGGTCGTATTTCTTAAAGCTGTTCAAACAATTCTGATCAATTTTATATATGTGAAAATAAATAGTGTTTAATTGAAAGAAGTACCTGTTGGGAATTTCCTAAGTTATTTGAAATTTCGTTACAGTTAAATTGAAAACTAATTGTTTGCCATTTTACGTAATGCATGTCTGTCTGTCAGCACAGAATCCGTTAATCTAATCACGGTGTATATTATAGGTATTTGACCAAGCGAAGTGAATCCAATTTTACTCGACCATATGGAATTTTGGCTGTATTTGTTTTTGTTGCAATTATAGCCACACACCGTTATGCAATTTAGAAATAATGTTATTTTCATATAGGCCGAACTATGTGTTTACAAGATTATTATATTTTCCGTTTTAAAACGGATGTCACTGAAAATGCGCACCGAAGTATTAAAATAATGGTGCAAGTTTTTAGTCTGACCAGAAATATAAAACTTATAGATTTCTGTTATTTTTATGTTTTCATTAAAAAGTTTTGTTAAATGTTACAGAAATATCTGATACATTTTTAAGTGAATAAAAATTACAATGTTTTGTTCGCTATGCATTTTTCTAAAACGTTACTTTCGTGTAACTAATATATACAGGGTGTTTCCGAACTCTTTGGGACTTTGTTTTTTGGATAAAAAGAAACTTATAAACCTAATACAACCAGGGATATATCTCGTTTCGTTGTTCGTCTGCCTGTCCGTATTTGTTTTTGAACGTCATTACCAAAAACGCGATGTCATGAATGTATATGTACATATACATATATTTATAATTACCTACCGTTTGGTATATTTAAGTTTGTGCACGAGCTTTTTAAAGATACAGGGTGTTTCAGAACGCTTCTCGGATATTTTAGGGGATTGTTCCTGAAATTGAAGTAAACACAAAACGAGCATTCATTTGTTTGAAACAAGCTTAGTTATCTGTCTGTCCGCTATTTTATATTTTGTACAAAACATTGTATTTTTGGAAATAAATTAAATTCAATTCTATATTTAATGTACATATTTTTTATGTAACTATCAATATACCAAAAATCTTAACCTGATTTCGAATTTTTATTTAATGGAGTCGTTGTAATATTTTTAACGTTGAATATCTCGAAAACCGGTAACTTTATAAAAAATTATAAAAGATAAACACATTTTCCATTTAAATGAGAAAGTCATTTAGATTTTGGATTTTTACTGTAGCTTAAAAGAAAACCGAGGTATGGTAAAAAAAACTAAAAACATATTTTCTTTTCGATTGTCTAAAATATACAAAATTAGCGTAGAAACAAAATATTTTAGAATTAATGATATTTTTTAATAGTTATTGAGGTAACCTTTACCAAGGACGGAATATTCAATTCCCGAAATAGCCACGTATGGGCAGTGGATAATAACCGTGAAATCGCCATGCGCAACACCAGTACAAATTTGTTGTCAACTTTTGGGCTTGTATTTTCAGTAACCAAGTATTCTGCCAAATCGGCTAAATATTTCTTGTTTTTTTGAGAGATAGTTTTCAGTTTTTGACAATAACTCCGGTTATAAATAAATATTGAGTTTGACTTGTGAGATAATATTAGATAAAATAAAACTCGAACACAAGATCTTATAAAAAAATCGTTTACCTAATCAAACGCGTTTCAACGACAAAGTCGCCATCCTCAGTGTTACATGGGCTACCATAAGTAAACTAAACAGTTATAGTTTAGTTATTGTAGCTCATGTATCACTGAGGATGGCGAATTTGTCGTTGAAACGTGTTTGATTAAGAAAACGTAATGTTTGTGAAATTTTGTGTTCGGGTTTTATTTTATCTAATAACTCTGTTATCCTTTGATCTACAGTAAAATTACATAAAATTTTAGTGTCATTCAAATGGAAAATTTTGTTGTCTTTTATAATTTTTACGAAATATTTGATGTTAAGAATTTAAAACTGCCGCTATTTTGAAATAATAGAAAATAAGATCTTGGATTTTGGGGTACATTTATTGCTTACATAAAAAAATATGTATATAAAAGTTTGGATTTGATATCTAATTTATTTCCAAAAGTATTTTAGAATTGTTTTTTTACAAAATACAAAATAGCGGATAGACAGACAACTAAGCTTGTTTCAAACAAATAAATGCTCGTTTCGTGTTTACTTCAACTCCAGAAACAATCCCCTAAAATATCCGACATGAGTTCTGAAACACCCTCTATATTGGAATTAATACTTTTGTAGAGACGACTGGCACAAGAAAATCTAAAACTGGCTTACACTAAATTACCAAACCTGAGAGAAGAGAAGAAGATTTGTGGAGAGAGATAAAGAGAATGTGTCGTGAAAGTGAATACCAGAAACACAAACAAACAACAATTTAGACGTCAACTTGAGTTGTTGGAGGAGCTCATACATCACCTACACTCTCTACACGGGACTAATGCTGTGAGCTACGGTCTTTGAACATTCATTTTACGAGGCAAATTAACCGAGAGAAGCTATAAAGTATAAACCACGCTAAGGTTGTGATTCGGTAATAAATCAAGACCATCTTGCCGGATGAAACGCTGAAGATTATTTTGGTATCAAGACGAGAGTGAATTGAAGAGGTACTGATGAGGGTAAACTTCAGAGGATCAATAGTGATGTTACTATAAATAAAAGAAATTCCTTTCTTTATATTTCTATCGAGCGTCTCACCTGAAGTGAACAATTAGTTAACTCTTTCACAATATATCTTACACTTTACTTCTAATGGAGAACACCCCCTTACTTTAACGTAACATTTATTGTGGAGTCAAATTTTCAAAATTTGTCATCCATTTTCCAATATGGCACCCAACTTGAAAATTTCTTACGGAAATCCCACCTATATTTTATGAAGATTTCGTGTAGAAAATGTAAGTTTAAGATTTTTTTATCCGTTGTATTTTTTCATAAATGAAATCGTTTAGCCGCTAGAGGAACTTATTTACGTCATTTTGACTTTCTCAATATTCCTTTTAAAATCTTGAAATCCCGTTGTCTACATGATGTTAGAAATTAATATATCTTTTCTTATATAAAGATTTTTAAATATTTAAGTAATATTAAGTACAAAAACAACCTTCTTTGTCTTTTTTATCACTAATAACTTTTTACTAGAGTTCTCCAGAATCTACAAATCCACAAATTGAGAAAACGGAAACTACACTCAATCAAGTTTCTTTATAATGATATAGGCTTACAAATTTATCGTCAGATGTAACAGAATGGTTTTAGCGGTTGAACGGTTTCGTTTATGAAAAAAGACAACGAATAAAAAAGTTTTAAAATCACATTTCCTATAGGAAATCATAATAAAAATTATAGGTGTCCATAAGAAATTTTCAAGTTGTTGTTGTTCTACATCTTCAGGAAAACTGAGGACCTACGATTTGTCAATAATTCTGCTGTCGAAACCCAAAATTACGCAGATGGGAACTCAATCGACACACATTCCTCAACGGAAAAGCCATCGAGCAGGCCTAGGTCCTTCATAGGCTGTGCCACAGTATTATAAAACAATACTTCAAAATTATCTACTTCATATTGTACAATGTAAAAAGAAAATTATCTAACTTTTCTTCCGCAATTTTAAAAGTCGTCTACAGACTTTGAAAATCGGAAATACTATGTGCTAGCATTTTGTTTTGTAATTGCCGCAATTAAAACTGTTAGGAAATATTCATAGAGATTGAGAAGCCTGTACTCCCAATAGATTCTTACTAAAAACAACTTCTCTTCCTGTTAGTATACCTATCGAAATCATACATCAAGCTGACATGCATTTATCGAAAAAGTATGGTATAAAGTACTTTGTCTACAGTTGTTGATAAAGTGGCATTTTGTTCATTTAAATTAGTTTGCAAAACAGCTGATTTCTCAACAGTTTTACTTTGCCCACTACTTTGCACACTCCGAATGGCAACCGAACAAACTCGAAATTTAGGTTACGTTTATTTGAATTGATTTATAATATACAGGAAATGTCCCGTATGTAGGTTAGATTAATTCTTTCATGTAAAATAACATAAATAACAACAAAACAACGTTTTAAAGTTGAAAAAGGAGGTAATTATTCATGAAGATGATTGACAGTGTATGTACACGGAGAGTATTTTTCGTTTGCCGAGTTTTGAAGTTGGCAATCCCGTTTCCTCAACAATACACCTAAGTTATTTGTAATATTCATAAATAACCTCAGTTTTGACGTGAGAACTTCTACTCATTGGAGCACATATTTTATTTGTAGGTATGTTATTATTGTCACAAAATAACAACTGTAGACAAAGTATAATGTGCAATTCGTGAGCAAAGTGTCTTTTTTAAACTCGATAAAATTGACGCACTCGGCAAGCCTCGTGCGTCAACATTTTTCTCTCGTTTAAAAAAGTGCCACTTTGCCCACTAGTTGCACAAATAACTATTGTATTGTATCCGCACAATGAGCGAGTTTAAATATTTGGCTGGGACAGTAATTATAAACTTTATTAACGGAGATATGTTTGCATTCTTCGCACCTCGAATCCCCTCCACATCATTGTTGCGCTTGAAAAACAATCCCTGGATATATTGGCAGACTAAAATAAAACGTAATAGCTTTAAAACGTGATTGAAAGTTTATTCATTCAATTAGAAATTCAATGTATTTTTTGTTCAGTTAATTAATTGCTAAGGTAATAATTAATGCCTGTTAATGTTAAAATATAAACCCGCATAAGAGATTCTTTTAAAAAGGTGAGAAAATAATAAAAAAATAATAGGGATGCAAAATATAAGGGTGCGCAGTACGAGGGTGAAATTGATCGCACGCCCTTTGAAACCAGTATGTCTCATTGAAATGTAAAAATTAAAATTTAATATGCAAGAATGGTATTAAACATCTAAACATAGTTCGTAGATTTCATAAATTTTAAATTGTTAATGTCACTTTACTTTATTTACAAAAGAACATGAAGAATAACTACTATAATAACAGCCAATCGTAATTATTTCTGTATATTTACGAACTATAGATTGGCGTATTTTGAAAGAAAAAAAAATGTACAGCTGCATTTGTTTTAAATTATAACCGAGTTATAAATATGTTCTTGCAATCCATTTTCAAGGAATTTAACATGGAATGCAATATCGTTCTCCTGATGTATATATTGCAGTGTAGTCGGACCGTAAGTGAACCAATACCTTGTTATTTATGCTTTTATTTTCAACTAGGTCTGAAGCCACAAGTCCACTAACCAGAGGGGTTTTAGCCAACTAGTGATGGGTAAACTTTATTAATAATTCATCACCTTTAACTTTAAAACCAGAATATTAAGATTCTCACAGATTAAGGGTGTGCAGATCTAATCGCCATCTTGGAAAAAATTTCTATAAGAACAATATAAAAGGAACATTACGTTATATGTCTTTTTTATATTTGGGTCTGTTCAAGAAGAGGACCGCCACACAAACAATGGCACCCAGAAGATTTCCTAACCTAACCAACTTTATACATAATATTTATGAAAACACAATGTATTGTTCTGGAGCCCAATATAAATTGATGTCCTTCCAGACGATATCAAACAGATCTTGATCTTTGTTCATACTGCGCCACAAGAATTCACATAAATAGGAATCTAACAAATCTCTAGTGGTTTTACATTCTTTCTGATCCTCGTAAAATACTGTCCTTAATACACGTCAACTACGTTTCAGCTGTTCTGTCAGGTCTATTTATGTCAATAGAAAATTGTTTACGAGTTGCGGTCTTCTTCTTGTAGGAGTCAAATACCTTGTGTAATATGAATAAAATCTTTTACATAATAAAAATAATAGTAATTTTTAAACTGAAGTTTATTTTTATAACAGTGTTATTTAAGATCTACCATAATTTGCCATTAAAAAAAATTATTAAGGATATTAAAATGTAAAAGAAGACCACACTTTGAACTTTGTTATCTTAAAGTTATATTAATTCCAACATATTCAAATAAAGTACTGTAAGACATTTGCTTGATAGTGGAAACATGTCTGCGCGGTTTACTTAAATTAAGATGTACACACAAACACGATTAAATTTTTATTCACTCTTGTCGAGTCTTAAGACATTTTATACGAATCAAATCCAATGCCTCATAACTTTTTCCATAAACGTCATGTAGGATTTAAATTAAAAATCGACGAAATGGTGAAATACAAAAAGTTTCGAATGAAAAATAATTAGCATCTTAATAAGCTAGGGTTGAACTTTGTAACCATAAGTTATGTTCTCACGACTGAAGATTATGAATCACCCTATAGCTGTCTAATCTACGATTGGTTAGTCAAGGATGACAAGGAAAGTAATTGAGATCTCTGACAACAATACAGGCAGGACGACAACTACCTCCAGACATGCTATCGTCATTAAACGACTCTGTCTTCGTGGTAAAGTTTAATATGCATGCCAAGTAGTTATCTTTGACCCTTGGACCCATGGGGACAACTTCTTTACCACAAGGAAAAACTTTATACTTGTATATGTCCGCACTTACGTACGACAGCGGCCACGAAAAATAAGACAACGGCTTGAATTTGTTGTGGGGGCTTTTTCTGTTTACCAACTGGCACTGCGCAGAAGTTATTTTTCTGTAATATTGCAAACATAACCTCAAAATAAGCTAATGAATTTATAACTGATAAGTTAAACAGATCTGTTAGAATCTTTGTAAAATTTATTTACCATTGCTTTGGACCGTTAACGTTGTTTTCATATTTTTAAATTAAAATTAAATAAAGTCTAAGACAACAACGGAAAGTTTTAGGGAATAGACGCACGAGTATCGTGTGCCACTTCCATTTTAACCCCTCGGGCATAGATTTGTGAATTTAGTCATTAATAGTTTCTATAAATAGGTAAGGATTAAACATATTGAAATTCGGGGAAATACACGCAGTTACAAGCAAACCTTTGCTATGGCCTTGGTTTTGTTTTATAATATTTATCACTGTCACAACAGAACAGCAAGTTTTACACGGAAAACTTTCAGGGCTCATAATAGTGAGTATGACCGTAGCATTCCCGAGGGTACCGAGCTGGATCTACGCCTTGTTTTCATGTAGTCTCTCTTGACAAATTTTTCTCTTTAAACAACAACATAATAAAACAAAATTGTTCGAAGGGTAACGTTTATAATGAGGAAATGAACTGTGACCGTTGTTTTAAAAACTCTGCTTCATTAAAGGTTAAACTGGCGAGTTTCAGTGCATAAGTGAGAAAGTTCGTGCCGTTTATTAGATAAATCTTTTATGGCCAAGTTCAGATGGGAGTGGCGTGACCTGAGTATGCGAACTGTGTAAACAAAGATAAGTTTTCGAGTGGACATAATTGGCAAGCCTAATTGCAGCAGCTCGGCGCTGTGCCATTGTCGTAATAATTGTTGACTTTGAGATAATGCGAGTTCAGGAACCTCTTCTGCACTTACGCTCACCGATTACGAGTTTTTTGTTTCCGACAAACAATGCCCCGAGGTAAGTAAACAGCAATTCCCTGCGTCATTCCTCTTCTAATCATGTGTGTTGAAGGGGAAAAAATCTTAATAATGGTTGATAATTGTTTGACCTTTACAAGACTGGACAAAATAAGTTTGACTAGAGAAGTGTACTGCAACTTAAGAACCCTGCAGAGTTTTATTCTAGTTATGTAATGTCGAAGTAACATATCTATTTTTGGTTTGCTTTGTCACAACATTTTATTTTTATCGTAGCAGTACAGAGAAGATGATGTCACCATTATGGTACTCACCCAGCCCCATAATACAATTTACATGCATATCCTCTAAATGTAATTCTGAAAAGTTGACCCCTTGAACTTTGAAGAATATATTAAATTATATTGATAGAGTGAGAGATCTTACCCAGTAGATATGCGGTCTCCACTCGCTTCGCTTATGTCAGTGTCTCGGTCGTGGCGAGCGTTGAAGTTGTACATTTAGAAGCTTTCACTCTCTACGCTCGTGTCGGTCGATGACCCTGGCGAATTTAGTAAACTAACAATGCGAATATCACATTTTCTTGAAAGATCAGGGTTCGAAATTAAATTTTAATAATAATTTCTCACCAATGTAGAGAGAAAGAGAGAGAGAGAGACAGAGAGAGAGAGAGAGAGAGAGAGAGAGAGAGAGAGAGAGAGAGAGAGAGAGAGAGAGAGAGAGAGAGAGAGAGAGGGGGGGTACCATTGCATCCAGAATAGCAAAATATTTTGACCATAGTTTTTTTGACTGAACTTCATGTTTCGAAAATGCCCTAAAACCACAATATAACAGAAACAACACCTAGACTGTATAGTTATGTTTCATGAGCTCAGAAAACTGAAAAAGTGATATTCGACATGTCGTACGTCCGTTGTCTGTATACAAGCACGATAACGAATTCAAAAATTAAGATAGGAAAATTTAATTTCATTTAGAGGACTATAATGTATTGAAATTAAGAATAATCTATTTAAATATGTCAAAACCACTTTAAACAGTTATTTGTTCATATCTTGTGTATTATTCAACTTATAACGCATTAAATTAGATAAATATTTGTATATTTCAATTTTCTATGTAATGGTGCACCCCCCCCCCACTCTCTACGATGACAAATAGCGTAGTTACAACGTATATTGGGGTATGACTTCTTGATCTACCAATGCAATTTAACATTTCCAGTAAAGCCTAAGAGACCAACTTTGGTCGAGAATCTGCGTGTATTACATTATATGATCGGCTGGGTAAGTACCATGATATTTTTTTGTGTATTTGGCATATGCGTTATACAGGGTGTGAATTAAGTCTGGAACGCTCCCAATTCAGATAACAGCTTAAAATTACAATTTCAAAATTGGTATACGCTGGTTGTGCTGGTTTTTACACTTTTGAATTTTTTGGAGGCCATCATGAAACTAGCTTAAAGTGTAAATAGGAAGGGAGGTTTACGAGACATTGATTTTCACCGCCTTAAGATTGTAAATTAGTTAGTTCGTTAGTGTTTTGGGGGTCTGAGGTTATTTAGCCTCTTGTCACTGCCCAATGAATCTTTTGTGACTACCCAACTAATTACGTTTTAGTCCCAGCCAAGGTAGGTTCCTAAGAATCTTAAAATGGTTCTGGGGGAAATGATCGTTACCTACGCGGTGGTGGGAAATGTAATGCTGAGGTAAAGTAGCCTTTTGTATGTTAGAGATTCACACTCACACAACCAGTGTTCGGCTGTTTCTTTATGAATCCACTCCTGCCTTCCCTTATATGTTTCAGATGGTAATTGACTGGACAGTAGGTCAATAATCACCCTAAGCTACTTCTACTGAGATCCAGTAGATCTATAAACATTTTGGCTTGTCTTAGACCGTGATAGTTGGTCCAATAGGTTTCCATGATCCTATGAAGATATGTTTTAGGCACTCCAAAGAATGAATTGGGACCAACAAAATCAGCCTCTGCGTCTTCCTTGGCAAGGCGATCCGCCGCTCTCGACTCAAATTTTTAAAGTTAATTCAAGATAACTGACGACATTTCAAAGATAAATAAAAGCTACTGTGTTCTAACAAACGTATACTAAATTTGACCTTTTAATTTTTAACAAAATGTTCCATATTTAGTCTACATTTTGTATATATTTGTGTTTGACGCCCATTTATATATGTACATAATAATAAATTTTGTAATTTGAATATTTTTCAGTGAGTTTTTCTGAACAGTTATCAAACAGAATTAACAAATTGTCATTGCGGTATAGTTTTGAGGTTAGCTAGAGGTCAATATCTCAAGGTGATCATCTAAACGTAATTGGTTATATTTACTCAGAAATAAATTATAGAAACACAGTTTACCACATAAGAAATAGACACTATAAGAAATTATAAATAGACATCATTGCTAATGTAAGCACGTCGATACAAAATTGGGCTTATCCAGGTAACTTGGCTGTACATTTTTGTTCACATGACACTAACATTATGATAGCAAAGAAATAACAAGAACAATCAAATATAAACAGACTTATTAATGCCTCAACGTCGTTTGCTGATCATAGACGTTCGGTAGAACCATTGATTTTAGAATACCAAATAAATTTCTCACCTACATGGTATGGTTTGAAGATTAGAAATTAGAGGCTGCCATCATGCTTCCACTAGCGCAATCTGAACTTGGACCCACAAAACTACACCCTTTCAACCCACATATTGAGCCTCACTTACGGTATGTTATACAGAGTGTCCAGAAAATGTCGTGTCAATCTTTAAACGGTGCTTATATTGGTCTAAATAAATCAAAACGTTCCTATAAATATATGTCCAGAAACGCTTCGTTTCCATCTGTCGGCCATTTTATGTTTTTTGAAAATAATTATAGCTTTTGAAATTATTAAGATTGAGAGTGAAAATTTGGTGTACACATTCATGCTACATTTTTATCAGTATATCAAGAATCAAAACTTTATGGTGACAAAATCGAAATGGTGACGGTTTGAAAATTTTAACATTGAATATCTTCAAAACCATTAAATATACAAAAAATGTAAATGACCACCATTTTAAAAATGATTCTTGCTATATTGATAAACCGTTGTATAAAAAATGTGTATACCAAATTTCGCCTCGAAATCTTAACAATTTCAAAAGGTATAAATATTAAAAAAAAAACACACACACACGCAGACACACACAAAATGGCCAACAAATAGAAAACGAAGCGTTACTGGATATTTGTTTACAGGAACCTTTTCTTTATTTTGACCCATATACCACCACTTAAAGTTTGACACAACAATTTCTCTACACTCTGTATATTCAATAGTAGAACATAGAAAAATAAATTATTTGTGTTAGGTGGCTAAAAGTCCCCCTCCTAGTTTTACCCACAATATCGTATTATCTACTTGGGACAAAATGGTGCTTATACCTGTTCCCTCATACTACGTTTATGAATTAAAAAATTTTGGCCGCCATCTTGAATTTGAATCAGTTTTTGTTCAAGTGTTGACATAGTCTTGTGAAACAAATACTATTGTTATTTAATCTGAAATTAGTGGCATAATCGTTCTTTAACTGACTCCTATTTCCAGCTATTCACAAAAAATAATCTGAAATTTGACTTTTTTGTATAGAAAGTACATTTAATGTGTTAAAACTACTTGGAACGCTAAACTTACTTCGTTGATCATCTCACAGTAGTGGAACTTAATTTTTATGATCTCTTCCTATTTATCTACACTATTTAGGGTTGATAACAAAAACAAAATAAAAAAAACATTATAAAATCATATTATATACGAAAAACTAATAATTTTAAAATAGTTTGAAGCTGTTATAATGAAAAACGTGTGACCAAAAAGTAATTGTCAATTAGAATACTATACGATATCAGTTATTGCAGTTTTGTTGATCATCAGATAACTGTTTTTCTGGAATGTAAGTATTATTTCGCTGCGTGGCTGTGAATTCTTAGCACTAAATTACAAATCACTTGTTGAGAATATTTTACCCGTTTACCAGTGTATAAAAATGGTCAATCACTTAAATTACTGTGATTGTTCGGTAGCAATCATCACTTTTACCACATTGTAAAAGCACCGTTTAGTTCAATAATTATCCATTGTACAACGGTGTGGCTAAGATTTCTTTTCTACCCTTGAAGACGGACTGATAATAGAGAGAAAATAAGGTTTTCTGTGAAAAAAAAAAGAAGAAATAAAGAAGTAAAGGCGTGGAAGTGAAAGTGAAATGGGTGCAGGGAGGCGCGATGGTTTAGAAAGATGTGAAAGTAATGGCAGTCCAAATAAAGGGTGGCGGCAGAACAAAACTTGGGTGGTTCACGTAGAGTATTAAAAGTTGTAATTGCTTGCTTTCAGAGACGCTCCCATTGACGAAATGCCGAGTCGGTCTTTCTTTATACAAGTATAGAAACGTTTTATCTGGTTCAAAAATCATTCCAATCACGCAGCTTATTTGTATACCCTTGCAGTAAAATGGTGTTAATTGTCAAGGTTTCTCATTATCACTACAAAAAATATCTTATATGATGGATGCAATGTATTTGTGATTTTGATAAGAATTCTTTTTAAATGAATTTACATGTACGTACAGATAGGCTGAAAAGAATGTACCATCACCTTTCATTTTTTAAATATTTGAGATGAATTCTGTTTACGTCAATTTCTTTAGGTGAGAGGGAAACCTAAAAAAGCAATGGATCAGGTTGTAACTTCACCTACGTTACCTTTATTTATTTATTTTACCGTTTATTTACTTTTACTTTAATTTGAATTGCATTAATTTGTTTTGAATTAATTTGCATTTATGAATTTAATTTTTAATTTAATCTTTATTAGCCACACTTATTTTGCGCGAATTTAATTCTGGAAATTAATTTTATTTGATTTCTATCGAAATCTTACTTAAACTAGGATGGTTGAATTAAATTAATTCCACAAACAACTTCTACTTTTTAACCATCTTCTGGATTTATTCTCATCTAGTTATTTATATAACAAGAATCACATTCAATTAAATATTCATATCAATCTTAAGACTACTCATTCTTTCACACTTTCATTCTTTAAAAAACTAATTTATGCTAATACACAATATTTAATTGTTGACAATTTTAAAATCTTAATTTATTATTCAAATTACATAAAACTCTACGAATGTCTCTACAGATTTTGTCTTAATGTTCTTATTAATTTATAGCAAATCTATTACAAAACAATTTTCTTTAATTTAATTATATTATTTTCAAATTACTTTTATTTTGCCGGCTAGCTCAATTACTTTCTCTTAATTTAATTTATAAAAACATTACTCTTAATCTCGGGCATGGGAACTTTTATGACTCATCAAAGTGAAATACTAGATTCTAAATGATTATCAATTATAAATTTTGGTACTTATCAACAGTTACGCCTCGTCCCCTTTTGGCACTTGTACACAAACACAATCACCCACTGCTTTTATTTATTTAATTTCTCTTTCTTCACTAACGACGCACTAAACACATGTATATCCTTATCCTGGGAGGTCGGATGCTGCAATCCTGGTTCCTTGACAAATGGTGAATCCCTTGTATTACTTCCGCTAAACGCTGCTTGGTCTCTTAACTCGTTCTCAATTTAACTCTTAATTCGACGCGATGATTCTCTCCTCTTCCTTTACAACTTTAATACTCCTTGACTTTAATTATTATTACAAAACAACAAAAAACTACTAAATTTTGTGGCAACTCTGCCTTTAAGTTATTCGACGACTTTGAATTAAACCCTCAGGTTCTCAGTTTAAGACTCTTAACACCTCCTTACTCTGATTCCCAGCTCCAGGCCAAGACCTACACACTCTCACCCCCAGTTTTAGACTGACTCTTCTTCCCGTTGGATCTTGCCTCTACCGATTTCCAAGTTCCGCGTCTTCCTCGCCTATTGGTCTATATCTAATTTTTTGAAACTCAGGTCTCTTCTGATTGGACATCCAAACTTTCTAAAACGGTATTTTTTTTATCGTACGTTGACTTCGCCCCTCGGAGATACCGTTAGGTATTTACTTTCTCATTTTTTCTAGGTTCACTGTTTATGATACGCAGCTGCTTCGAGTAGCAAAACTCCGTTATGTTTTTTACTTTTACCGTACCTTTTTTTATGTATGTCGGCGAACTTTCTTCCCTCAAAGAAAACAGAATGTTTTCTTTCCTTGTATTTGTCACGTTCTTCAAATTAGTACCGTTATCTCCTCAACTTAACTTTGCAGCTGCTATTGTCGGTATAGTTTGCTTGGTAACATGTGTTTTGTCCCAATTTACTTATTCTTACAATTATTTATCAATTTTAACCTTTTTATCGATTATTATTATTTTAATATTTTATACTAGACATTAATTAATTATTTATCAATTGTTGATCCTTTGAGATCGTTATAAGGTTAATTTAATTGTGGGTGGGATGGAGGGGTTGCTCAAAGTTTTCAAACAGAACGTATAGGCTTGTATTACCTCATTTTAAACTTCTCTGTGAGACAAGAAAAATGACACAAAGAAAATAAATTGTGACCCCCTAAAACAAAATGGCGACTTAGAGTAATTTTATTTATAAAGCTAGTTTGGGCACGTTACATAAAAGGATGTTTTTACCTCATATTAAATGTTCAAATTGTTCTCTCTGTACCTACATACAGTAGTACAGTCTTTGTTGAAACATGTTTTCAAAAGTTTGGTTTGTTTATCTTCTGTATTCTTTTCCTATCATTTTAAAGAGTGTTTTAAGAGATTCCCCACAAAACAAGAAGGTCTTGTATTTGAAGCAGTTAACTTACATTTAGAAAAATCGATTGTCTTTTCTTCTGAGTCTTTACCATTCTAGCTTAGTAAATAAACCTTTTGTCAGC
This sequence comes from Aphrophora alni, assembly GCA_963513935.1. Lineage (NCBI taxonomy): Eukaryota > Metazoa > Arthropoda > Insecta > Hemiptera > Aphrophoridae > Aphrophora > Aphrophora alni. The sequence continues at coordinate 21,875,823 of OY740772.1, read as the reverse complement.
GATTTTGATTTTGGTGGTCAGAATTTAATTTTCTGTATGTCATTTTTCTCGTCTCACATACACGTTTAAAATGATGTCTCATAATCCTACACGTCTCACCTATTCTAAAGAGATTGCCGCAAATAAAATTCAATTATCTCAAATATTTAAAAAATAACAGCGTCTGGCAGTTTCTTTTCACGAACTCTATAAATGTTGGTAGTGGTTGAAATACATATGTTAGTGTGCTTTATAATATTTTAAAGCAATGCAGGTTGTATAAATAAATGGAATAAATAATTTGTAAAATGACACTGAAGAAAAACAAATCAAATGTCGTAAATATATGTTGTTGAAACAGAGCCTAAAGTTAATTTTAATTTTGTAAAATTTAAGAGGTTAAATATTACTCATTAACTATCGTAAATTTGGGATTAAAATAATTTCATTAAGGTATAACTGATAAACAAGTTAAACATATAAGAAAGTGTTGTTCGAATTCTTTTTATTTTCTATACTAGCTATCCAATTAAAAACCAAATATTTATTTTGTTGTTAGTGCCTTTATATATTTAATAATGAATAACATAAAAACTGAAACGAACAATAGATAACGTTTTTCGCCAAATTATTCTTTATCAAAAATAATCATTTAATCCTCACAACCCCGTTCAACCGATCAATTTATCATTATTACCAAGACGTTATTCAGCTCTTCCTGATCACTTCTGTTAATAGTAAATATCGAAATGAGCATTTACCACCAAAATTGAAACTCGATTCCATATACAAAAACTTTAATTTTTATAGTATAATGATTAAACTTGAATCACGACTTTAAAGGTAGCCTGTGGCACTTACGTGTGTAGGTCCATTGTTAATATGTTAGATACATAATCCTTTAAGTGTTTATTACGTACTGTGTTAAATATGATTGAGTATGATTAAGAGGCATGGGTGTCTTTATACAGGTAGAATCAAACAACCCGTGGGCAATGTATAGCGACTGAACCAAATGAGCTACAGCCTTCGTTTTAACATAACCCCTCCCCTATTTCGACCCTAGAGAATTCAGTAAAAATATTTTCACATCTCAAATATGCCGCAAAAGTGTTGGGGGGGGGGTCGTTTTTGAAAACTTTTCAAATGTAAAAGTAGGTCGAGTGATACCTCATTTTAAAGGTCTCTCTCTATTCACTGATCGTTTTTGAAAATTTTTTTAACTTATCTTACTGCGTAAGTATAGGGTGATCCAAAACGTCAAAAATTGGCTCAAGAAGTTGTTATTTTCTCAAAAAACTTGCAATTTGATTTTTGACATATTACATATTCTTACAGATTTTAAAAATATACTGGTTGAGTGTATTTGCAATAAAAAGAAAAAGAAATTTTGATCATTATCACTAAAAAAATTCATAAAATATATCGTAATAAATAAAAATAAATAAATTATATAAAAAAATTGTTCTATACTAACGGTGGCACTTTAGTATTTTTTCAAAATCCGAACTTGAAGCTTGTACTTAAATGCAAATATGTAGAGCATATGCATTTATGGGTTGTCTTTTGTATATTGGATATATGATATACATTTTCATGTTTACAGATACTCTAAATTATGTAATTAATTAATACATAATTTAGATTAGTTAATTAATTATACTTTGTAATTTTAATTAAGTGTATAACAAGTGTTTTTTTGTTACAGGGCTTCCAACAACAACAATAACAACAATGCAAATCTTAGCAAACCAGGCCTGGACAATATTCAGACTGACGTCACAATTGATAAATACAGAGTAGCTACTTCACCTAGGTAAGGTGTAGAGAATTTAATTATACAAATGAAGATATTGTTATAATAATTATAATTATAATAATAAATGCATTTATTAAACTTAAAAAATACATCACTATGCACATTCGAAAATAAAATAATTATATATTATTGTGCGCAATTATAATCAATGCATAATGACATGGCCGAGGCCGTCTGCCAGAGTAGCAAGCTTTAGAAATTAATTAGCTAAAGAAAGAAAATGAAAAAAAAAAAAAAACAAAAACAAAAACATATATTAATTTACAGTTATTTAGACAAATAAATATTACTTGGACAAAATCACTGTAAATAGCAAACAAAACATTAAATAACTCTTGAATAAAAAATTCACAGTTAGACATTTCTACTAAAAATTTACTACAAATTATATACAAATATTATAATAAAGATAAATGTAGGTTAAGGCAAGCACAACCTTCTGATAAGTAAATTAATGAATAATTAAATTCAACTATTAGTTTGTCTCTATATTTTTTGTAAGGTATAGGACATATCCTAGATGATACAGGATTGGGAAAACGTTCTGAACTGCTTTTCCGGAAAGTTTCGGATTTTAAAAGTGGATCAATGAATACGTTTGTCTATTTTTGACGCTAATTTAAAGGTCTTTTTTCCACCGTAAATAGACAAGCGTTTAAAAAACTATACAATGTTAGTTATCTCAATATTTTAAAATGTATAAGTATTCGGATTTTTATATATATTTTTTTGTATTTCTATAAAGATACACCAATACAATTCTAGTTCATTAACAAAATTATTAAGTGTTTAAAGTTGTGTTTTTAGTACTAACTTTTTCTGAATTTCGCTAATAGTAGAGATTAGTTGCTGTATTGTTAGAATTATAGTACAGATAATGTGAGAAAAATATTATTATAATCCAGAATTGTCTAAATTTGTGTAAAACTAACTCGATTACTTATCTTAAACTAATTATCAGTAGTGGAATTTAGTTCTAAGTAACAATACTTCTTTATATGTCGGAGTAGACTGTATTTGGGTATTAGTTTTTATGTTGTTCATAGCTGTTTACAATGAAGTTTTAAAAATTAACTTTTTTATATAAGAGAGCTGAGAGAACGCTCATGCGGGGTACTGTGTTTAGATGACTTAATTTCAGCGAAGGATAAAATTGAGTGTGGGGAAGATTCGCTCAAAGTGATGGTACCACAGATCAGTTTCTATGGTAGTACGTCTTACCACTCACTCAGCTTTTCCCTTCAGTTGTCACAATGTGTGTAGCACATTACACAAGCTAATGTAGTTAGGTAAGCAGATAGTGGACTGAGGTTTAACTACCACAGCTATTATCACACACTCCTTGCGCTTGGCTTCTTGAAGGGCAATGAAATGATCCAAAACACAAATAGTGCGAGATTTCTTGGCATTACCTTAGATGAAAATTTAAACTGGAAATGTCATATTTCAGATCTTGTTAAGTGACTGGCATCGGTTCACTTTGCTCTCCGAAAGATTTCATCTTTGACTAGTTTGAAAGTAATAAAAGCCGTTTTTTTTGTTTATGTCTCTTCTCGACTAAGATATGGGGCGGCTTTCTGGGAGAACTCTGTCGTTTCTTTAAAAATACTTCGGTTGCAAAAACTAATTGTTCGCTCAATGTTCCAGATAAATTATAAATAATCGTATATACCTGTGCATCAGAGCATATTTGAAATTTATCAACATCACCACGAATATACTATCCGTAATAAATTTCTTCAGTATCCTGTCTTATTTCCTCAGAGTAATAAACTTAGATTATTTTTAGCGTAATGTTTATTACTCTGCAATAAAGTTGTTTAACACACTGCCATGAAATATTAAAAACGAAGGTTCTATTAAGAGTTCACTCAGGAGTTACCTTGTTGAAAATACTTTTTACTCGGTGGAAGAATATCTTTGCTCTTCCTGAAGCACCTGAACTCAGTTTGCTTGTGTCGGAAAATGCTTATTTTGTTTGAATTTTTGTTGTTTCTAATAATAGTGTTGAATCCTTGTTTCTTATGTATCTTATTTTAGAATTACCCTTTTAATAATATTTATTTATAAACTGTAGTTATGACATTTCAATTGTTTAATTGAAAAATGGAGAGATGAAGAAATAAATAAATATTATCGTTAATTTTATATGTATCAAAGGATCACTGAATAATTCAGAAAAAAACCCAATCTTTAATATTTTACAGCGACACCCCTACGGTTATATACCCGTTATTCCTTCTTAATGGATAACTAACCTAACCTAACCTACACTTCGGAAAATATTCAAAAATCATGAAATTCTGGGTATTATATCAATTATGATATCTATTTTATTGATAACTCGTTTATTCTCTAACCTACAATGAAAGTGAAGGTATCATCGTATTTTCCGTTAAAAAAAATGAAATAATTGTGCCTTTATCAAATTTCGTTGTAAAATAATGAGTTTCGATATATTTAGTGGTAAAAATTTCATTTTGTACAAAATATAGTCTCGGTTTTTAGTAATCCTGTAGAAATTTGATTAAAAAATGTGCACACCTAATCTGGACTTAATATCTCAACAATTTTAACAGTTATAACTTGTATAAAATAAACTGGATTTTTGCTGTATAATTTGTATTACTCTTTCTAGGCATTGTACGCAAAGTAGAGTGTAAAATCAGTACAACTGCTTTTTGTGCGGAGATAGTAAACTGAGGGAAGGTCAACGTTGAATTTGTATTTATAACTAAAGTGTGGAGAAATTCGTGCATTAAATCAATTCATTTTAATAAATGTACAGCCAACTTTTCGTAACATTTGCACCGATTCACAAAACTGTTTCTTATACGATGAACACAAATTTTCGCATATTACAAATATTTTGTTAATATATGTTCAAGTAACGAATACGTCCTCTTATACGTCCTCAAAACTTGTTGAAAAATTCTATCTTAAATCTTTTAATCTCGGTTGAATTTGTTAACCATTAAAATATCAAAATGACAGACAATCTAAAACTTAAATATGTATATATTTCATTTATATTAACGTTTTAAAAATATCGATTTTACCTTTGGAATGAAAGATAAAAACACACAAAATTCATTTTGAAGTAAATTTATTTGATTGTTAGTTTTCAAGAACAATGTATTTTTTTTTCATCTCAGCAATAGAAAATTTCCTATTACTGCGTGCCCAGATATTTCGTATTTAAGATAAGGCACTAATTGAAATCCATATATAGATTTAAATTAATAATCTCATGTTTTGTACTCGTGAACCGTATTTGCACGATGTATTTGTAGTAAAAGAATAAATATGAAACTTTTCAACCAAGATTTTATTTAGTAAGCACTGTCTAATTTATATTTGTCGACGCGTTTCGGAGTTCCTCCAACTTCAAGATCTACTTTAGTACTTTTAGAGTAGGTCTTGAACATGGCGTCGACAAATATAATTACGTTATATATAGAGGTTTGTACTGTAGATCCAATCACATATAATATTTGTTGTGGTTTTAGAACTCTCAGGTTTATTTGTTTATTCTTTCTTTTGCAGTTGTGTGTATATTCTTGTGTTTATGAACACACTAGCGCCCAAACCAATTAAAAATTAAATTGGAATAAAATTTAAGTTATATAGACATTAAGCGAACTGTATAAAATAAAAATCAGTAGACATTTTATAAAAATCACAGTTAAACAAAAATTGATTGTGAGAGCATATTATAAAACAAATTCTTTCTAGTTTGTCATCTAGCACAGCTTTTTAAGAAATGAGTAGAGCGTCAATTTGTAAAAACTCAAAATGGATAAATATTTGAACATAGATTTAGAATACAGTGAGAACTACAACAATGACTACTCGTTCACAGGCAAGAGAGTTTGTAACGCCTGAATTGTTGGCTCTAAGAGCAATACACCTCTACTCGCCATGTTGCATACGATGCCGGCGCTATGAACTTTATTCGAGTTGTGAAGTTTGTTTTGACAACGGAAACTATTTATATTTATGTTTTCGTGTTTATGAAAGGAGAACAGTTCGCATTTCTGTTTCCTTGTTATTTAAAGGCAAAAAATCTCTTGGTTATCATAGTCTTATAAAAATAAATGAATAAAATAAAATAAAGACCCCTAACCTTCGAACACTAATAAATTCAGGGTATTAGTCTAATCATATATAATCTATTTTTAAAGCAAACAACTATTTCCTGTTTTGTATCTAAACAGTTTGTCTTGTTTTATACATAAAACAAGAAGTGGTCGTTTGCTTCAAAAATACATGGCTATTGTACAAGATAGGACCTCTAAATCTAATTAGGTTTGGTTATGTTTGGTGATCTAGTTAATCTAGAGAGATTTGGTGTTACTGAAAAGCCTGCAAATAATGTTGAGTTTCAAAATTGCTTCATACACTCTTGTCTCTCTCACTTTCTCTCGTGACATTGACTCGACTTTTATCTTTCTTTAATAATTGACTTTCTTGAATAATGCCAACATTAGCTTTGCTCTGGTTCGTTACTCGGCAGAGTATAAACTTCTCTCCAGCTTGCTATAATTTTATCACTGGCTTGTATGTCATTATTATGTCCGTAAATTTTTAAAAAACACTCACTTGTTACGCTCTCACCGGACTTGGGGATATTGTTCGTGTTTATCAATCATTTAGTAATATATATATATATATATATATATATATATATATATATATATATATGTGTGTGTGTGTGTGTGTGTGTGTGTGTGTGTGTTATTAATTGTAAGCTATATCTCTATTATAGTTAATACAAAATTATGTTAATTGTTTTAAATTGTTACGTCTAAACCAGTTACTTTGGTTGTAATTTTTCAAAGTTTCTTATAGCTGTTTTGGTTTAATATACCCTACGTTTTACACATTGCACAAATAAATATAAAAACAGGTTAAAAATTACCAAAACCCTTAAAACAGAAAAAAGTTTTATTTATGAACGTACTGATTTTTAAATAAGTATTTACACCAATTAAATATAAGCTAGCAATAAAGTCCTTAGAAAATAAAAAAATATATTTTAATATTATATTTCGTGTAATAAGAATGATTCAAAAGGCACCATAATAATCAGTAAAATTGAAGTAACCTATTTTGTCAGATTAGGTTTTCCAGATTACCTAATTGAAATTTGTTTAGATATTTCTTAAGAAAACAAAAATCTTTATTTGAAAATATTTCATTAACTATTTTATAAAATGAAGTTTCGTTTCTGAACTTCAAGGCAATTTACTATGCACATTTATATCAGATAATACAAATTAAATGTGTTAAAATATGTGAAATATTAAAATTTTTTCATGTTTGTTTTTGTTCCCAGACAAATTCACCCAGTATGCGAAGACAAAGCTCAACTTGTAGCCTACGTTGGTGATGTACCTGAGGCGTTACCTATCGTACCACCTGCGTATCCTTTAGCCCCTAATATCTGCGTGGAGGGTGGACGCATAGAGTTCATCAAACCGCCGCTAGATAGTTCTCTCAATGTGGAGTACATCAAATCTCCGCCAGAACATGCTGCAGTCAGCGTCGCGACGCCGCAATCTGAGAAGACTGACGTCGCTAAGGTTAGAATGCGCCACTTGTACTTTCATTGCTGGTTCCTTATTAGAATTAATTATTTATTACTATTTTATTGTGCTTTTTATTTTTATAGAATATGCACAAAAAAGTATGATTTTGTAAGAAAATATGTAGGAATTTCTGTTGGAATCGAGTAGAAATTAACATAAATATAGGTTGGGTAAATATTGGCTGTAATTTGTTCATGTTGAGGCGAATTTACAGAGTAGCGTTACTTCATAAAGTATCTCACATTATGTTAAACAATTGTGATGTTTTATACGCACACACATTGGCGCATGGGTTTACGTAGGTTTGGATAAACCTATGCGTTATCGTTTTTTTTGTTTAGTTTTAGCTTGACTGCAGATAATGGCGCATATGAAAGATTTTTTTAAACAGTTTTTCCTCTTTGTTATGGACATACGTTAGAACAAACCTATGTTAGTGTTAACCTATGTTATTAAAATCAGTTTTAAGTTTTCAAGTATATTCTGAACACACAATATATTGATTGTTATCGTATCATGTCTTTTAGGATACTCATACGTTTAGAAAAGTAGTTTATTTTAATGACTTCCATTTATATTTATATTTATCAGTACTTATGTGTAAAATGCTATGGTAGAGCGAAACTATCTTGGTCCTTTATGGAAATTATACTAGGCCGGTCGAACTCTACTAGACTCTTCACAAACAAAATAAACATCAACTTATATCAGGCTCGACCTAGATTTAAAAAATAAAATTATTCTAATACATTTTCTAAAGATGGTCCACAAAATCTAAACTATGTTTAACTTTTTATAATGACAATAATATTTTAAAATGTATAAAACCTATTAGCTTAACACATTGAGTTTGAAGGTGGCCATTTGTTTTTCCCGGATATTTTATTCACATAAACATTTCGTTAGGGACCAAAAATGCTAAATTTTGATTCAACCTAAAAAATCAACAAATAAATTGTAAACTTTTTATAACCACACGTATCGCGCATTACCCGGTCGTCTTCTTCCAGTTGGAAACTTAAATGAAAACAACCTCACCAAAAATAAAACAAAATATTTATTTTGTCAATTACAAAAAGTGTTTGAAAGTGCATCAGAATTACCATTAATAATTAAATTCAACAAGAAAACACTCTTATATTTTAGTGCATTTAAACAAATCGACAAATTTATCCCCGTTAAAAATATTTACTGTTATGTTTCAATTATATTTTTTCTATTTGTTCCATCAGTTTTAGAGCGCCAAAGTTGAGAGTTGCGAATGTCTCAAAAGTTAGTGTTTTTTGTTTGTTGTTTTTAATGAAATGGAAATATGAGAAACAAAAATGAGGAATGATGGCAAATTTAAAACTCATCTGGTATATTAAATGTTGAGCTTGACTTATGAGATAAACTATACAGTATAACAAACACACAGAACACAATTCTCATAAAAATATATTCTCATAAATTATCATCTGGTATATATTTTTAGCATTAATGGGGACCCTAGAATATAACAATTTACATGAAACATTTCAACCATCAGCTGTTTATTGTCATTGAAAGTTGTTATGGATCATATATAGTGTAAGCTATATTTAAATTGTATTAAAAATTAATGTAAGTTTCATTTGTATTTATTTCAAATTCTGTGGGAAACAAAATTTTTTTAGTTTTGCATATTTGAAAACGTAAAATCTTAATTTTTCCTAACTGACAAATTTTCATTGAGCCGAGTAAGTATAATTACGTGAATTTCTTAATAACAAGGATTTACCAATGAAGGTTTTGAATTTAGGTCTGCCTCTACTTCCGCTTAACCCCGAAAAATGTTCTCTTATCCTGGACACATTTATTTTCTTCTACCTTTAGAAATCCACAAAGAGGTTTGTAATTCTTGATTTTAGGGATAGCCGAGGATATACCCCTTTTTACGTTTTGAAATATATTTAAGATAAGTTAGGTAAGATAGGTTGTGTATCTTTATGAAACTTGAGCCTGCCATTGACCAGACTCTGCTTTTATAAAACATATCTTCCAAATATGGAGCATTTATTCCTTTTTATGCATACAAAATATGTAGTATATGGTTATGTTCAGACAGATGCTATATTAATTTTTTTGTGAGTATAATCATGAGGTTGTACTTTTGATTCATGTAATTTAATGGGTTTTCTCCAGATAATTCGTTATAAATATTTGCTCTACTTTATTGATGCTGTTTGAACAGATTGATGTAACCGGGTCATGCGTAGTTTACAAAGAAAAAACACGATCGAGTACAGTACATATATTTAAAGTTGAAAGTCCATTACTGCCGAGTCACCGATGGGCAGTAAAATGAAAACTATTTTTTGTCGTATGAATCATTTAGAGCATGTGCTTACATGTCACTTTTTTGGGACAAAAATGAAAATCTGTCTCAAGTTTGACATTCAGTCCCTTTGTTGAACAAACCGGAGAAATTGTTCGAATCACATAAGATATACTCCGACAAGTGTTGAGGTTAATTCATATTTAAAGATGGCACAATCACTGGTACAGTTTTACGTCTATAAAGGTATGTAAACAGAAGTTTAGGGAGTACAAACATTGTTATCGATTTTACGAAGAAAATAGCCCCTAGTTAAATAAACACTTTCTTGGATTAATAGAGAAGTACAGTCCTAAACAAAACCTGCATGGTTTGTATGATTATATAAAAAATTTGTAATTAAACTCGACGCAAATTAATTATATTTTAGGAAAATATTAATATTTAATTTTTTAAATATATGAAACAAATTTTATTATATGTACTTGGGAGATAGGTGCACAATATTACAGAATTTTTGCAAAAAACTAACAAGATAAAGATGAAAAGGTGATATAAATCAATAATAAAAGGGCCAAGCGTGTGCTAAAACCTCACGACTTGGGGTCCATATGCATATAGGGACAGTTATTTTTATAAAGACGAAGCGGCCTAGCGTCAACATATTCATTTCTTCGTCAAATAAACATATATATTCGTAATCAGAATAACTTCTAATTTTATTTGATACTCCACACATAATTTAAAAAAAAAAGAATTGAACTCTATAGTTTTTGCCCTTAACTACCCCAAAGTCATTTTTGTTACCGCTATATTTTTCCTATATCTGGGACAATTGAAATAATATAAATGCAGAGTTTAAAATATATAGGATTTATCGTCTTGTCTGTGTAGACCGGTTGCGACTTACAGCTAGACAGACGGACAGATACGTGCGTGAAATTATATGACTCCTTGGTTTGAGCTACGGATGTTAAAAACAGTTGTTCACGAATGAATTATGAATGATAAAGTTAATCTTGGTTGAAGTGCGTGATAGAGGTGTGAACAAGAACTCGGAAGAAAAAAGACACTTTAGCACTCGGTCCTTTTTACTTCATCCTCATTTTCAAGAGGATTTGCTCCTATTTTAATTATTGATTAAAAGATGAACTTGTTTAGATAATTGTTTTAAATATTTTCCTGTAAAAAAAATATATATATTTATAAAAAAACAAGTTTCTGGTTTTATTTTATGAATTATTAAACTATTTAGTACACCACCGGTATGTCGACGCCTGAAATACTAATTAAAACCTTATTCATGGATGTAAATAAACAGCTTAAATTACAATGATGAATAGAATATCAAAGGGATAAAGAGGGGTCTAAATAAATCAACTGTAGCGTAGCGTAATCTATCAAAGTAAAGCTGAACATATATTATTAATTAAATATTTATCTCATGTTTGGATGAGGAAGGGATTTAATATCGAATTCGGTGTTTTATGTTTTCAGTAAAATTTTCACCTGCAAATATGCCTCATACACGTTATTCTGTACTATATAATAATGCATAAATAGCGTTTAAGGGCAGTTTACAATGTATCTCTGAAAGAGGGTGATAAATGTATCAGATTTAGAGAGTGGTGTGAAATTATTCCGATTATTACTAAAGCTTTTTTTCTGTAAGGATTTTGAATCTTTTAGCTAAATGGGATCTGTCATTTGGAGGATACGATTGGAGATTTTGAGATAATAAAGAAAATTTGAATCTTGAAGGTAATTCTTAAAATATTCTATCCAATGAAGAGGTCTTAGACACTGAGCTTTGTATTTTTAATAGAGGTATTTTTTCTAACCATTGTAAGACATAGTTGCTTTTTTTCTTTTCTTTTTTTGGAATACCATCAACAAGATCCACAGTATATTAACGGACCAAATTACGAAATACGTACTATACAATGTAAATATTAAAATTTGTTGGTTAATGTTCATGTTTTACAAATTTTACCAAAATATAGCAAGGTATAAAAGTGAGATTTTTTTTTTTTTTTTTTAAACTTTTTGAATGTTTCTATAACTTAATAGTATCAGAATTAAATTTGTAGTCGGGCCATGCTAATTACGAGAAATTGCAGTTGTAAGTTTTTTTTCAAAAAAGATAATACAATATTGTAACCAATGTTATTTGCTTCAAAAGATGCAGAATTATAAAGAGACTAAACCCTTAAATTTCGATCGGTTTACGAGAAATTGCAGTTTAGATTTTCTTCAAGAAAGATCATAAATTGTTTTAAACCTATCATATGGGGCTGAAAATATTGAGAAATGTAAAGAGAAGTAAGTAAAGAAATGTATTAATATTATAAAAAAATTGTACAGGAAAATGTCCAATAAAATTATAAAAGAAATTATATTTTGAAAACAATTCAAGTTTACTTTTCCTTATTACAATAAAAACTCTAGAATTAGTATGCAAACCGACATCAATGTTTATTCAATGATTTAGCTACTTCTTTTATAAAGTGGATCACAATTTTGAATAAATATAGAAAAAAAGTATATAATTATATATAATAATCAAATTTTATAAAATTATGGCACAATCTTTACATATATAATGACAAACATACACTATATTATCCTACTTTAAAAAAAGTCAAATTAGAAATATACTAAATTAATATCAATATTCGTAGCGTGATGACAAAATTGATATGTTAATAAAATATAATTTAAACACAAAAAACAGCTTCACTTCTTTGTTTATTCATGGCTGCTCCATGTTCTTCAGTTTTTGTATTTCTTAATTTATTTCTATATAATAGTATAATGGCTATAACCATTATTTCATTAAATGAAATATAATAATGAAAAAAGATGATTTTTTTTATTTTTTAAATTGTCTCATGTATCATCTGATAAGGGTACTGGGTGACGCACTTTATTTGTAACAAAATTGACCATCAAAATCTCGTTTCGTTTCTGAGATATAAACTTCGTCTCGTTTTTTTATGAAAAACACGACTTTTCAGTTAAAAATTATGTTTTCTCCTAGCAATTAAAGTAACCCGATTTTCAAAAATACTATTAAATATCCTGTAAAACAGAATCAACGTCACTGAAACTAACAGTAAGCTCTTTTACAGGCCCCAAAACATGAAAAAGTGATTTATTTAAATCGTTGTTAAAATTCGAATTTGTTTTACAAACAAATTACTACACTTATAGGTGTTCAAGTTTGTTCACTATTTTCATGTTTGAGGTCTTGTAAATAATGCATATTCTCAGTTTCAATAAACGATGTTGGTCTTATAGGAAATTTAACTTAGTTTTTGTAAATGGGGAAATATAATTTTCACATAAAATAGTTGAAAGATGAAAGGGAGGTCAAGGTCACACGAAGACAGGTGTATCATCCAGTTGGGTCCTTCACGCCTGTATTATACGTGAATCCATTGAAGTATTCTTGTTTTGTATACAGGGTGAATCAAAATTGCATCTGGAGCTGATTATAGAGCTAAAAATAACAAAAAGTTCATGTAAACCTAGGTCACGTTAAAAAATTGAAAAGGCACGTTTTTTTCCTCTAAAAAATACGAATAAAAATATATCTTGAAAACTAAGCGAGATAGGATGTGCTTACTATCAATTTTGTTTCAAATGAAGTGTACTATCACCCAGATTGTATGGCACATTGTTTACGATTCACCAATCTTGTTAGTGTTTAAAGGTTTTAACAAAAGTTGCTAAGTTTAACTCCAAAGTTTCCTACCAATAATTTGATTTGGCTTGTTTGTAAATGTGCTTCACTCATTTTTATTTATAATATGCGACTGATCTCATCCGATCCTATCTTCTTTCTTTATCTATCTTTGAATACAAAATAGGTTTGTGTGCAACTGAAGATGATAACTTTGTAATTGAAACGTCTCGTTGAATAAACTAGTTACTGTCTAATAATGATTTCTTTCATTAGGTGATTGAAGTTTCCATTTGAAGTGAATCGTTTCTATACAATAAATGCTGGTTAGGCTAGACCCTCGTTGCCGCAACCTACAATGAAAGCGTTTCACAAAGTTTACATATGACTTATGAATAGCAGGTGTAAAGAGAAAGCTATGTGTACTGAAGAGATCTGATATGGAAACCAACGTTACGTGTTTAGCATACTCTTTGTATTAATCTTAGCCAGCTGCAATATTTAGCTTATTTCTATTTTTATAAATCTGAGATCAAGATGGAATAGTAAATTGTAAAAACAACAATTATGTCGCAATTATTTTAAATTGAATATGATTAAAAAAAGAGTTTTTAGAACCTCAAGTGAATATAGATATTTTTAGATTGATTTTATATACAGAGTATATTAGGCAATATATCCGCTTCTAGTTAGCGTAGGAAGGTGATCAATGGAAAGCTCTTGATTGGAGCTATCTACAGGGTGTGCCAAAACCATGATTCCATTACATAGTGTTCCGAAAAAATATATAACGTATTTTTATCTTCTTTTTTAAGTAAGTATATAGATGGTTTTTCCTCCATCATTTACTGCTATAAAGTCCCTTTATTTTGGTGAAAACCAAAATTATGAGGAATCAAATTTAAAATCTTCATTTTGTTTTAATTCGCCACAACATCATAACGAAAACATTTATGTGACAACTCTTTGTAAAGCTGTTTACATTTTATGTCTGATAATGTAACTAATTTTTTTTCTACAAAGGGTGTTTCAAAAATAAAAAAAGTAATACAATTTTTTCTTGAATTATGGGCGAATATAAATGAAATAAAATGTATGAAATATGATTCCTCATAACTTAGTATCTAAGTAAAATAAAAAATTCAGTTTTCACTTAAATAAAGGGAGGTGTAGAAGTAACTGAGGGGTAAAAACATTGATACTTATATTTAAAAAGAAAGGAAATTTGGTTTTTATTATTTTTCGGAACATCTTGTATATAGAACTTACGTTTTGACACAATCTGTTCATAGCCCCAACCAAGAGTTTTCAATTGACGTGTCTATCACCTTTCTACGCCAAATATAAGCTGATAATATATTGAAATATAATAATATGTGGGACTTTTTCCTCAACACTGTATATATTTTTTGATTATAATTTTTTGATATCTCCAGCTGTTTAAAAATGTTTGAAATTTGACTACAAACTGCTGGCAGTATCATACAACGTTAAAGTTTTACAAGACAGTTGTACCGTTAGAGCTGCACTTTAACATATTGTCGTTAAAACAAATGTTAAAATGTTTGATTATTTAAATAATTTTAAACGATAATTTTCTTTAGTTATAATTCTGATAACTTTCCATTTCATTGCAATATTAAAATAATACCCAGGCTTTACCCAAGTACCAACTGCGGATGTTTCTTATTTGCAAAATAACAACATATTTGGAACTTTGGTAATTTAATGGAGTCTTAGAATTGAGCATTTATGTTTTAGAGTTTGCTTCTAACATAGATACTTTTCGAGTTTACTTCTAACTACACTGAGATTGTAATTTCTAGAAATATTTACAAATTACCTAATAATTTGATATTAGTCTCTAAAAACTATTTAATACCGTGTTAAATTCCTTAGCTAATCTTATATTTAATTCCCTAAGGAATTTCTGACCTGTCGCGTATTGCTTTACTATAAGGACAAATTTTAATGATTGAGGTGTCAAATTAAACAGTGTTACCTGCATATTTGTCAAAAATTATTAATTGTCCTTGGAAACACTTATTTTGTTAATACATTTATCATTTAAATAGCATGTCTGTTATGGATAAATAATCATTTTAAAAATTAATAAAAAATGGAAACAGCTGTTGCAAGTGCTCAAATAAATAATAAGTAGCCTTTGTCTTAAGTTGTTTCTTCCATGTTGAGAGATGTAATTTTAACAAAGTTCGGTGAATCATCAAATGTAACCGATCAGCCGCCACCTTTATCTCTAGCTCTTGTCATAGATTGTAAGTTTCATGTGTATCACCCCAAACAGGTTTTTTTTTATAAACCTCGGGGTCAGACTTTATTAGTCTTAAGTTTGTTAAGTGTGTAATCTGAACATGTATATGTATATAGTGACTAATAAAGATATTTCAAATACGCTTTATTTTGTTGTTTTGTCTGAGAATTTATATCAGCTGTTTTAAATTATTTTTCGTTTAACATATGTAATGCTTAGTCTACTTTATTTGTGGGGATTCACGTTGTGTTGTGATTGATTGCTTACATCTCCCAAAACTAAACGATTTAATTTAACAAATCTTATATTTAATTCGCCAAGGAATATCTGCGCCAGTCGCATATTTCTTTACTTTAGCGCCGATTTTGTAGTTACTCAAAATTGTTTAAATTATTAACTGATAACGACTAGTATTTATTAAAAGCAACAGAGTAAATTGCAAGCGTTAAAATTCTAGAATGTCTTGAACCCTTACCTTTAGACGGATATAGAAGATTTTTGTAACAACTAGAGCAGACTAAGCTAACAAGCTCTGTGGGTACGGTATGCACTAATGATGACAACCTGGCTAGTTTAATAGCCTATTAGAATACCTGGGATATTGTGTATTGCTGCACAATTACCTAAGGTTAAAGCTGTAGTTGATAGGCTTATTTTATATTTACTGGTGATCCTTTAACCCAATGCAGGGTGTAGTTGTAATCTTTAATTTGTTAATAGGGTTGTCAGTTTGTAAATTGAGTGGTTAAAGGGTAAAAACACTTCTTTACGTTATTTGGAGAAGGTAAATGAATTGTTTTGTCTCTTATAGAGCCGTTATAGTACTTACCCAACTACATTCTAATCAAATCAGATTGCCACGCTCATGTTTCTGCAGATCTAGCGTGTTTCGTATGCAACATTACGGATATTAAACATTGTTGGTAGATCACAGGGTCCGAGTTCAATTTTAGTAATAGCTGTGTTATTTTGTATCATATAAAGTTCGGGTTTGTATCATTATATTTAGCATTAAAATCTACTAAAACTTGCCTAATTTATTGTGTTTTTAAACTATTTAAAAATACCCAATTTTTTTAAATATAGGAAATTTTAATTTACCTAATTTTTTTTCTAAATGTTCACTTACTTTTTGGTTTTATTACTTGTGTTTATTTCTTGTAAAATAACGTAATTTTACCACTCGTTTCTTAGAAATCGGAAACAAATATACCTTCCTTTTAAGGATCACTGAAAACGTAGGGATGTTAGTATTTTGTCTATTAAACTTTACTTATAGATTTCTTGCGTTGTGGAATGTCTTAAATATGTAAAACACTTTTAAACCCAATTGACCTCTGAAATTTATAATTTCCTTATCTGTAAAAGTTAGGTCTAATTTTGAACTTTTTTTTCATTCGTTTAATTACATTTTCATGAACGAAATTTTTATCTTTACTAAAAATGTTCGTTCATTTTTACGCAAATGATAACCCATTTTCATTAAAATTCTCACTTCTTTAACATGTTTGCTTTTTTCGCTCATCTTCGATAATATGCTCACTCGTTTCTATTAAATCTCACTTATTTTCAATAATTTCTCGTCATTTTCATTAAAATATTCGCTTTTTCGTCCAATATCTTCACTTACTTTTCGTTCAATCTTTACTTATTATCTTTAAAATTTCAACTTATTTTCAGCTAGGCCTACAAGCTCATTCATTTCCAATAAAAAGGTTCTTTATTTAGTATTCTACACAATCCAATACATCCAATTACTCTCTTTACATTTAGTATACATCCAATCACTATAGTTTTAAGTCAACAACTTTTATTATGTAGAATCGCACCTTTATAAAAATAACCCTTCTATGCAACCCTTCCCCTCAATTGATGGATACTGGGTTATCAGAATGTATCTGTAAAAGTCTGTATATAGTTCTATAATTTTTTTAATCCTGAAAAAGCGGGAGGTGGTAAATTTGGAAACTGTCCCATATGTTTATCAAAGTTTTGAAAAATGTCTGATCTTTTGTATCAACTGAAATAAAATTTAAAAAAATATGAGAGGAATCTTAAAAACAGAGATTTAATCTGAATTTGTCATATTCTAAATACGCTGCTACTTCGGTTTCTTTGATCATTGTAAATATCAGAAGCTTTGAAGTAAGACCCGGTTTTTACGTAACCGAACTGTACATTGTCTGTCTAATGTGATTAAACTATACATCTTGTGCTTAACATGGTTCCTCATGACTTAGGCCCCTTACAACTCCAGATTAAATGCATTCTTTATGTTATGTCGACGCCTTAGGTTGGGCCTTCAGACGCAATAACAATCCCCCTCATACCTCCCCAGTGGCCATTATTTTCATTTAGTTCCCATTGAATTGTCATTTATATTGTCAGAAATCAAAGAGACAATTTATGATAAACATGAGAGTCTTTGGAACATATATTTTGCTTTGTTTATTTCTTGTTATGAAATAAAAGAAATATATAAAGTATGGAATATATAGAAAATCATTAAAAGTGCCGAACATAAAAAAAACTTGTTTTTGTATATATTTATAAGATAACATTACTTCCAATTTTGATAGTTTTAAATTTGTGCAGCAACCTTAGATCCGCCATATTTGAATTAGGTTTAATTTATAAAATAGTAACAAGGTCATGTGACACATGTTTTTAAATTGTTTTTATTCCATGTTCAATTGTTGATTCCGTTATTTTGGATCTCATTTCCTTGAAATGTTCTAATTAATAGAACTAAAGAACATTTAGAATCTTAATTTACAGGTGGACAAATGAGTTGGCTACTTAAACACATACTTGCTTCATAACTTATGATTTTCTGTACTAATTTAGGTTCGTATCCTATTTCGTAGTGCATTTAGGTGTTCTGGTTGTTACATCTTACTTTTAAAATATCTAAATAGGAATTAATTAAGAGGTACAAGGCCAGGAAAAACTACAGCATGTACCTTTTTAATGGTAAGTACTCAGCTCATTTCTCCACCTGTAAATTATGTTTTTAAATGTTGTGTAGTTGTATTAATATTACTTTTTAAGGAAATGAGATAAAAAACTGATTCCATAACTGAACTCAGAATAAAAAAAATAAAAAAATCAAAAAAATGTGTCACATGACCGCATTTCTTAAAAAAAAGAACCTAATTTCAAGATGACATATCCAAACTATTAAAACAGGAAGTAAATGTTGTCTTGTAAGCATATCTAACAAACGAACTTTTTATGTTCAACTGTTTTAAAGGTTCTTATATATTCCATACCTTACAAACACTGTGTATACACGTTAGTGATAGAAAACAAAATTGATTTGTAGTTGTTTGTGGAAATTTCTATTTTATTTGAGTTAAAAAATATTGTTTCTTACAAATTAATTGTCGCACTCTCCTTTGTTCCCGTAAGATTCAAAAGGCAGAGAAGCAAACAAATCGTAAAAAGAACGTTGATGTTCTGGAGTAATTCGCAAAGAAGACAATGAACCTTGACTACTATGAATAGAAAATCCATTACAATAAAATTACGATCTGTCCTTAAGCATAGGTCCCCCAGTACGAGCGGAGAAAATGGTAGCTCTATTTAAAGTTAGTCAATGTCTCAACGATAAAACGCCAGAACAATGCAATGCTCCATGTTACTATACTTAAATAATCTCGTGCTAGTACGTAAATTTTTACTTCTAACAGTCTAACTTTTAAATTAGACACATGTATCCAGTGGAAAATTTTGAAGAAAACTTAATTAAGCATATTATTGAAGTAAATAATTTATGGATAAAATAAAGCACTAAAGCTTAAAGTTTCAAAATATTTTAATAATATAAATGAGCTACAATGGTAGCTCTATTTAAAGTTAGTCAATGTCTCAACGATAAAACGCCAGAACAATGCAATGCTCCATGTTACTATACTTAAATAATCTCGTGCTAGTACGTAAATTTTTACTTCTAACAGTCTAACTTTTAAATTAGACACATGTATCCAGTGGAAAATTTTGAAGAAAACTTAATTAAGCATATTATTGAAGTAAATAATTTATGGATAAAATAAAGCACTAAAGCTTAAAGTTTCAAAATATTTTAATAATATAAATGAGCTACAATTGTTTCGCCTTGCGGCATCATCGGGCAACCATGCGGCATCATCAGTTGCCTGATGATGCCGCAAGGCGAAACAATTGTAGCTCATTTATATTATTAAAATATTTTGAAACTTTAAGCTTTAGTGCTTTATTTTATACTTGAATATGGAGTTTCAACAAGAAATATCTACTATTACATTAAAATTAAATAATTTATTGTTAAGAAACTATAAAATCATTAATATGATTGGTTGTGTTCAATTACTCTTGCTTAAATTAATGTTTCCCCTTCAATTTAAATATAATATTAACAATTATTTTGTATTTTATTTTAATTTTTTCTATATTAGCGATGTATTCAGATCCCCCCTTTTTTGAGGGTCCAGCTGTGATGGGAATATTCTTTCCCATTCAAATTAGTTAAACATTTTTTATTTCTTCAGAGACGAACAATTGTTTTGATAATATTGGAAAATATTTTAGAAAATATTAAGTTACTAATTAAGTTCCTAATTTACAACTGTCCTATAACTATTTACATATTAATAAGACTCTTAGCCGGTTAATGCGGAACGCTTGTGTTAAGAGTTGTTCTCCCAGGGACAAAACTTAACAAATTGCTACCTCCCTATTATGTTGATTGGAAGAGTTTAAAATGTTGCAGTTTAATTACATTTTAGTTCACAACTGATCGTACAGAGAGCGTTTAAGCTTTTAAGACAAGTTGGTATAATTACATAAAGTTGCGCCACATTTGACAGGCGGACGAACCTATGCTGAGCACGTCCTTATAGCAATTATACTAATTGCCTCAGGGGCTGTTATTGAATATAGAGGAGGGAATCAATTCTACGATTTCTGGTTTGTAATGGTTCTAGAAATGTATTACTTGTTCCTAGTACTCTCGTTCAAACGTGGCGTGTTCAGGGTTTTACAATTCTATACGTTATTTTATAGAGAGAAGCTTTAGTGTTAATTGATCTCTTATAGTATTTTTTCAAAATAGTTTCCTTTGATTTTTATGAAAAATCGATGAAATTTCAGCTAAACTACAAAAACCGGTGTACAAAACAGTATTTCTAAAGAACATTTTCTGTTAAATACAATCTGACCGTGTGTATTAACACAGTACAATTGTATGTACTGTAAAATATAACCTTCAAAGAAATTTATGTTTGTATATGTAAATTTTCATATCAAATGGACTAAAATTTCAGGTGTTTATGACCTACTTATTTCGTTTTTTTGTAGGCTATATGACTATAATAATTATCATTTTATTGTGGTAACTTCCTTATTGAGTCACAGATCGTAAATAATTGGATTCAGAATATCAAGCTGCGATAGCAAACCTTGTTACGGTATAAGAAGTTTTTATCGGATTTGAAGAAGTCACTCCGAGTCATCGAGGTTGCGTTCCGGTTGCGTATAAATTAATCTTTGGTCGTTTGTTGACTTAAAAGTGCAATCTTGGTTGCAAGGCTAACCGCGATCACAGACCTAATTACCAACAGCTCGAAATTGGAATGGCACTGAACAGCTGATCGGAACAATAGCTATCTTGAGCAGACCACGCTAGTTAAACGTAGAGGGAGACATATTCTGACCGTCCAAGAGACCAGTCGCGTTATAAATTGGTCTTGGTTTTAATTTTCGGTTTTAATGTTTAATTTTCCAATTAACCATGGCTTGTTAAATAATCGTGGTGCTGCTGTTGAGGGTTTTTCGGAAACTCAATCCTGAATACGTTGTTACGTTATTATTTAAATCAAAACGAGTTTGAGAATTGGTACGGCCAACGTCACATCGATTCTTAATTGGTTTGGTGTTGTGTGAGTGTGTAATTATTAATTTACTTTAATTCAGAAATGTTTTATAAATTAAAATCTTCAAAACTGGGTACCCTAATGATGCATGTGCAGATCTGGGGTGAGTGATTTAGATCACAGCCAAGGCAGTAGTTTATGTGAAAGGTAGAAACTAGGCTAGGCCTAAATGTAACGTTGCCGTCACAATTTGGTTAGGAGTCGTTACAGGTCGTAGGTTTCTTATAAATTGCCATCATTTTGAAATTCCTTATTTATTTATTTTTGAATAGCATAGTAGGAAATATATTTAACGAATGATAAAAACTAGCTTACGTTCCAAATTTAATTGAAATATATCTAAAACTCCACCTACTTACAGTAATTGTAACTGATTTTTTTTTTTTACTGAAATTTAAGCGCAAATTTAAAATGGTTCTGATTTAAGGCTCCGAAGACCTTAGGCCATATTGAATTTAATGTCGATAAGAACAATGATAAACAAGTACTGGAATAATATTAATTAGAAAATTAAATGTGACATGTTATTTTTAAAGGTTAGAGTAATAATTGTGATCTAATTTTTAAAAAAGCTCTCTTTATTTACCACTAGGTGGAAATTAGGTAAAATTTGAGATTATTTTGTAATTTATGCAATGAAGATCTCAGAAATGTTAAAACTAGACATATTCCGTCTTTAATTTCCTTTCCGTATTCAATAATTTTTAATAAAATAAAGCGAAAAAGTCTGCTTTGTTGTGGAAGTATGTAGTCAGAGGGGAGAGCTTGTATCATCTGAGAGATTGTATGCAAACTAGATGAATTTCCATAGCCTACTCTCCTGCCAACAACTAACTTATAGGAAAAGCTGAGTAGATATCAAATTATAATAAAATGCGATTGCTATATGTAAACACGTCTCCACACACATGCATAGATCAATACGTACAAGTAAATTATACCTTCAGATAACATCAGTGTTTACACTGAGTAGTCGCAATAGTTAAGACGTTTGCAGATAGTGTAAACTAGAGACATTGACATAACTTCGGGAGATGACTGGGGACGTCACAGTAAAAGAAACAAAGAAGTAAAATATAGATATGTTCTAAAACGCTTCATTTTTCATTTATATCCCTGTTATATATACAGGGTGTTTCCAAAAATTGTTCCAAAACTTTTAAGTGGTTTCCACACATCAAAACCAATGAAAATTTTATGTGAACATATTTCCTAAACTGGCGACCCCCCCCCCCATACAAAGTAAAGGCGTCTCCTCATCGACTACCGGACGCTTTCTATTATCTCAGGTGTTTGTCGTTATAAGAATGGAAATATTTTGTAAAATTAGCAGTTTTGAGATATTCGACTTAATAGAGTTTAAATAGCTACAATTTTGAATAATAAAGAAAATAATAAAGGATGATTTTTTTTCTTCTAAAATTGAGTCTTTAAAACACTAAGCAACATATAAAATTTCAACACTATATCATTTACTATTAAAAAAGATATATTTATTTTGTTGAAAAGACAAAATGGCGGCTATATAGAAAAATAACCATGGCATAAAATGGCAACTTTTTCATTGGTTTTGATCGATGGAATAAACTCTTAAAATTTTGGAATGATTTTTGAAAACACTGCATATATATTACAGAAATATAAAGTATATTATATATATATATTTTTTTCTTGTTGTTAAAATTTTAAAAAAAGTAGATAATATATGCAAAACAGGTTGAAATATCAATAATAATTGTTTTAACTGAAAAGTTGCTTTCGTGCGTTTTTGCTGAGGAGTGAACGTAAGTGAACCGTCACGCTCGGGTCGGTTACGCTGAATCGGGTTTACTCGGCTCCACTCGACTTTAAGCGCGCTCGGGTCGGTGACTCACGTAGTGCATCGTTCCAATGTTATTGCTTAAAGTGTTTACAATTTGTGCTACATTTTACAATTAGTGAAAAATGTACTTCGTATCAAGGTAACTTCTCCCATTTCTCCAATAATATGAAGGACTTGAACATCAATTAGTATAAGTTAATAATGATATTAATATATTTCTCGCAGAAATAAATAATACATACAATAGTTTTTTAAGTAAAAATTTCATGCACAATTTCCCCCGTGAAATATTATTAAATTTTATATCTGCACGACGAAGAGCGGAACAATGCTGTCGGAGTTTTGTTTAGACATTTAAATAAATTTGAATCTAAAGTATTTATAACATATTTCCCCTTCCATAAAGTTATGGTTTCATTCTTAGAATATAATTAATTCACAAATATGATTAATATCTTGTAACTAACATCACTTTATGAGTACAGACATAAGAATAAATAATTTTATATGACAATATTAATATCACCTTGTTTTTATATATTAAAATTGGAAAATTAGAAGTTTTCACTTCTATCGAGTGGTCATAAGGACACACCCAGATTTTCTTTCTTTATTAGAATCTCACCGATATCTCAATAATCCTTTGACTTTCAAAAAAACATAAATCAAAATTAAGATATCACCGTGTTCGGCGAAAAAAAGCAAGAAAATTCTCTTTAAAATTTTATTTATAACGAACGATTTTATAGATATTTGGCATCAAAATTTTTTAATGTACGCCATTTTGAAACCGTTAAATGAAAAATAATAAGATGCAAACTAATAATACAAACAATTCTGCAAAATTGGGATCGATATCTCAGTCCATGTTGAAATTATTTTTAAACAGATTGTCTGAAAACTTTTTATGTCACGTTATCACGCCTTATCATCTCTCGAAATCAAGACAATCCTCTCAGTACATTATAAGAAACACCTACATAAACCCGTCACGTCGGGAGTAAGTTTTATATAGACTACTGTATATATTTTTCCTATCCCTAATACAACGTTTGGCTCGCTCAGTAATAATATATCTCAACGATACAAAACCGGTGAAAAGGTTAAGTGCTACACTATAAATCTGTTCTTAACGTGAAACTCTCTGGAATTTAAAATCGAAATAAAGAAGTTGAACCTTTCGGCAAGTTGAACCCCGTAATTTATTAGGAAAGATAAAGTGTGTAATTGCTCAACAAACAGTGATGTAATTTGTTTCATATTTCACTTCCTTTATCTAGGAATGAAAGTTATTTATATTTTAGTTGAAAAATAACAACAGATAATTATACAGTATAGAATGTTTGTGTGATTATTTTATCCTTGAATTTATTTACATGAAATCAATCTTTTAATGAACAACAATTTTGTTTTTATGAACTCTGTTCTGAAGTATATTAATAGTGCCTTAATTTTTTTTATCCTGTTATAATATGGATATTACAAGGTTGTATAAACAAAACTTTTAATAAAATGGAAAAGATATTTCTCGTTTTAAAATTTCAATATTTACCTGTTAATGCAAAATAAACGCCTATTTGTTTTATTTTGTTTTCCTTGATATCTCGTAATCCATCCATATTTACCATACTGTAGGGTCGTTTCACTATGATTTGTTTATGGAACATCTCCAACCATACACATGATGTATTTATTCTCAACTTTCATCCATAATAAGTCGACAACCCACATACTAATAACTCGGAAAAAGGGAAGGTTTAAAAAATGTATCTACTGTTAGATTTTATTGTTATTGTGTGGCTAGAGTATGAAATACACTCATTAGTAATTAACTGTCTTTCCCAATACCTTCATGCATGTTCTTCTGTCTATCTGTTAATCCTCAATATCCCGACAGTCATTGGAGCGATTTTTTAAATATCTCAATGAATAACCATCTCTTCTAATGTCTGACTAATCTTATGTCTTACTCTTCTAATGTCTTACTTTATCCGTCTCTCCCAATGCCTGTCTATCTCTCCAAATGTCTTTACGTATCTCTCTGTCTGTCGATCCTCAATATTTCTATAGCCTTTGGATCGATTTTTTGTCTTTTCCAATATCTGAAATCCCAATGTTTGGCTGTATCCACCAATGTCTGGCTGTCTATCTCAATATTTGCTTGTCTCTTCCAATCTCAGGCCGTATCCTCCATTGTGTAGCTATCTCAATGTTTGGCCGTTTTATCCAATATCTGGTCTTCTATTCTGTTCTCTTCTAATACCTCTCCGTCTCTCCCAATGCCATGTATATTCTTAATGTTTGCCTGTCTCTTCCAATCTCAGGCCGTATCCTCCATTGTGTAGCTATCTCAATGTTTGGCCGTTTTATCCAATATCTGGTCTTCTATTCTGTTCTCTTCTAATACCTCTCCGTCTCTCCCAATGCCATGTATATTCTTAATGTTTGCCTGTCTCTTCCAATCTCAGGCCGTATCCTCCATTGTGTAGCTATCTCAATGTTTGGCCGTTTTATCCAATATCTGGTCTTCTATTCTGTTCTCTTCTAATACCTCTCCGTCTCTCCCAATGCCATGTATATTCTTAATGTTTGCCTGTCTCTTCCAATCTCAGGCCGTATCCTCCATTGTGTAGCTATCTCAATGTTTGGCCGTTTTATCCAATATCTGGTCTTCTATTCTGTTCTCTTCTAATACCTGTCCTCTCTCCCAATGCCATGTATATTCTTAATGTTTGCCCGTCTCTTCCAATCTCAGGCCGTATCCTCCATTGTGTAGCTATCTCAATGTTTGGCCGTTTTATCCAATATCTGGTCTTCTATTCTGTTCTCTTCTAATACCTCTCCGTCTCTCCCAATGCCATGTATATTCTTAATGTTTGCCTGTCTCTTCCAATCTCAGGCCGTATCCTCCATTGTGTAGCTATCTCAATGTTTGGCCGTTTTATCCAATATCTGGTCTTCTATTCTGTTCTCTTCTAATACCTCTCCGTCTCTCCCAATGCCATGTATATTCTTAATGTTTGCCTGTCTCTTCCAATCTCAGGCCGTATCCTCCATTGTGTAGCTATCTCAATGTTTGGCCGTTTTATCCAATATCTGGTCTTCTATTCTGTTCTCTTCTAATACCTCTCCGTCTCTCCCAATGCCATGTATATTCTTAATGTTTGCCTGTCTCTTCCAATCTCAGGCCGTATCCTCCATTGTGTAGCTATCTCAATGTTTGGCCGTTTTATCCAATATCTGGTCTTCTATTCTGTTCTCTTCTAATACCTGTCCTCTCTCCCAATGCCATGTATATTCTTAATGTTTGCCCGTCTCTTCCAATCTCAGGCCGTATCCTCCATTGTGTAGCTATCTCAATGTTTGGCCGTTTTATCCAATATCTGGTCTTCTATTCTGTTCTCTTCTAATACCTCTCCGTCTCTCCCAATGCCATGTATATTCTTAATGTTTGCCTGTCTCTTCCAATCTCAGGCCGTATCCTCCATTGTGTAGCTATCTCAATGTTTGGCCGTTTTATCCAATATCTGGTCTTCTATTCTGTTCTCTTCTAATACCTGTCCTCTCTCCCAATGCCATGTATATTCTTAATGTTTGCCTGTCTCTTCCAATCTCAGGCCGTATCCTCCATTGTGTAGCTATCTCAATGTTTGGCCGTTTTATCCAATATCTGGTCTTCTATTCTGTTCTCTTCTAATACCTCTCCGTCTCTCCCAATGCCATGTATATTCTTAATGTTTGCCTGTCTCTTCCAATCTCAGGCCGTATCCTCCATTGTGTAGCTATCTCAATGTTTGGCCGTTTTATCCAATATCTGGTCTTCTATTCTGTTCTCTTCTAATACCTGTCCTCTCTCCCAATGCCATGTATATTCTTAATGTTTGCCTGTCTCTTCCAATCTCAGGCCGTATCCTCCATTGTGTAGCTATCTCAATGTTTGGCCGTTTTATCCAATATCTGGTCTTCTATTCTGTTCTCTTCTAATACCTCTCCGTCTCTCCCAATGCCATGTATATTCTTAATGTTTGCCTGTCTCTTCCAATCTCAGGCCGTATCCTCCATTGTGTAGCTATCTCAATGTTTGGCCGTTTTATCCAATATCTGGTCTTCTATTCTGTTCTCTTCTAATACCTGTCCTCTCTCCCAATGCCATGTATATTCTTAATGTTTGCCTGTCTCTTCCAATCTCAGGCCGTATCCTCCATTGTGTAGCTATCTCAATGTTTGGCCGTTTTATCCAATATCTGGTCTTCTATTCTGTTCTCTTCTAATACCTCTCCGTCTCTCCCAATGCCATGTATATTCTTAATGTTTGCCTGTCTCTTCCAATCTCAGGCCGTATCCTCCATTGTGTAGCTATCTCAATGTTTGGCCGTTTTATCCAATATCTGGTCTTCTATTCTGTTCTCTTCTAATACCTCTCCGTCTCTCCCAATGCCATGTATATTCTTAATGTTTGCCTGTCTCTTCCAATCTCAGGCCGTATCCTCCATTGTGTAGCTATCTCAATGTTTGGCCGTTTTATCCAATATCTGGTCTTCTATTCTGTTCTCTTCTAATACCTCTCCGTCTCTCCCAATGCCATGTATATTCTTAATGTTTGCCTGTCTCTTCCAATCTCAGGCCGTATCCTCCATTGTGTAGCTATCTCAATGTTTGGCCGTTTTATCCAATATCTGGTCTTCTATTCTGTTCTCTTCTAATACCTCTCCGTCTCTCCCAATGCCATGTATATTCTTAATGTTTGCCTGTCTCTTCCAATCTCAGGCCGTATCCTCCATTGTGTAGCTATCTCAATGTTTGGCCGTTTTATCCAATATCTGGTCTTCTATTCTGTTCTCTTCTAATACCTCTCCGTCTCTCCCAATGCCATGTATATTCTTAATGTTTGCCTGTCTCTTCCAATCTCAGGCCGTATCCTCCATTGTGTAGCTATCTCAATGTTTGGCCGTTTTATCCAATATCTGGTCTTCTATTCTGTTCTCTTCTAATACCTGTCCTCTCTCCCAATGCCATGTATATTCTTAATGTTTGCCCGTCTCTTCCAATCTCAGGCCGTATCCTCCATTGTGTAGCTATCTCAATGTTTGGCCGTTTTATCCAATATCTGGTCTTCTATTCTGTTCTCTTCTAATACCTCTCCGTCTCTCCCAATGCCATGTATATTCTTAATGTTTGCCTGTCTCTTCCAATCTCAGGCCGTATCCTCCATTGTGTAGCTATCTCAATGTTTGGCCGTTTTATCCAATATCTGGTCTTCTATTCTGTTCTCTTCTAATACCTGTCCTCTCTCCCAATGCCATGTATATTCTTAATGTTTGCCTGTCTCTTCCAATCTCAGGCCGTATCCTCCATTGTGTAGCTATCTCAATGTTTGGCCGTTTTATCCAATATCTGGTCTTCTATTCTGTTCTCTTCTAATACCTCTCCGTCTCTCCCAATGCCATGTATATTCTTAATGTTTGCCTGTCTCTTCCAATCTCAGGCCGTATCCTCCATTGTGTAGCTATCTCAATGTTTGGCCGTTTTATCCAATATCTGGTCTTCTATTCTGTTCTCTTCTAATACCTGTCCTCTCTCCCAATGCCATGTATATTCTTAATGTTTGCCTGTCTCTTCCAATCTCAGGCCGTATCCTCCATTGTGTAGCTATCTCAATGTTTGGCCGTTTTATCCAATATCTGGTCTTCTATTCTGTTCTCTTCTAATACCTCTCCGTCTCTCCCAATGCCATGTATATTCTTAATGTTTGCCTGTCTCTTCCAATCTCAGGCCGTATCCTCCATTGTGTAGCTATCTCAATGTTTGGCCGTTTTATCCAATATCTGGTCTTCTATTCTGTTCTCTTCTAATACCTGTCCTCTCTCCCAATGCCATGTATATTCTTAATGTTTGCCTGTCTCTTCCAATCTCAGGCCGTATCCTCCATTGTGTAGCTATCTCAATGTTTGGCCGTTTTATCCAATATCTGGTCTTCTATTCTGTTCTCTTCTAATACCTCTCCGTCTCTCCCAATGCCATGTATATTCTTAATGTTTGCCTGTCTCTTCCAATCTCAGGCCGTATCCTCCATTGTGTAGCTATCTCAATGTTTGGCCGTTTTATCCAATATCTGGTCTTCTATTCTGTTCTCTTCTAATACCTCTCCGTCTCTCCCAATGCCATGTATATTCTTAATGTTTGCCTGTCTCTTCCAATCTCAGGCCGTATCCTCCATTGTGTAGCTATCTCAATGTTTGGCCGTTTTATCCAATATCTGGTCTTCTATTCTGTTCTCTTCTAATACCTCTCCGTCTCTCCCAATGCCATGTATATTCTTAATGTTTGCCTGTCTCTTCCAATCTCAGGCCGTATCCTCCATTGTGTAGCTATCTCAATGTTTGGCCGTTTTATCCAATATCTGGTCTTCTATTCTGTTCTCTTCTAATACCTCTCCGTCTCTCCCAATGCCATGTATATTCTTAATGTTTGCCTGTCTGTTCCAATCTCAGGCCGTATCCTCCATTGTGTAGCTATCTCAATGTTTGGCCGTTTTATCCAATATCTGGTCTTCTATTCTGTTCTCTTCTAATACCTCTCCGTCTCTCCCAATGCCATGTATATTCTTAATGTTTGCCTGTCTCTTCCAATCTCAGGCCGTATCCTCCATTGTGTAGCTATCTCAATGTTTGGCCGTTTTATCCAATATCTGGTCTTCTATTCTGTTCTCTTCTAATACCTCTCCGTCTCTCCCAATGCCATCTATATTCTTAATGTTTGCCTGTCTCTTCCAATCTCAGGCCGTATCCTCCATTGTGTAGCTATCTCAATGTTTGGCCGTTTTATCCAATATCTGGTCTTCTATTCTGTTCTCTTCTAATACCTCTCCGTCTCTCCCAATGCCATGTATATTCTTAATGTTTGCCTGTCTCTTCCAATCTCAGGCCGTATCCTCCATTGTGTAGCTATCTCAATGTTTGGCCGTTTTATCCAATATCTGGTCTTCTATTCTGTTCTCTTCTAATACCTCTCCGTCTCTCCCAATGCCATGTATATTCTTAATGTTTGCCTGTCTCTTCCAATCTCAGGCCGTATCCTCCATTGTGTAGCTATCTCAATGTTTGGCCGTTTTATCCAATATCTGGTCTTCTATTCTGTTCTCTTCTAATACCTCTCCGTCTCTCCCAATGCCATCTATATTCTTAATGTTTGCCTGTCTCTTCCAATCTCAGGCCGTATCCTCCATTGTGTAGCTATCTCAATGTTTGGCCGTTTTATCCAATATCTGGTCTTCTATTCTGTTCTCTTCTAATACCTCTCCGTCTCTCCCAATGCCATGTATATTCTTAATGTTTGCCTGTCTCTTCCAATCTCAGGCCGTATCCTCCATTGTGTAGCTATCTCAATGTTTGGCCGTTTTATCCAATATCTGGTCTTCTATTCTGTTCTCTTCTAATACCTCTCCGTCTCTCCCAATGCCATGTATATTCTTAATGTTTGCCTGTCTCTTCCAATCTCAGGCCGTATCCTCCATTGTGTAGCTATCTCAATGTTTGGCCGTTTTATCCAATATCTGGTCTTCTATTCTGTTCTCTTCTAATACCTCTCCGTCTCTCCCAATGCCATGTATATTCTTAATGTTTGCCTGTCTCTTCCAATCTCAGGCCGTATCCTCCATTGTGTAGCTATCTCAATGTTTGGCCGTTTTATCCAATATCTGGTCTTCTATTCTGTTCTCTTCTAATACCTGTCCTCTCTCCCAATGCCATGTATATTCTTAATGTTTGCCTGTCTCTTCCAATCTCAGGCCGTATCCTCCATTGTGTAGCTATCTCAATGTTTGGCCGTTTTATCCAATATCTGGTCTTCTATTCTGTTCTCTTCTAATACCTCTCCGTCTCTCCCAATGCCATGTATATTCTTAATGTTTGCCTGTCTCTTCCAATCTCAGGCCGTATCCTCCATTGTGTAGCTATCTCAATGTTTGGCCGTTTTATCCAATATCTGGTCTTCTATTCTGTTCTCTTCTAATACCTGTCCTCTCTCCCAATGCCATGTATATTCTTAATGTTTGCCTGTCTCTTCCAATCTCAGGCCGTATCCTCCATTGTGTAGCTATCTCAATGTTTGGCCGTTTTATCCAATATCTGGTCTTCTATTCTGTTCTCTTCTAATACCTCTCCGTCTCTCCCAATGCCATGTATATTCTTAATGTTTGCCTGTCTCTTCCAATCTCAGGCCGTATCCTCCATTGTGTAGCTATCTCAATGTTTGGCCGTTTTATCCAATATCTGGTCTTCTATTCTGTTCTCTTCTAATACCTCTCCGTCTCTCCCAATGCCATGTATATTCTTAATGTTTGCCTGTCTCTTCCAATCTCAGGCCGTATCCTCCATTGTGTAGCTATCTCAATGTTTGGCCGTTTTATCCAATATCTGGTCTTCTATTCTGTTCTCTTCTAATACCTCTCCGTCTCTCCCAATGCCATGTATATTCTTAATGTTTGCCTGTCTCTTCCAATCTCAGGCCGTATCCTCCATTGTGTAGCTATCTCAATGTTTGGCCGTTTTATCCAATATCTGGTCTTCTATTCTGTTCTCTTCTAATACCTCTCCGTCTCTCCCAATGCCATGTATATTCTTAATGTTTGCCTGTCTGTTCCAATCTCAGGCCGTATCCTCCATTGTGTAGCTATCTCAATGTTTGGCCGTTTTATCCAATATCTGGTCTTCTATTCTGTTCTCTTCTAATACCTCTCCGTCTCTCCCAATGCCATGTATATTCTTAATGTTTGCCTGTCTCTTCCAATCTCAGGCCGTATCCTCCATTGTGTAGCTATCTCAATGTTTGGCCGTTTTATCCAATATCTGGTCTTCTATTCTGTTCTCTTCTAATACCTCTCCGTCTCTCCCAATGCCATCTATATTCTTAATGTTTGCCTGTCTCTTCCAATCTCAGGCCGTATCCTCCATTGTGTAGCTATCTCAATGTTTGGCCGTTTTATCCAATATCTGGTCTTCTATTCTGTTCTCTTCTAATACCTCTCCGTCTCTCCCAATGCCATGTATATTCTTAATGTTTGCCTGTCTCTTCCAATCTCAGGCCGTATCCTCCATTGTGTAGCTATCTCAATGTTTGGCCGTTTTATCCAATATCTGGTCTTCTATTCTGTTCTCTTCTAATACCTCTCCGTCTCTCCCAATGCCATGTATATTCTTAATGTTTGCCTGTCTCTTCCAATCTCAGGCCGTATCCTCCATTGTGTAGCTATCTCAATGTTTGGCCGTTTTATCCAATATCTGGTCTTCTATTCTGTTCTCTTCTAATACCTCTCCGTCTCTCCCAATGCCATGTATATTCTTAATGTTTGCCTGTCTCTTCCAATCTCAGGCCGTATCCTCCATTGTGTAGCTATCTCAATGTTTGGCCGTTTTATCCAATATCTGGTCTTCTATTCTGTTCTCTTCTAATACCTCTCCGTCTCTCCCAATGCCATGTATATTCTTAATGTTTGCCCGTCTCTTCCAATCTCAGGCCGTATCCTCCATTGTGTAGCTATCTCAATGTTTGGCCGTTTTATCCAATATCTGGTCTTCTATTCTGTTCTCTTCTAATACCTCTCCGTCTCTCCCAATGCCATGTATATTCTTAATGTTTGCCTGTCTCTTCCAATCTCAGGCCGTATCCTCCATTGTGTAGCTATCTCAATGTTTGGCCGTTTTATCCAATATCTGGTCTTCTATTCTGTTCTCTTCTAATACCTGTCCTCTCTCCCAATGCCATCTATATTCTTAATGTTTGCCTGTCTCTTCCAATCTCAGGCCGTATCCTCCATTGTGTAGCTATCTCAATGTTTGGCCGTTTTATCCAATATCTGGTCTTCTATTCTGTTCTCTTCTAATACCTCTCCGTCTCTCCCAATGTCATCTATATTCTTAATGTTTGCCTGTCTCTTCCAATCTCAGGCCGTATCCTCCATTGTGTAGCTATCTCAATGTTTGGCCGTTTTATCCAATATCTGGTCTTCTATTCTGTTCTCTTCTAATACCTCTCCGTCTCTCCCAATGCCATCTATATTCTTAATGTTTGCCTGTCTCTTCCAATCTCAGGCCGTATCCTCCATTGTGTAGCTATCTCAATGTTTGGCCGTTTTATCCAATATCTGGTCTTCTATTCTGTTCTCTTCTAATACCTCTCCGTCTCTCCCAATGCCATGTATATTCTTAATGTTTGCCTGTCTCTTCCAATCTCAGGCCGTATCCTCCATTGTGTAGCTATCTCAATGTTTGGCCGTTTTATCCAATATCTGGTCTTCCGTCTTCTATTCTGTTCTCTTCTAATACCTCTCCGTTTCTCCCAATGCCATCTATATTCTTAATGTTTGGTTGTCTGTTCCAATACCAGACCGTATCCTCATCGGCTAGTTATCTCAATGTTTGCCCGTCTCATACAATATCTGGCAGTCTATATCATAGCCTTCTCTTCCAATGGCTGTCCGGTTATGCCATTGTCGAGCCGCCTTTCTCAATGTCTACATATTAATGTCTTACTCTCAGTTTGTCCTATCTCAATATATCGACAGCCATTGAACCATTTTATATTTTTACCGAATATGTTGGGAATATAAATGGAGATTATGCTGATACATTTTAATTTGTTTTCTAGACAAAATTTGAGAACACGTTCATTACAAAAGAATACAAAAAATATAATTTTCTATAACAATTTATTTGTAGTTTGCTCAAACGTATAAACCAAATGTAGTGTTACTAATCACAAACATTTGGTCACTGTCTTCTTGAACATCCCGAGTGGAAAGATATTGGGCGATAAGTGAAATTCAGTAATGAACTGTTGGCGTACATCTCTAATTTGACTAAAGTTGGTTTGAAATAATTAATAATAAACCTTTATTACCGTGAATAATAAGTTTGATTACATTTTCATCATAACACTTGCAAAGAGCATATGTCAATATTTAGGTTCTCCGAAGGAGTATTTTTTCTAGTACTTATATGTAGCCTAATATGGTAGTACATTTAAATATGATTTAGTTTTATTTTAATACCCTATTGTGAACACTATTATTCTACTCCGTATCCAAAATAAATTCAGTACTAAAATTTCGTAGAATAAATAAAAACAACCCGTCAATGCAAACTATAAACGTGTTTAAGCGATAACGCCAGAATCCTAACCCGGTCTATCTATGGCCGTTCCTCGTCTAATTGCCAAATTAGGTTTCTTTCCTCGAAGCTCTCTAAATTGATTTACCCCCTTCCAATTCCCAACCCTTAGAGTTACACACGTCTCTGAGCTGCGATTTTTAGTCGATTCAATTTGCATTTCAAGTCACTTTATAGCTTAGCATTCAATTTTGTTATGCTAATAAAGTGTGGTGCCCTTCGACCACCCACTGTGGCGGGTATATTCATGCATGCTCAATCCTAAATTAACCGAATATTCTTGTAGAGGGAAGTTAATTATTTTGTTAAACAGCGATGTAACACACGGTCGGAGTTTTGGATAACGGACAAGGTCGAGAATGAGTACAGTATCAGTTGTTTTAAATAAAATAACTGCAATGAAAATTGTCTGTGCTGTTATCATTTTTGTTCCTGTGAAATGGTAATAAGTATTTAAAACAAGGTATCCCTTAAATGGTAGCTCATTCAATTTTTGTACATAACTCTTGTTAGGGCTACTTATAAATAAATAATTTACATTAAGATTGGAGCTTTTTTATTAGAGAACGTTGTTTGTTCTTTTTACTATTCAGTAGGCATAATCTTAATCTGGTTTCTATGTGTGGCTTTACACTTTGCCAAAGAACGTGAATACAAAAACGGCGTTTTATTGGTCCTGTCCTTTGTGTGGTCACATATTAGTTTTATATGTTATTGGGGCTTGTTCTTTGTGTAGTCACATATAAGTTTTATATGTTATTGGGACTGTCCTTTGTGTGGTCACATATAAGTTTTATATGTTATTGGGACTGTCCTTTGTGTGGTCACATATAAGTTTTATATGTTATTGGGACTGTCCTTTGTGTGGTCACATTTTAGTTTTATATGTTATTGGGCCTGTACTATGTGTGGTCACATATTAGTTTTATATGTTAATTATTAATTACAATGGTAAGTCTATATACAGATTATTAAAAAAATTCTTAATGCTTTTACTACATATCTTATTTTGAAATCAGCCATTCTTTTATAAAGTACACCTCATGTCAAAAAAAAAAAAATATATTTTTTTGTAATTTCAACTCCTTGACTTTATGTATAAACATCCATATAGTTCATAAATATGAATAAACCATGATTTCCCCACAATTTTTCATTATAATATTGATTTCAGTATTTAAAAAAAAAATAGAAATAGGCCCTATGATTCACAGCCTACAAGAGCATATCAGTAGGTCTACAGTTATTGTAACTTTAACAAAATATAGGCGTAGTTTCTTTCTCAGATTTATTATGGAAATTTGATAAAATATGAATTTTTGGGCTACTGGAATAACTTCTTAAATTTAATTATTTTCCATTTGTTTATCCAAAACAACATGTAACAATTAGTGTAGTTAACTATGGATTATCTTTAAGTTCATAAATAAAAAGTATTTCTTTCATATATTGTATTTCTACACTACACGTGTCACGTCCGTTACAAAACGATGTTAAGTCCGTGACGACAGGAAACATTTTTTTATTTCTCAACAGAAATAAATATAAAAAACTAGATATTATGGTTATAAAGATTATATATTAAGCAATAAAGTAATATTTTATTTTATACCCTAACTGTAAATACTTAACAGAATTTTTTATAAGACTTGCCGAACCTCAGGAGACAGGTGAATTTCTTGTCACATCCGTTACAGCCAATTAAAGTTTAATAATACCTAGACTATTAAATCATGCCACATGAAATTTGGCATACAGTTAAATAACCTTCATTCCTTTAGGCTCAGCAAAGAAAATATTTGCTAGTAAATAATTTTTACCATTTTTTTCTACTGTAAAATCATCTAATTGTCACGTCCGTTAAGAATGGCTGTAATTACAATAAAATATTTCAAATAAATTATGTAATTATAAAAATCACTTTATATTTCCGCGTTAAGATCGTGAACAAATATTTTGACATCTCAAATATCGTTAGCTTAAAGAGAGAACCAAAGAAAACCCACAAATATTCACAACAATCTTATCTAATACGACGATGTAAAAATAACTTTAGTTTATTCAGAGTAATTATCTTCAGTTGTAAACTTGTAGACAAACTTTGAGCCTCTGAACCAAAAGAAAAGAAGAAAGAAACAAGAGGGAATTAGCATAACATCTTTTAGTTCAGTATCACGAGGTTTATTTATACTTGTAAAAGTTGAAGATGATAATTTAGTTGTTCGAAACGTCGTCTTGGTTCAGATAAAACGTTTGTTGTGGAAATTTTTGTTTTCTTTCATTTCGTGGCTTCTAATTTAAATTCAATAAATTTGGGAAACTAAAGCGACGGAGAGAAAGTTAACGGAGAAACTATTCAAATATCCTGCCATCTGCATTTGTTGAAGACATTTTACACAGAACATTAAATTTATCAGAAGTTCAATCCTTTACAATAAGTATATTTTAACTCTTAAGAAAACATGTTTAAAGTAAACACAACGATAGATAACTTTAAAAAGTTAAACAAACTTTTACTTCTTTTAATCTTTGCCCCCCGTAAGTACGACGTGCGTGCCGGAGCGCCTATTAATCAAACAATTAGGCTTTGTGCTATACACTGCGATATTTTAGACACCCGTGCAGTTGGAACAAAGGCTTAATGTAGCGGAAACGCGCTTCTCCCGACTTCAAACAAAATACTCGCCTGTTATCATTCGTTACAAGCTTTTAGTCGTGCGAAATTCATAATTTATAGCAGCCGAAATCACAGATCGGCAGAATTTTACAGACTGTCTGCCATTAAATCAAATATTCGATTACGATGTCCATTGATAGGAGAATTTAAATGTAATATAAAGTTATTGATTTTAGTTTTATCAGCTTTTGTTCGCCACTTCAACTATGTGGAACTCTGAACAAATTACATATCTGTTATAGTTTATTTGTTTTTGTAAACGATGAAACATGTTTGCTGTTTGAACGAGCAATTTTCGAAATCTGAGGTTTATCTTGTCATCACAAAGTTGAACCTGTTTGTTTACTTCACAATTCAGTGTCCTTCGATTTCTGTTACTGGCATTTTCTTGTTACCCAGTAATTGTTCGACGGTTTCCACGAGGACTACCTGCGGCTGTTATTTTGTTTTATACTGTGTAAAACTTAGAATATCTAAGTTCCCACGCAATTGTCACAAATTAACAATAAGCCAGATAAACTGTTAACTTTTATGAGATGTAAGTAATAAATCACAAATAATTAAACGTTATACATTATGTACAATGAAATAATTTCCCCAAAACGACAATAAAACACTAACAACACAAATACTGTATAGTTATGTTTATTCTATCTTATGTGAATTTCAGCATCACTGTAGTCATCTTCAGAGGTAAAGTACACACTAACCATAATAACTACGATTACTACTGCAGCAGGGCTTTCCCCCCACCCCTCACCTGAACCCCTCGCCCAATCACAGTTGGCCTCGTCACACATCATGTCAATGAGCGTGGCAACGCCTGCTACCTTCTAATATGCATGGTATGAATTTAAAACTAACTTAACTAATGGAGTAACTTTTGAAACATTATGTACAGTTAAGTCGTTAACATTTTCTAGATACAAAAATCAAACCCAATTGTAACACATTAACAATAAGCCATATAAACTGTTTAGTTTTGCGAAATGTAGGTAATCAACCACAACACAACGTGAGCCATACAAATGAAGTAAGTAATATATGAAGAAAATTAAAAATAATTTAAAACCGTTGTTATAAATTCACTAACAAAACAACTAAATAGAACGGTTTTTAAGAATTTATACATTATACATTATTTTGTTGACAAACATGTAACTTACCCATAATAGCCATGTTATTTAAATGATACATTTATTACAAAATAAGTGTTTCCAGGGGAAATGAATAATTTTCGGAAAATCTGCAGGTAACACTGTTTAATTTGACACCTCAGTCATTAAATTCGGTACTTAAATAAATACGCGACTGGCGCAGAAATTCCTTAGCGAATTAAATATAAGATAATATGTACCTTCGGGAAGAAATAAGCTTTTCAATGGTGAAAGAATTTTTCAAATCGGTTGGTTATTTATCGACTCTTACAAACTTTACAATATTAGTACAGATTTCGTATTAAGGAATATTTTATGGTGCGAAAATTTTGGTGATGTGTTTTGGAATATTTGTGCCTATATGGACATATTTAGACCATTTTCGTAATGGTTTTGTTGTTGTCTGTAATGCATTAGCTTAAGAACTTTAGGTCCGATATTGACTCCATATTCTTAAATAGGATGCATGTTGGTTGTAAAAATCTTCTGGAAAGTATTTCAAAATCCTGAAAAGAGAATGAAAGTTAGTTTAGTTGTCCACACGAAGCCCGATTTTATATTATTTGTATTTAAAAACCTCGAAAAATTTTAAAATTCACTATACGTGTCTACAGAAATGTGAGAAATAATAATTTTGTTTTGTTTATGTGTTTAAGTTTATATTAATCAACCTCGTAACTACTTTAGCTATTGATACTCTGAGCAAATATTTTGCAATAACTTTCTCGATTTCTGTAAAATTTAACGGCGATAATAAGTTTTTATTTACTCTCGTGTTTTGTAACATTTTTATTCAATCAGAACTGTGCTACTGAACTGTTTTATCATTTTATATAAAGCTTTAAGTAATTTTACCAACAATTTTGTTTTTATTTGCAGCAATACCGACAAAAACATCTAATTTGCCCGAAGTGTATAAGGGGTACGTGTGTGCGTTCGCATCTGGACCAACACCAGTTGATTGATACATGGTTGCCAGATTGTGCAACAAAGAACAAAAGAACCCTATTGATTAACGACACTTGCACAGATTGCGTTTTTAGAAATCCCTGCCCCAATCTGACCTCGTACTGTTTCAACGCTTCCTTTAAAGCCTTTATTTCCGTCTTGGATTTCAAGATTGATGTTTGCCAACCAAAGTGAAGGAGTCTTTATTTGTGTAAAGATTGAAGCGTTTCTCTTGGTTGCACCCTCACGTCTGTCAATCTAACGATTAATTATTTGCACATTACAATTGGCCTAGGTGCGACTTTCTGAACAACGATCGATAACTCTAAACAGATTTGCTTTTAGTCTACATTATTCTTTATACTCTCGCTCGAGCAAGAAAATCTTGTGTCATTAGCAATTCAACACCTATTTAATTTACCGAGCGAAGCTAATAAACACCGAGCGAAGCGTAATTTAATTTTACTATATTCCATTTAATCTGCGTGTTTGTGTGTCATATTTATTACTCAGTTACTGCTAAACGGGTTCACCAATCATTACGAAATTTAGAAATAAAGTTATTTGGACAAGGAACGTGGCTGTGACTAAGAATGCAACGCGCGCTCCGAAATATTAAACCTACAATTGTGTGGACGATGCATAACGAGCAATCATACAAAAACCTCAGATGTGAAGGAAAATTTGAACGGTTTAATAATACTACTTCTCCGCAGGGAGATTTTACCTAACCTCTTCTTCTACTACTTTGTGACGTTTAGACAAATATAAAATAAATAATATTCTCAATAATTATTTTTAAATCATGACTTAACTTTATACGGGGTGACGTTTTTATTTATTTATTTATTATGGCCATAGAAAAAAATAATGACATATCCATAGTCAGTTTCAAATATTCCACAAACAATACAACAAATACATCAACGAAAACTGTTCAATAGTCAGTCAATACACACTAGACAAAGTACAAAACACAAAACAACATTTCACAAAATAATTCCAATAATTAATTAACAATAGTGACAGAAAAAAAGTAAATTAATATTAACGTTCACAATACAGACACATTTAAGTATAATTACAATAGTAATCAGTCCTATATATGTAAATTTA
Source organism: Aphrophora alni (assembly GCA_963513935.1). Classification (NCBI taxonomy): domain Eukaryota; kingdom Metazoa; phylum Arthropoda; class Insecta; order Hemiptera; family Aphrophoridae; genus Aphrophora; species Aphrophora alni. The sequence goes on along the minus strand of OY740772.1, from coordinate 21,835,384 downwards.
GACTACAAATAAAAGAAAGAGACCACATCTATCATGTCACAGTGCTCAAACTCCTCCACATAGTAAAAGGATCTAGACAATAGTAGTTGTCTAAGACTGTTTTTAATGGTAAAAATCCTGATGGTTTTTAATGCTCTATGGAAGCTTTTTGGTCAGTCTAGCACCAGCCTGTTTCCTATATGAATTCAATTTGTGCTGTCCATAGCATTTAACTTGCTCCATAGAGATTTCCTGTTAAATTTATTACTTATATGACGAACAAAAGGTAAAGGATAGACAGCTGAAATTCCGAATGGAGAATAGAACTTAAAGAGCTGACACTCACTGCAAAAGGACTTTTCGAACAAATGTTTTTTTATTCTCTTAAGTTATTTTAATATAAAAAATAAGTTCATTTTATTTATTACCCAATTTTGATGAAAATTTAAATACAACTAGATTTAAGTAGGTGAAAGCGTTTGGAGTAAACAGAATTATTTACAACGAACCAAAATGGCAGACTAAATTGTGGTAGTTTTGAAAGCCGCCATTTTTTGAGAGTTAGGTTATTGAATAACAGAAATCACCAATAGTTTAAATTTAATAAGACCTTAAAAATGATATAACACAAGTTCCAATATAACAATTTTGATTTTGTGTTGTTTTTGTAAATTATCAAAAAATGAGTTGTTCAAATATTCATTTGTGATATGCCATTTTGAAAGCTCCAATCAAGCCCAAATTCATTATAAAGCCCGGTATTGGCTTTTTCAACTGTAATTTTTTGTGTTTTTAATCCGTGTTTTTGAAATTAAAAAAGAAATGTTAAATTAGCACTTGTGTTACTTTTAAAGGTCTTATTAAAATAAAACTAACTGTGAATTCCGTTAATCAATAATTAAACTCTCAACAAAATGGCGGCCTTCAAATTTCATCAAAATCGGGTAATAAATCAGAAAGTTAATTTTTTACAATAAAATTTGAACCCAACACCTCGAAAATTCTGAAAAGTCCTTTTGCAAAGTGAGTCAGTTGTATAGGTTCTCCTTCATTCACAATTTTAGTTTTTTTTTCTTTTCCGTTTAGTTCGTCAAAGTGCTAAATTTAACATAGGAATCCCTATGGAGTAAGTTTAAAATGTCATCCTGTATATGCATCAAGAATTACAGTAAAATATAAACAATAGTCTGATCATATTGTTTACACTGATGACCGACGGTACTTCATAGAATTCCATTTTAACAAATAAAACACAATTTTTCTTTTGTAAAATTCTATAATTTATTTGGTATAGCCGACCATGGTTTCGCCAGTTACGGCATTGACGAGGCTCTTACAAGACTTACCAAATAAATTATAGAATTTTACAAAAGAAAAATTGTGTTTTATTTGTTAATAGTCTGATCATTTACGGTTACATTGAGAGGCGAAGTAGTCTACCGTGCAAAGACCCACTCTAGTAATATATTTCAAAATATTGCCCTAACTTATTTTCTTGATGTACGTGTATGAAATAATTTATTTAAATCACAGTAGTGATTCTTAAAACTGAAAAGTTAGATTTTTTTCTCCATTTCAACAATTTAGTGTCGGAAAATGTTGATTTTCGAGTTTCACAAATTTAAAGACAACTCCAAGTTCTCGCTGGATTCTAAAATATTTAACTTTCTTCCAACCTACGATCTACAACATCCAGACATCGTTATTTGCCCATTGGCAACAACTAACTCCTGCCAATTAAGTTATCATCTAAGTTTTTGCATAATTTCGAATTATCTTGTCTGTGATTAAGTCTAATTTAAATAATAAAACAATCCAATCTGACATTATGAAGATGTTGAATGTCTCAACATGACTGGAACCAATTACAGTCGTATGTCTGTCCAGTTACGGGGGAGGGTAGGTATGCAACAATGCCAAACCTTAATCAGCCATGGCCACTTGTAGGCGTTGTATCTGCAGTCAAATTGAGGTCCCAAAAAACTTGACAGTTTTGTTTCCCTTGTGGGGAATTCCGGAGTAGAGAAGACGTCTTTGGAATAAGTATGGAGTTATCTTATTTCTCAAACTTTTGTTTGACCGTACACTTCTGTTACACATTTTTTTATATATTGTTCAAGTAAATCTATCTGAGAAGGGATAAAAACCGTGATATCCAAACAGATTTGTCCCTAGCAACAACCCGTTCGTTAAACCTTTTTACACATTACTGACGAACGATCTTTTATTTTGGCAGTACATTGATTAGACTTTTCTTTACGTGCTTCATTTTCCCCTTTTACTGATTCTCCTAAAGTTTAATTTGTGGAGAAGTGGATGGAGATTTTCTTTGGGCACTTGGAGGTTAAATTATCGAAATCATTATTTCAGAAATTCCTAATTTTCAGTTTTAATAATATGACAACCTCTACTCTAATTATGGAATTGGAATTTGATTTGTGAATTTGGCGAGAGAAAATGTGTGCACGGTTTATTAGGTTTAATGAAGAGTAGCTGTTCCACAGAATGATTAGATTTTCTTACAAATATGTGTATGGAAAATTTTCAAATTAAGGCGGTCACTCTTCTACTATCTTCATACTGCTAACATGTATTTCTTTTTTCTCAAAACGGTTAAAGATAACTTATTACAGTTTTTTTAAATTGTATTAATTAGATCTTTGAACACAACTGGAAATAAAAACTTTAGTCCTAACATAGTTTTAGATTTTTTAGTATATTTGTTTAATAGTTCAAAAATATAATTGAAAAACTTGGAAAAATATTTTTACAAAAAAAGTTTTGATGTTGTCAAAGTAGTTTATATTTCTTTCCATATAAAACGTTTTCCTGAACAATTAAAAAAAAAAAAAAAAAAACTATTTAGATATTTTTCTATTCCTGAGAAAAAGTACATACATGAACCTAACCTAACCTAACCTAACCTAACCTAACCTAACCTAAACTTTCGAAAAAATGAAAAAATAAAAAAAATAATGTGAGATAAAACTATTTAATACACGCCATTAACCTTTCATTACATATTATTAATACATTTAATTAACCTTTCAATACACGTCAGGAGCATATTGAGGAGTTATCTCCTTCCTCCCTCTCATATACATCTTCAATTTTCCTCTTTAGTTTATGGTTTGACTGCCTTATTTTCTTATGAAGGTCATCTTTTCGGCTTTCGTGATGCGATGTGAAATTTGCGCCGTGTATTCTCTATCTTTTGGCATAGGGCGTGCTGTGGTGTCTCATTGGTTGATGCTAAGTGGAAATACTAGCCCAGACTGCAGTTTGGTTGTCTTTGACAAACTATTAATGTTGAAAGTTTGTAGTATTCTTGTATCTGCATGATTGCGACGTTTGTTAGTCGGTTTTCCCTCCAAATTTACTTCCATCTGGTGCATCGTTTTTTGGTTTCAAAACTTTCAGTTAGAGAACCCATTCTTTTTTAAATGTGTCCTACACATGTAAAACTAAATAAATAAAGTAGTTCTTATTATATGTAAAAAGTTAGGCAATAAGCAGTGCATCCTACGCTCAGTTTTGTTTCAAAATTTGAAACTAGTTTTAGTATTTTTTTGTACACTTTTCATTACACGTAAACCATACATAATTTTAAATAGGAGATTTTGAGTTATAATTTAGAATAAAGGATCGAAATTAGAATATTTGTTCCATGTTTCAGGAAAGTGACCCTCTTAAAAGAAATGATTGAATTTGTATAGATACAGAACCTAATGATTTCAAGTTGTGAGAGTAAGGTGGAAGTTGTTTAAACGAATTAAAAAAAAAAAACATAGTCTACAGTAATATATGTCAGAATGGAGTAGAGTTTCATGTGCTGACCACAATAACAATGTGAGACTTCATAAATGTTATATACGTTTCTGATATATATTTTCAAGTTCTAAGAGCAAGATGGAAGATGAGATAGATATATGGAAAAGTAAACGTAAGAGATTTGCTCACCACACAGCTTGACTTCCGGTGAGCAAACAATCCTCCCACCCGGACGTAGAAACAAACAACCCTTGCCTAAGGGCAAATACAGACTGAACGATTATATTGATACAGTTCAACATGTGAGAGTAAATAGCTTATTTCTATCTGTTAAGTACACCATGTTAGCTTTCCTTCTACAAGTTAAACTGTATAAGGTGGAGTCAGTTCTATTTAGAAAGTTTAAAACAGTTTCTTGCTAACTTACTTTGTCAAAATACAACTGATATCACAGCACTTTATTAAGGATAAAAGATTAATTTCCCAATATCAAATACAGATTGTTAAACGTATCTTAAACCGTCAAACGTATCTTTGTTCCTGAGTTAGACATAATAGTTAGGAATTAATTGTGTGTCCCGTTAGCTGACAAGGAAAATGATGTATGACTTTTTACGTGTTTTTGTGATGTTTTTTATCTATTATGAGGACGTTCCAATGGACGTAGAATGAAACGTGAACTGTGTATTGTTTGACATTTAATACGTGTTTCGTGTACAGTGTTTGATAATGTAATCAGTCATGAAACAGCTGTATCACGTCTAATTCAGGACAAGTATACGTCTGACGGTAAGAAATATAATTTTTATTATGTAATATGCTTTACGGTAGGAATAAATATTTTTAATACAGGTTGTTTTTAGCATTATCTTAGACAAGTTGGTAATTATCGTCCATCAAAATTTTACCCAAAGTTTAAAAAAGGTGATTTTTTAAAATCTTCTTTTTTTGTTGCAGGAATTCAATAAAAAATATCTTATTTTTTCTTGATTTTCAGATCATACAATTAACTCCATACTTAATAACTTCAACTTAAAAGCGATACGGCTAAAATTGTAATTTTAGATTTTTAAACCTCACTATTGAATGTAGACAATTAATTCATAAATTAAGCATTAGTTATCAATAAATGTTAAAGATATATGAAATTCGCTGTAGTGTCTAAATCAGTAAGTTAATATCAGCAACAGTCCGTTGTGTGCCTAGGTCGCCTAAACATTTTTTCATCGATTAATAATGGTCAGCACGTCGAGTTTCTGTCTCAGTGGCTATAAATTTCGTGACCAGAAATTAGTACTGCTCCTACTTTTTCGTTAACTTTCTTGCAGGGTCAACACAGAAACATTTTAAATCTTCCACAGGTATTGAACCGAGAACCTTCTAGCACACAAGGCGATAGCTCAATCAATTGGAAATACAACCCTCTAATTTCCACTAACAAGTCGACGTTTCAACGACTAAGTCATCTTCCTACGTTGTTCACGTACACGCACTTTCTACTAATTAACGATGCTAAAGGAATAAGTAATACATATAGTGTTAAGAATTGAACTAGTATTAAGGATTAGGTTATGTTAAGCTAGACGTCCACAGAGTGTTAACAGATGGTAAACAATTATTACGGCAAGTTAGGAAACCTCTGAACTTGCAACCATCAAACGGTTCACGAATCACTCGAAGATAGCTTGGAGGATAGGTCGATCAATCAGCGGGCGGATTGGACGTAGGCAGAGAAGCTACCGTAAGACGGAAGAAATCTAGACAGCCCAACGTTGCCAGGGTGCCATCGACGTCTTTAGAAGAATGGTTTAGGGGGAAAGGGATCAGGAAGGAGCACAGTATAGCTCCAGTAACTGAGGTGAGCAATCTTCGTCTGTGATTTGTTTAATTGTTGAATCCTTATAAGCTGAAATGTACGATTCTAGAGAGAGATTAGTTTGATTCAATGTCTTGTAACAAAAATTGTTATCTACCTGGGTTAGAAATATTGAAACCACCATATTAATAATTTAACATTTTGCATCAAATCATATAGTTTTAAAAATATCAGGTTGTATTGTCAAGTTGTGGAAGAATTGTAAAAAATATATGTATAACTGAACCACCAAATCAATTAAATTATCTATTGAACCCGATAAATTGGACGTATAACTAATGCTAAATCGGTCTATTATAACAATGGCTAAAGTGGAGCAATGGAGACTCCGCAACACAGACGATAAAATGCACCTTTAAGTCAATGCCATTATAATACATTCAATAGCTTAAACGCTTGTGATGAATAAGGGTTGAGTTTTCAGGTTGTGTATTCTATACACTTTCACAGAACTGTTTTCTTCATTAAGAGAACGCGTAATAAGCTATTGTCATATGGTGATCATTATTAAGTAGCTAAAAACCTCATTTCCAATTTTTAGATTACTTTTCTTAAAATTCATACATGCATATGTTATGATTTCATGGTCCTGGATTGACAGCAAAGGTCACTTTCTACGGACAACTATGCTAATATTAATAGACGAACTACCTTGTCCAGAAGTAACGGAATTCACTTTGTAGGTGTATACAATAAAACCTCTGCCACTTTAATTACAATTGACGTACAAGACAGACACACAGATATATCTTGGTGCTCTTTCTTTGTGTAAACAGGTTTCTAATCATGAGAGTGCATCTTTAATTATAAAACACGCGTACTAATCAAGGAATAGGATCAGTTATTAGCGAGGATATCTCAATTTGCACGCTCTCTTTACAATGAGTTATCCATCCTACAGTGTATCTAGTTACTATGCACTGTTGATGGAGCAACAAAATCTTATAATTCATATTTGTATTATAATTTAGTACTTTTATGTATTATTCGTTACAGTTATTAATAGGTTAGGTTTACACAAATATCTCATTTCTCTTCCGCCAGCACTCTTTCATCCTTTGTCTTGTTTTACTTCTTTCTTCATCCGAAAACACTCTTCGTTTTAGTTTTTACACAGTTAAATTCTGCAGCCTTTTATTTTTAACTTTAAACATTGTTATGCGTGCCCTTTGTAGATATCGGGTTCGATGGATAAGATAAATAATCTACTGTTCAGTTTCCACATATATTTAATTATTATAGAAATGTACAAATTCTCTGATACAATCTGATGCCCTAATATAAAAGTTAGATAATCCTCGATCGAATTATTATAATACATACTTCGATATTTTGTTTGAAAATTCTTTGTTCCCAAAATAATTCAGTGCGAGCTAAGTATCCTTACGAAAGGCAAAGTGATTCTCTTATTGGAATTCACACTTGGTTTGCTCATTCTTTAAGTTAATGGTGGAGTAAACCCGCAAAGTCCAATTCCAGGAATCTCTCAAAGAAGAGCTATCTCTTGTCAAAGGTGGCTGCTCTTCCTGCCTTCATCGTCGTAGATCTCGATCAGCGACTAGACACCGACGATAACTCGGATGGCCATTAACCTGATTACTACGTCAGTTTAGGCTTTTTATAGTTTCTTTTTCTCTGTGCTGGGCGTATTACTTGCGAGTCAGCGATTGTATCACTTAATATGATAATATGTAAGATTTCTTCCTTGTATCTAATGGTTTATTCCTATACTCATGTTTGTCATTTTCATACCATTGTGCTCAAATTATTTTATAAATATTCTTCCAGACCTAAAAAGATGCATGATTTTTTTTTTTTTTTTTTTAAGATTAATTTGTTTGTGAAAGTAGGTTATGGATAAAAAGACATATGGATATTTTGTTTAAAAACCTTTTTTTTTTAGTTTTAGTCAAAATTCAACATGAATATTTCAGCAAAACTTTAGAGAAATAATGCGAATTTAATACATATTTTTAATCACTATATTATCTTAAAGGTTTAATTGAAAAATGACCAAATTAAAATTCAGTTGTGAATCTTTAGAAAATCTGTAACTTGAAAATAAGTGTTAAGCTATAAAGTACATTATGTCTTTAACATACCTTATTTCATGTCGATAGTAGTTCCTTACATTATATAGTAATGGCTACATGTTTCGCTGCCATAGGCAGCATCATCAGGCCAACTAATAACATTAACACTTTGTTCACATACACAGCATAAACACATATAAAAATCTCGGTCTAGCACACATAATCGTGCAAAAACGACACTCGTTAAAAGTTAAAAATTGTTTTTGTTCCCAGTATTTTGGCCACATGTTCACTAACTCATTTCTTATATTTAATAAAACAATAAATATTAAATCTTTATGTCTAAATACGTTTAATTGACGTATAGTGTTTACGTATAAGGTAAATTATGTATTATTACCTTATTTTTCTTAATGCTCATACTCCCACGAATGCCATTAAAGAACAAAATTTATTATAATTTTGAAAAATCTCTTTACTAACTGAAGTCGAATCTAATACGCATAACTGCATCCTCTTAACTTAACCTAAATGACAATAGTTGAATTTCTAGATTTATTTTAAAGTAAAACTATTTAAAAATACTGAAGGTTTATTAAATATATTTTACAATTCAAAAATGACTCGGTATTACGTCTACAAATGTAAAAAACAGAAACAATTAGTAGACCGAACTGTAATAACGATAACATAGGCGTGAGTTGTGTAATACAATAAACTATTGTCTCTGTTATTAGGCCTCGTGTCAGAACTGTATGTTAGTGTTTATCTACTGTAATTAATAACCCGACAGCCTCCTATATTATCAGCTGTTCTCTCTCTTTACTCCACTGCCTCCTACATATTTGATACTTGGCCAAGTTAACTTACAATTAGTCAGATTATACAGGCTTTGTATGTTTACACTTTATACCTATATACAATACGCAGACAAATTAGCGTGTAGACGAATCGTGTCGCTAATGGCCACCATTTTGGTAGGAACTATTTATTTCTTTTCCTTAATTCTTTAATTAATATTACCAAAATTAACGCTTTAAATTTAAAATGTTGTAAACTGAAGTACACATTTGATGCAACAAAACAAGGTCCTGTTTACTGTAAAAATCTGATAAAAATTCCAGTATCTTTTTTGGTTTTTCCAAATTAGTCCAGACCTTCCCAAAGTAGTCACCTATCCCCAAAACTCGCATTTTGGAGGAAATGGTGACTGAACGTTATGTTTATATCATTAGAGCATTTAATCAAAGTGGATCAATATCAACTGGTTTTGGATTTATTACGACTAGCTCACATTTTTTGGTTGTAAAAAGAGAAAATGAGACCAAAATATTCCTACATACCAGATTTAATCATAATAGTTCAACTCGTTTGGTAGAGATCTGTATAGACTGCAGACATTTTTTGAGCTTAAGGGGTATTTTTAAGAAAAATTATCACATAATTTTTTGTGTTCTAACACATAACTTAACCTAAAGTGACAAAGTAAAATTGATGGTCATGTGGATTATCCCGTTCTTACTCTATTTTCACTCTCATGGTAAATATTCTACAACACCTAACAGACAGTCACTACGATGACACTCCAAGGGTTTCGCCATACTTTCTCTTATACCATTACAAATATTTTTTTTTTGAATAATAATAAATTCAGAATATAGTAAAATTTAACATTTTTCATAAATATTCATTATTTAAAAATCAATCAATTTCAATTTGGAAATTTACCTTATCAGACGCCAAAACTTGGCGTTTAAATGGAACATGTCATTAAAAGTAACGTTAGGTTAGGTTATGTATCCATTTTAATATTCAACAGATTTTTAATTGAAAACTTCCACATTTATGACACGTATTATATCAGAAATCTGTATATCTTATAATAGGAAGAAATTCTTTCCCTAATGTGTAATTAATTATAGTTTGTAACAATAAGGAAGGGTTCTTCGTGGCTGGTGGAAGGGTCGCCTCACTCAACACACGCAGTTCCCATTCACACAAAGACAGGGTTATACCTGGGTCTTGACGGCGTGATTCACCTACTGTATTCACCTTATTCCAAATTATAGATTTTTACCGTACAAGATAAAGAGAATTTTTTTTTTCTAAATAATTCTGCACAAAATGTTAAGAAACGTGGTACAAAACAACAACCAATTCAATCAATCGCCATCCATTACTTGTCTTCTAAGGAGATGGTTACACTGCTGTTGTCAACCTCATTAGTTAAACTGTTGGATTAGTAACTGCAGTAACGCTCCTCTGTAGTAACTGCAGTAAGTGAAAACTCAAATAAACTGTGAAAGTACTTTTTACTTGTTCAAAAAGTTTTATTTTCCCACAAAATTAAAACTTCATGTATTTCTTCTCTTAACAATACTTTCTCTAAAGTATTCTATGACCCTGTAAACTTTACATACCTCATATTTTATTTTTGTCTTAAAATTATTTCTTTTGTTATTGGCAAGTAAAATTTCAAGAATAACTTAACTTACAATAGAGCAGAGCATTATTTTCTAATATAAGAAACAATGTTTTTTTTTTCAATCTGGTATCTAATATGTTTGTTGTTATGTAAGCGCTTTCAACTTTATGCTGGTTTTCATAATTTAAAAATGCAGGGCGAAACGAAATTAATTCAATTGTTGGTACCATTTATTTTTTAACTGTTTAGATCTATTAATCTAAAGTTTAAAAGATGTTGCCATTTAAAACTTGATTTTTGTGCAGCTTAATGGATTACATCTACTCGTAATCAATTATCTGTTTTTCTAAATGATAACAATATTTTTTATTTTCTATGTTCTTTTAATATATCATAATGCTAATAAGTCATAATGTTGTTTTTCTACTGATAATGTATCGAATGTATCGCTATTTCTTACGAGGTTTCAGTTAAAAAAAAAAAAGTAAGCCTAGTGTAGTTTTTAGTGCTTTGCTTTATTTGGAATCTTTATAAATAATTATATTTTTTTGTTTATAAACTATTTCTAATGTATCCACTTTCCGATCTCAAAGAACTATTCAAACGGCTACCGTAAATTTTGTTTCAATTTTCTTTGTAATGGTTAAACCAAGTTTACAAAAATAATTCAACAAATCCAAATAAAATTCTAAATATAAGAGCTATTGATGCAAGTTTCTTCCGTTCAAATTTTAGATAACTTTTTAACAGATTTTTGTAACGTTTCTATTTTTTAATTATTTTATTTTTCGTATAAAATTTGTTGCAGACTTCAAAGTTGCTCAAAATAAGGTATTGTCGACGAACTATGACTTCCAAGTAAAAAGTTATAAACATTTATTGAAATTTGAAAATCTGCCATTGAAATTTTGAATTTTAAAACCGACTTGTTCAATTTAGAGTCATAAAAGCTAATACAAGCGAAATGAGTCAAGGTAAAATAACTGTTTATTTGGACATTTAATTCCAACTGTGCGATCGGATTGGATCATGTTTCTCAAGCTTTAATACGTCTCTTTCTTGACAATTACCAAAGAAGGTCGTCAAATTTTAAGACCAGATTAAGTAGCAAAGCTTGGTTGATGAAGGGATAAATCTTGTTAAGAAGTTGGTACACGGAGCTTAGTTACGTCAAGTGGGTAAATTTATGTATATAGTTGTAGTACTTCTGAAATAGTCTAATCTCAGTAAGACTATCCATCTTTGTTGGAATCATGATTTTATCTCTGGCAGCGATTACGTTAACACTGTATACTGTTATAAATTAGAAAACAAAGAACACGTGATGTGTCATATTTATCTAGTAACAAAATGAACGTACCCGTGACGGGGAAATCGTACACTCTATTATTTAATAGTGGAAATGGTTTTCTATGAGTTACCTCTGGAAAGTTCATATAAAAATTAGACAGAAATCAGTTGAAAATTAAAATAAACTTTCATTCCTTCCATCACTGTTTCTCCCTTCTCTTTTTTGATCAGTAATCAAATAATCAGAGAGGGAGAGAAATTACTATGTTGATGAAAACAAAACAAACATTTTTTTTGTGGATGGATATTTTGGAGGATATATATAGATTAGTAGCACAAACGAACGTTTTAAATCCTAAATAAAAGATTTTCTGTTCAGGACTGAATGTTACAATACATTCGCCGTACATAAACGTCTGCTATGTCATCCGCTTGCACAAAGGTTGAATCACCAAAGTCCTGGTTTTCCGACCGATTAATCCAAATCCATTAGGTCTACGATTAATAACTGTTGGGTTGCATCAAACATACTCTCAAGTAAACGATCTATTGATGAGTGGAATGATTTGACAGCATCGGAAAGTGACTGACAGCTGATATTCAATTCCCAATAATAAGTACAAAACTTATTTGATTTATAGAAAAGGTAAGATGTAACTCTGATATGGATTTTGTTACTCGCATTAGTTTATGAAAGACCGTGCATTAGCGAGGTGCGCTATTGTCGAGCAGTTCTATAATCTATAATCGGGAAAGAATGATATTTTGGAAACACTCAAATTTAACAGAAATTTAAACTCAAGTTTAAAAAAATATTTAAATAAGTTCTAAACGTAACGTTAATATGAAGGTGACAGAATAAATTAAACCGACTGTGGTTACTGTTTGTGATCGTAACCTTAATTATTTCATCAGTATTTGAAAGATATTTCTGGTGAAAATTTACCTGTTTTAACTGTTTACTAATATTATAAAATAACATTACAAATTTTACGTACATTTTATATTTCATAATGTAAATTTATTTATTTAATTTACAGCAGATAAGATCAATCGTTAAATCTAAGAAAAATCATGTTTTAAACTTTTAATTAAACTCGGTAATGACAAGGTAATACAACTTATGTATTTCATCTATAGTTAGTTTCTATGATACTGAATGAAAAAAGTCAAACTGGTCTGTCTGTAAGCTTTATGATATTTATAGTCCCCAAACTGATCCAAACAGCTTACTGGTATCTATTACCAAAAGTAAACTTCATTTATTTATTCAAAAATTTTTTAAACTCTGAGGTCAAACATAAATATTGTTTGACAGTTTACATATTTAACATTAATCTTTGATTAAATTTATCAGATAAATATAGATGATTTGTTGTAAGATCGAGCTTCTATCACATTAAGTAACAGTCCTACAACAAAATTAAACTGGTCGAAGCTCAGTTACGTTACGATAACAAATCAAATTGCTATCAACTTTGATAAATGATTATGTAACTGGTCCCACGACTTGCACAAAAAATATGTAGTACTTTAGTAAAGATATATTTTCCGCATGTGTATATACGTGTAAGCTTGCGTATTTTTTTGTTTTCTATCTGCAATTACTCCGTTCATACTCCTTATCGTATCCCTTAAAATCCCCTAATTATTCTATTTTCAAACCCTACTCACTATTTAGCGTCCAAATATTACAGTTCCGGTTCCGAGAAGAAATTAGTTTTCAGACAACTAATTAAAGTGAGTGGAAATATGTAGCGGCAGCACAACATATCTATCGTGCATTGATATCTCCAAGTACCTTGTTAACTCCTCCTTCATGTGAATGCTTTAGAGACTTATACTATAATATTACATCCAAGTCACATTCATGTATTTTTGCCTCAACATATCTCTGAAAACATTTTCAATCATTTTCATCTATTTTGCCGACCTTCAGGTCTTATGAGTGCCTGGAGGCACGATCGCGATTTGATCGACATCTCCAACTAGAGTCACTGACTTTTTACAATCGCGACGGCAGATTTTATTGCGGTGGTAAAATATTGTTTTATAGCTCCAGTACTCCTGCCATAGCGTGGGACGACTTATCAAGGACGAAGTTTGTTGTTTGAGTTTTCATGAAATATATGGATTGTTGAATAATACGAGAAATTGATATTCTGTAGCCGGATGCACATAAATCGATAAATAAAACGAATATATAGAAAACATATTGGATTGTCATACTGAAAATAATTTAAGGTAATTACTAAGCAATATATATATGAAATAAATGCTACTTCAAACGCGTTTTATGAGCGATTTTTCTTAATTTTAATATAACATAATTGATTATAATATTGGAACTATAACTATTGCATACAGTGAGACCCTAGAACGGCCTTGACGGATCATTCGAAATTTATTTACATGTATGTAGGTCCTTTTTACTAGTAGTATTATTTGTTCACATTTAAAAATTTTCAGTTCAAACATGAAAAAGTGTTTTGAAATTATTTATTTTTTGTGGGCTATCCCCTCCTCTCTATACCTTATATTTTTTCCCAATATCTGACAAGCTAATTTGTCAAAATAATCTGATAATCTAAATATGTTTTTTAACGAATTTTCATCCCAACTGTCTCACTTTTAATCAGATTTTTACCAAATGTGATACCTTTAACAATAATATGTCTATGACAATAATAATGTCTCCGACATTGCTCTAGCTAGCAAATTTGAAAATCGGAAGTTTTTCCGATTTTACCAAACAAAAAGTCGATTTATCTTTTAATAAAGCAATTTAAAAAAAAGAGTATTTTTATAATAATTTTTAAAGATTGGAAATGTTTGTTTTTACGCACATTTTTATAGAAACTATGAAAATTAACGCCATTTAACATTATCAAATACGCAGAGTTCCGTGTTTCAAATATTTTAATTTTACGAAATGTAATTTCAGTGCAGAAGACATCATTTTTATCTGTTTTTATCCTAACTTACTCGATCAACATTTTGGAATGAAAAACGCAGATATATTGCTTATATTAGGAACTATATTATATTACTATATTAGGAATTATATGATTATACTAGGAAGTGGGTAAAGATTGTAAAAATACGTTTTTTCTGTTGTCTAAATCCTATGTTTACATCGACTATGCTAATAAGGAGTAAAGGGCAATAATTACACACGTAAAATCAATACCGTTAACTAGGATAAAGTAAAAGTTGCAATCGAGTATCCTACATTTGTAAAATAAAAAGCTTAACTTCAATTTATTATATTAATGTTTTGTTTTTTAATCTAATAATTACACTCACTTCATACTTTCAGGAACTGAATTCAACTAAAATTGGATCAGCAATCTCTTCTTGTCTGAGAAACATTTTACAATTCTAAAACAATATTTATTATCTTCATTTGTCATAAGTAGACAATACAACATTTGAATAAATACCTAAATTAAAACCGTAGTGTCGACAGAACCACAGTGCGTGTTTTTGAACTGAATAAAAGTAATTAAATACATTTGGGAGGGACTAGAAAGGTGTTGATTTGGTGTGAGGTGAGGGTGTACCAGTAATTGAATTGCACGTCACTCGGTCACCTGAAGCGTAGCGAGCGGCCAGGTAAATTGGCCAGGAAATAGATTTCTCAACTGTCTTCATTTTGTTCAGTTTAAAATCTGAATGTTTATAATTGCCTAATATTACTTTGTAACTAGCTATGTTACCCTTCATCAATAGGTAATGTTCGATATGGAAAAGCAAAAATTTCAATCAAGCGTCGTAATTTTAATTTTGCACATAAATTGTCTGCATTGAAATTACATCCTGGTATTTTCTGATAAGATTAATTTAATTGTTCTAATTTAAATACTGATCTAGTTGATTTAACCAGCTTATACAGGGTGTCCTTGCCGTACATATTCGGGTTGTATTCATCAAAAGGATACAAAAGTGTTTAGTAAAACTAAATCGTATTCTGCTTCATATAGCGTTTGCCTGTTTGTTTGTGTGTTTTCTCTCCTTCAATTGAGTCAAAACTTTGTGCACATAGTGACAAATACGTCCACCAAAAATCATTATTTTTTTGTTGCAGAATATTTTTAAAATGCGTAGTTTTAAACTCTTTGATTTATTAGAACACACAAAACTTTTGTCACGGATATTACGGTTTTGGAAACATCTACATTCAAATACACCACTTCTTCACCTAATGTTTGAAGTTGTAACAATTTACACAGTTGGTTTTCATTTCTTCTCTTCTTGTTTCACAATGAAAAGTGTTTATCGCCTTGTAAAAATGGAATAAAATAATATAACATAAAGTCCCTTAGCCCTCGAATATTCTAATAGCGTCAGGGTCGATAAATAACAAGAGTTGGTCAAGAGAGACCTGGTAGAAAGTTGAAGAGAGGGTAACTAGATTACATGAAAGAAGTTGTAGATCCAGCTAGGTCTCTGGGGATTTCCAGGCTCGTATTCAGTACAAGTGACCCCCCGAGGGTCTATTGTATATCAGTTCGGCCCAACTAAATCAGCTGTTATTTACAGACAATTTTACATTTAATTTTATGGAATTTATATAATTAAAAAACCCCTTAGTTTTGGGATTGCAATTATTGCGTTTAGTTTAGCATAGCTAGTTTGGAGTGTTTGACCTTGAAGTAATATAAAAACGGACGGCATGTAAATATATATATTTACATGCCGTCCTTTTTTTTTTTGTCGTGATAAAAATTAATATAAATTCTTAGAATTTGGTAACTATATTAAATAAAATAAGACAGTTTATTTTATTGTAGGTTATATTGGATTATATTTAAAATAAAATTTAAATAATTTTTTTCGATAAATATACAGGGTGTTTACAAATTACGTTTCAAAACTTCAGGATATGGTTTCGTGGATCAAAATAAGTCATAAAACTTCCTATGAGCAAATGTCTTAAAATACTAAGTTTTCCGCCTCTCTGGAATTTGAAATTTTATGTTTTTAAAAAAGATTTTAAAACAATAAATTTTTGGATATAAATTAGATATCAAGTCCAAATTAGGTATACATATTTTTTATGTAACCAAAAACCATATATTTTTTACATTATTAATATACCAAAAACCAGGACTGTGTTTTGTATTTCTTCAAAATGGCGGATGTTTAAAATTTAATATTTAATGACGAATATATCAAAACCAATTAACTGGAATAAAATTACAAGAGACCAAAAACGTTTTTCTCTTATAATCAAAATCAAAATCATTGTTGTAATTCTTAGTAGCTTAAAGGATTACCGAGATATTGTTAAAAACTATCTACCAAATTTAGACGCCATGTCTAATTTAATTACAAAAATACATTTTTTTTTGTAAATAACACAAAATGACAGACAGACATTTTAGGACGTATGTTAATAGGAAATTTTTTACTTATTTCCATCCAAGGATTCATATCCTGAAATTTTAGAACGTAGTATGGAAACACCCTGTATATTTTACGAAATTATCATGTAGTATAGTAAATAGTACAACTAACTTTTCACCCTTGTTGTTTAAAAGGGACAAAAAACATCTGAGTCAAATCGCCTTATAAAAAACAATATAAAATAAAGACCCCTAGTCCTCGAATACTTCTAATATTATTCAGAGTCGAGTCGGAAAAAACGAGTATTTGTGAAGCGAGACTAAGAGGAAAATGTAAAAGAGGGATTTTTCCCAAAGCTACACTAAGAAAGTTGTAGAGTCAGCTAGGCTTCCTCGGGTTTGCCACACCGTTACTCACTATGAGTTAGCCCCTGGGGAGTACAACTAAGGTAGGCAGCATAGAGACCATAGCTACATGAAGAAAGTTGTAAAGTCAGCTAGGCTTCCTCGGGTTTGCCACACCGTTACTCACTATGAGTTAGCCCCTGGGGAGTACAACTAAGGTAGGCAGCATAGAGACCATAGCTACATGAAGAAAGTTGTAAAGTCAGCTAGGCTTCCTCGGGTTTGCCACACCGTTACTCACTATGAGTTAGCCCCTGGGGAGTACAACTAAGGTAGGCAGCATAGAGACCATAGCTACATGAAGAAAGTTGTAAAGTCAGCTAGGCTTCCTCGGGTTTGCCACACCGTTACTCACTATGAGTTAGCCCCTGGGGAGTACAACTAAGGTAGGCAGCATAGAGACCATAGCTACATGAAGAAAGTTGTAAAGTCAGCTAGGCTTCCTCGGGTTTGCCACACCGTTACTCACTATGAGTTAGCCCCTGGGGAGTACAACTAAGGTAGGCAGCATAGAGACCATAGCTACATGAAGAAAGTTGTAAAGTCAGCTAGGCTTCCTCGGGTTTGCCACACCGTTACTCACTATGAGTTAGCCCCTGGGGAGTACAACTAAGGTAGGCAGCATAGAGACCATAGCTACATGAAGAAAGTTGTAAAGTCAGCTAGGCTTCCTCGGGTTTGCCACACCGTTACTCACTATGAGTTAGACCCTGGGGAGTACAACTAAGGTAGGCAGCATAGAGACCATAGCTACATGAAGAAAGTTGTAAAGTCAGCTAGGCTTCCTCGGGTTTGCCACACCGTTACTCACTATGAGTTAGCCCCTGGGGAGTACAACTAAGGTAGGCAGCATAGAGACCATAGCTACATGAAGAAAGTTGTAAAGTCAGCTAGGCTTCCTCGGGTTTGCCACACCGTTACTCACTATGAGTTAGCCCCTGGGGAGTACAACTAAGGTAGGCAGCATAGAGACCATAGCTACATGAAGAAAGTTGTAAAGTCAGCTAGGCTTCCTCGGGTTTGCCACACCGTTACTCACTATGAGTTAGACCCTGGGGAGTACAACTAAGGTAGGCAGCATAGAGACCATAGCTACATGAAGAAAGTTGTAGAGTCAGCTAGGCTTCCTCGGGTTTGCCACACCGTTACTCACTATGAGTTAGCCCCTGGGGAGTACAACTAAGGTAGGCAGCATAGAGACCATAGCTACACGAAGAAAGTTGTAAAGTCAGCTAGGCTTCCTCGGGTTTGCCACACCGTTACTCACTATGAGTTAGCCCCTGGGGAGTACAACTAAGGTAGGCAGCATAGAGACCATAGCTACACGAAGAAAGTTGTAGAGTCAGCTAGGCTTCCTCGGGTTTGCCACACCGTTACTCACTATGAGTTAGCCCCTGGGGAGTACAACTAAGGTAGGCAGCATAGAGACCATAGCTACATGAAGAAAGTTGTAGAGTCAGCTAGGCTTCCTCGGGTTTGCCACACCGTTACTCACTATGAGTTAGCCCCTGGGGAGTACAACTAAGGTAGGCAGCATAGAGACCATAGCTACACGAAGAAAGTTGTAGAGTCAGCTAGGCTTCCTCGGGTTTGCCACACCGTTACTCACTATGAGTTAGCCCCTGGGGAGTACAACTAAGGTAGGCAGCATAGAGACCATAGCTACATGAAGAAAGTTGTAAAGTCAGCTAGGCTTCCTCGGGTTTGCCACACCGTTACTCACTATGAGTTAGCCCCTGGGGAGTACAACTAAGGTAGGCAGCATAGAGACCATAGCTACATGAAGAAAGTTGTAGAGTCAGCTAGGCTTCCTCGGGTTTGCCACACCGTTACTCACTATGAGTTAGCCCCTGGGGAGTACAACTAAGGTAGGCAGCATAGAGACCATAGCTACATGAAGAAAGTTGTAGAGTCAGCTAGGCTTCCTCGGGTTTGCCACACCGTTACTCACTATGAGTTAGCCCCTGGGGAGTACAACTAAGGTAGGCAGCATAGAGACCATAGCTACATGAAGAAAGTTGTAGAGTCAGCTAGGCTTCCTCGGGTTTGCCACACCGTTACTCACTATGAGTTAGCCCCTGGGGAGTACAACTAAGGTAGGCAGCATAGAGACCATAGCTACATGAAGAAAGTTGTAGAGTCAGCTAGGCTTCCTCGGGTTTGCCACACCGTTACTCACTATGAGTTAGCCCCTGGGGAGTACAACTAAGGTAGGCAGCATAGAGACCATAGCTACATGAAGAAAGTTGTAGAGTCAGCTAGGCTTCCTCGGGTTTGCCACACCGTTACTCACTATGAGTTAGCCCCTGGGGAGTACAACTAAGGTAGGCAGCATAGAGACCATAGCTACATGAAGAAAGTTGTAGAGTCAGCTAGGCTTCCTCGGGTTTGCCACACCGTTACTCACTATGAGTTAGCCCCTGGGGAGTACAACTAAGGTAGGCAGCATAGAGACCATAGCTACATGAAGAAAGTTGTAGAGTCAGCTAGGCTTCCTCGGGTTTGCCACACCGTTACTCACTATGAGTTAGCCCCTGGGGAGTACAACTAAGGTAGGCAGCATAGAGACCATAGCTACATGAAGAAAGTTGTAGAGTCAGCTAGGCTTCCTCGGGTTTGCCACACCGTTACTCACTATGAGTTAGCCCCTGGAGAGTACAACTAAGGTAGGCAGCATAGAGACCATAGCTACATGAAGAAAGTTGTAGAGTCAGCTAGGCTTCCTCGGGTTTGCCACACCGTTACTCACTATGAGTTAGCCCCTGGGGAGTACAACTAAGGTAGGCAGCATAGAGACCATAGCTACATGAAGAAAGTTGTAGAGTCAGCTAGGCTTCCTCGGGTTTGCCACACCGTTACTCACTATGAGTTAGCCCCTGGGGAGTACAACTAAGGTAGGCAGCATAGAGACCATAGCTACATGAAGAAAGTTGTAAAGTCAGCTAGGCTTCCTCGGGTTTGCCACACCGTTACTCACTATGAGTTAGCCCCTGGGGAGTACAACTAAGGTAGGCAGCATAGAGACCATAGTATAAAGAAAGTTGTAAAGTCAGCTAGGCTTCCTCGGGTTTGCCACACCGTTACTCACTATGAGTTAGCCCCTGGGGAGTACAACTAAGGTAGGCAGCATAGAGACCATAGCTACATGAAGAAAGTTGTAGAGTCAGCTAGGCTTCCTCGGGTTTGCCACACCGTTACTCACTATGAGTTAGCCCCTGGGGAGTACAACTAAGGTAGGCAGCATAGAGACCATAGCTACATGAAGAAAGTTGTAGAGTCAGCTAGGCTTCCTCGGGTTTGCCACACCGTTACTCACTATGAGTTAGCCCCTGGGGAGTACAACTAAGGTAGGCAGCATAGAGACCATAGCTACATGAAGAAAGTTGTAGAGTCAGCTAGGCTTCCTCGGGTTTGCCACACCGTTACTCACTATGAGTTAGCCCCTGGGGAGTACAACTAAGGTAGGCAGCATAGAGACCATAGCTACATGAAGAAAGTTGTAGAGTCAGCTAGGCTTCCTCGGATTTGCCACACCGTTACTCACTATGAGTTAGCCCCTGGGGAGTACAACTAAGGTAGGCAGCATAGAGACCATAGCTACATGAAGAAAGTTGTAGAGTCAGCTAGGCTTCCTCGGGTTTGCCACACCGTTACTCACTATGAGTTAGCCCCTGGGGAGTACAACTAAGGTAGGCAGCATAGAGACCATAGCTACATGAAGAAAGTTGTAAAGTCAGCTAGGCTTCCTCGGGTTTGCCACACCGTTACTCACTATGAGTTAGCCCCTGGGGAGTACAACTAAGGTAGGCAGCATAGAGACCATAGTATAAAGAAAGTTGTAAAGTCAGCTAGGCTTCCTCGGGTTTGCCACACCGTTACTCACTATGAGTTAGCCCCTGGGGAGTACAACTAAGGTAGGCAGCATAGAGACCATAGCTACATGAAGAAAGTTGTAGAGTCAGCTAGGCTTCCTCGGGTTTGCCACACCGTTACTCACTATGAGTTAGCCCCTGGGGAGTACAACTAAGGTAGGCAGCATAGAGACCATAGCTACATGAAGAAAGTTGTAGAGTCAGCTAGGCTTCCTCGGGTTTGCCACACCGTTACTCACTATGAGTTAGCCCCTGGGGAGTACAACTAAGGTAGGCAGCATAGAGACCATAGCTACATGAAGAAAGTTGTAGAGTCAGCTAGGCTTCCTCGGGTTTGCCACACCGTTACTCACTATGAGTTAGCCCCTGGGGAGTACAACTAAGGTAGGCAGCATAGAGAACATAGCTACATGAAGAAAGTTGTAGAGTCAGCTAGGCTTCCTCGGGTTTGCCACACCGTTACTCACTATGAGTTAGCCCCTGGGGAGTACAACTAAGGTAGGCAGCATAGAGACCATAGCTACATGAAGAAAGTTGTAGAGTCAGCTAGGCTTCCTCGGGTTTGCCACACCGTTACTCACTATGAGTTAGCCCCTGGGGAGTACAACTAAGGTAGGCAGCATAGAGACCATAGCTACATGAAGAAAGTTGTAAAGTCAGCTCGGCTTCCTCGGGTTTGCCACACCGTTACTCACTATGAGTTAGCCCCTGGGGAGTACAACTAAGGTAGGCAGCATAGAGACCATAGTATAAAGAAAGTTGTAAAGTCAGCTAGGCTTCCTCGGGTTTGCCACACCGTTACTCACTATGAGTTAGCCCCTGGGGAGTACAACTAAGGTAGGCAGCATAGAGACCATAGCTACATGAAGAAAGTTGTAGAGTCAGCTAGGCTTCCTCGGGTTTGCCACACCGTTACTCACTATGAGTTAGCCCCTGGGGAGTACAACTAAGGTAGGCAGCATAGAGACCATAGCTACATGAAGAAAGTTGTAGAGTCAGCTAGGCTTCCTCGGGTTTGCCACACCGTTACTCACTATGAGTTAGCCCCTGGGGAGTACAACTAAGGTAGGCAGCATAGAGACCATAGCTACATGAAGAAAGTTGTAAAGTCAGCTAGGCTTCCTCGGGTTTGCCACACCGTTACTCACTATGAGTTAGCCCCTGGGGAGTACAACTAAGGTAGGCAGCATAGAGACCATAGTATAAAGAAAG
Organism: Aphrophora alni; assembly: GCA_963513935.1. Classification (NCBI taxonomy): domain Eukaryota; kingdom Metazoa; phylum Arthropoda; class Insecta; order Hemiptera; family Aphrophoridae; genus Aphrophora; species Aphrophora alni. The sequence continues at coordinate 21,813,173 of OY740772.1, read as the reverse complement.
TTGTAAAGTCAGCTAGGCTTCCTCGGGTTTGCCACACCGTTACTCACTATGAGTTAGCCCCTGGGGAGTACAACTAAGGTAGGCAGCATAGAGACCATAGCTACATGAAGAAAGTTGTAGAGTCAGCTAGGCTTCCTCGGGTTTGCCACACCGTTACTCACTATGAGTTAGCCCCTGGGGAGTACAACTAAGGTAGGCAGCATAGAGACCATAGCTACATGAAGAAAGTTGTAGAGTCAGCTAGGCTTCCTCGGGTTTGCCACACCGTTACTCACTATGAGTTAGCCCCTGGGGAGTACAACTAAGGTAGGCAGCATAGAGACCATAGCTACATGAAGAAAGTTGTAAAGTCAGCTAGGCTTCCTCGGGTTTGCCACACCGTTACTCACTATGAGTTAGCCCCTGGGGAGTACAACTAAGGTAGGCAGCATAGAGACCATAGTATAAAGAAAGTTGTAAAGTCAGCTAGGCTTCCTCGGGTTTGCCACACCGTTACTCACTATGAGTTAGCCCCTGGGGAGTACAACTAAGGTAGGCAGCATAGAGACCATAGCTACATGAAGAAAGTTGTAGAGTCAGCTAGGCTTCCTCGGGTTTGCCACACCGTTACTCACTATGAGTTAGCCCCTGGGGAGTACAACTAAGGTAGGCAGCATAGAGACCATAGTATAAAGAAAGTTGTAAAGTCAGCTAGGCTTCCTCGGGTTTGCCACACCGTTACTCACTATGAGTTAGCCCCTGGGGAGTACAACTAAGGTAGGCAGCATAGAGACCATAGTATAAAGAAAGTTGTAAAGTCAGCTAGGCTTCCTCGGGTTTGCCACACCGTTACTCACTATGAGTTAGCCCCTGGGGAGTACAACTAAGGTAGGCAGCATAGAGACCATAGCTACATGAAGAAAGTTGTAGAGTCAGCTAGGCTTCCTCGGGTTTGCCACACCGTTACTCACTATGAGTTAGCCCCTGGGGAGTACAACTAAGGTAGGCAGCATAGAGACCATAGTATAAAGAAAGTTGTAAAGTCAGCTAGGCTTCCTCGGGTTTGCCACACCGTTACTCACTATGAGTTAGCCCCTGGGGAGTACAACTAAGGTAGGCAGCATAGAGACCATAGCTACATGAAGAAAGTTGTAGAGTCAGCTAGGCTTCCTCGGGTTTGCCACACCGTTACTCACTATGAGTTAGCCCCTGGGGAGTACAACTAAGGTAGGCAGCATAGAGACCATAGCTACATGAAGAAAGTTGTAGAGTCAGCTAGGCTTCCTCGGGTTTGCCACACCGTTACTCACTATGAGTTAGCCCCTGGGGAGTACAACTAAGGTAGGCAGCATAGAGACCATAGTATAAAGAAAGTTGTAAAGTCAGCTAGGCTTCCTCGGGTTTGCCACACCGTTACTCACTATGAGTTAGCCCCTGGGGAGTACAACTAAGGTAGGCAGCATAGAGACCATAGCTACATGAAGAAAGTTGTAGAGTCAGCTAGGCTTCCTCGGGTTTGCCACACCGTTACTCACTATGAGTTAGCCCCTGGGGAGTACAACTAAGGTAGGCAGCATAGAGACCATAGCTACATGAAGAAAGTTGTAAAGTCAGCTAGGCTTCCTCGGGTTTGCCACACCGTTACTCACTATGAGATAGCCCCTGGGGAGTACAACTAAGGTAGGCAGCATAGAGACCATAGCTACATGAAGAAAGTTGTAGAGTCAGCTAGGCTTCCTCGGGTTTGCCACACCGTTACTCACTATGAGTTAGCCCCTGGGGAGTACAACTAAGGTAGGCAGCATAGAGACCATAGCTACATGAAGAAAGTTGTAGAGTCAGCTAGGCTTCCTCGGGTTTGCCACACCGTTACTCACTATGAGTTAGCCCCTGGGGAGTACAACTAAGGTAGGCAGCATAGAGACCATAGTATAAAGAAAGTTGTAAAGTCAGCTAGGCTTCCTCGGGTTTGCCACACCGTTACTCACTATGAGTTAGCCCCTGGGGAGTACAACTAAGGTAGGCAGCATAGAGACCATAGCTACATGAAGAAAGTTGTAGAGTCAGCTAGGCTTCCTCGGGTTTGCCACACCGTTACTTACTATGAGTTAGCCCCTGGGGAGTACAACTAAGGTAGGCAGCATAGAGACCATAGCTACATGAAGAAAGTTGTAAAGTCAGCTAGGCTTCCTCGGGTTTGCCACACCGTTACTCACTATGAGTTAGCCCCTGGGGAGTACAACTAAGGTAGGCAGCATAGAGACCATAGCTACATGAAGAAAGTTGTAGAGTCAGCTAGGCTTCCTCGGGTTTGCCACACCGTTACTCACTATGAGTTAGCCCCTGGGGAGTACAACTAAGGTAGGCAGCATAGAGACCATAGCTACATGAAGAAAGTTGTAGAGTCAGCTAGGCTTCCTCGGGTTTGCCACACCGTTACTCACTATGAGTTAGCCCCTGGGGAGTACAACTAAGGTAGGCAGCATAGAGACCATAGCTACATGAAGAAAGTTGTAGAGTCAGCTAGGCTTCCTCGGGTTTGCCACACCGTTACTCACTATGAGTTAGCCCCTGGGGAGTACAACTAAGGTAGGCAGCATAGAGACCATAGCTACATGAAGAAAGTTGTAGAGTCAGCTAGGCTTCCTCGGGTTTGCCACACCGTTACTCACTATGAGTTAGCCCCTGGGGAGTACAACTAAGGTAGGCAGCATAGAGACCATAGCTACATGAAGAAAGTTGTAGAGTCAGCTAGGCTTCCTCGGGTTTGCCACACCGTTACTCACTATGAGTTAGCCCCTGGGGAGTACAACTAAGGTAGGCAGCATAGAGACCATAGCTACATGAAGAAAGTTGTAAAGTCAGCTAGGCTTCCTCGGGTTTGCCACACCGTTACTCACTATGAGTTAGCCCCTGGGGAGTACAACTAAGGTAGGCAGCATAGAGACCATAGTATAAAGAAAGTTGTAAAGTCAGCTAGGCTTCCTCGGGTTTGCCACACCGTTACTCACTATGAGTTAGCCCCTGGGGAGTACAACTAAGGTAGGCAGCATAGAGACCATAGTATAAAGAAAGTTGTAAAGTCAGCTAGGCTTCCTCGGGTTTGCCACACCGTTACTCACTATGAGTTAGCCCCTGGGGAGTACAACTAAGGTAGGCAGCATAGAGACCATAGCTACATGAAGAAAGTTGTAGAGTCAGCTAGGCTTCCTCGGGTTTGCCACACCGTTACTCACTATGAGTTAGCCCCTGGGGAGTACAACTAAGGTAGGCAGCATAGAGACCATAGCTACATGAAGAAAGTTGTAAAGTCAGCTAGGCTTCCTCGGGTTTGCCACACCGTTACTCACTATGAGTTAGCCCCTGGGGAGTACAACTAAGGTAGGCAGCATAGAGACCATAGTATAAAGAAAGTTGTAAAGTCAGCTAGGCTTCCTCGGGTTTGCCACACCGTTACTCACTATGAGTTAGCCCCTGGGGAGTACAACTAAGGTAGGCAGCATAGAGACCATAGCTACATGAAGAAAGTTGTAAAGTCAGCTAGGCTTCCTCGGGTTTGCCACACCGTTACTCACTATGAGTTAGCCCCTGGGGAGTACAACTAAGGTAGGCAGCATAGAGACCATAGCTACATGAAGAAAGTTGTAGAGTCAGCTAGGCTTCCTCGGGTTTGCCACACCGTTACTCACTATGAGTTAGCCCCTGGGGAGTACAACTAAGGTAGGCAGCATAGAGACCATAGCTACATGAAGAAAGTTGTAGAGTCAGCTAGGCTTCCTCGGGTTTGCCACACCGTTACTCACTATGAGTTAGCCCCTGGGGAGTACAACTAAGGTAGGCAGCATAGAGACCATAGCTACATGAAGAAAGTTGTAGAGTCAGCTAGGCTTCCTCGGGTTTGCCACACCGTTACTCACTATGAGTTAGCCCCTGGGGAGTACAACTAAGGTAGGCAGCATAGAGACCATAGCTACATGAAGAAAGTTGTAAAGTCAGCTAGGCTTCCTCGGGTTTGCCACACCGTTACTCACTATGAGTTAGCCCCTGGGGAGTACAACTAAGGTAGGCAGCATAGAGACCATAGCTACATGAAGAAAGTTGTAGAGTCAGCTAGGCTTCCTCGGGTTTGCCACACCGTTACTCACTATGAGTTAGCCCCTAGGGAGTACAACTAAGGTAGGCAGCATAGAGACCATAGCTACATGAAGAAAGTTGTAAAGTCAGCTAGGCTTCCTCGGGTTTGCCACACCGTTACTCACTATGAGTTAGCCCCTGGGGAGTACAACTAAGGTAGGCAGCATAGAGACCATAGCTACATGAAGAAAGTTGTAGAGTCAGCTAGGCTTCCTCGGGTTTGCCACACCGTTACTCACTATGAGTTAGCCCCTGGGGAGTACAACTAAGGTAGGCAGCATAGAGACCATAGCTACATGAAGAAAGTTGTAAAGTCAGCTAGGCTTCCTCGGGTTTGCCACACCGTTACTCACTATGAGTTAGCCCCTGGGGAGTACAACTAAGGTAGGCAGCATAGAGACCATAGCTACATGAAGAAAGTTGTAAAGTCAGCTAGGCTTCCTCGGGTTTGCCACACCGTTACTCACTATGAGTTAGCCCCTGGGGAGTACAACTAAGGTAGGCAGCATAGAGACCATAGCTACATGAAGAAAGTTGTAAAGTCAGCTAGGCTTCCTCGGGTTTGCCACACCGTTACTCACTATGAGTTAGCCCCTGGGGAGTACAACTAAGGTAGGCAGCATAGAGACCATAGCTACATGAAGAAAGTTGTAAAGTCAGCTAGGCTTCCTCGGGTTTGCCACACCGTTACTCACTATGAGTTAGCCCCTGGGGAGTACAACTAAGGTAGGCAGCATAGAGACCATAGCTACATGAAGAAAGTTGTAAAGTCAGCTAGGCTTCCTCGGGTTTGCCACACCGTTACTCACTATGAGTTAGCCCCTGGGGAGTACAACTAAGGTAGGCAGCATAGAGACCATAGCTACATGAAGAAAGTTGTAAAGTCAGCTAGGCTTCCTCGGGTTTGCCACACCGTTACTCACTATGAGTTAGCCCCTGGGGAGTACAACTAAGGTAGGCAGCATAGAGACCATAGCTACATGAAGAAAGTTGTAGAGTCAGCTAGGCTTCCTCGGGTTTGCCACACCGTTACTCACTATGAGTTAGCCCCTGGGGAGTACAACTAAGGTAGGCAGCATAGAGACCATAGCTACACGAAGAAAGTTGTAGAGTCAGCTAGGCTTCCTCGGGTTTGCCACACCGTTACTCACTATGAGTTAGCCCCTGGGGAGTACAACTAAGGTAGGCAGCATAGAGACCATAGCTACACGAAGAAAGTTGTAGAGTCAGCTAGGCTTCCTCGGGTTTGCCACACCGTTACTCACTATGAGTTAGCCCCTGGGGAGTACAACTAAGGTAGGCAGCATAGAGACCATAGCTACACGAAGAAAGTTGTAGAGTCAGCTAGGCTTCCTCGGGTTTGCCACACCGTTACTCACTATGAGTTAGCCCCTGGGGAGTACAACTAAGGTAGGCAGCATAGAGACCATAGCTACACGAAGAAAGTTGTAGAGTCAGCTAGGCTTCCTCGGGTTTGCCACACCGTTACTCACTATGAGTTAGCCCCTGGGGAGTACAACTAAGGTAGGCAGCATAGAGACCATAGCTACACGAAGAAAGTTGTAGAGTCAGCTAGGCTTCCTCGGGTTTGCCACACCGTTACTCACTATGAGTTAGCCCCTGGGGAGTACAACTAAGGTAGGCAGCATAGAGACCATAGCTACATGAAGAAAGTTGTAAAGTCAGCTAGGCTTCCTCGGGTTTGCCACACCGTTACTCACTATGAGTTAGCCCCTGGGGAGTACAACTAAGGTAGGCAGCATAGAGACCATAGCTACATGAAGAAAGTTGTAAAGTCAGCTAGGCTTCCTCGGGTTTGCCACACCGTTACTCACTATGAGTTAGCCCCTGGGGAGTACAACTAAGGTAGGCAGCATAGAGACCATAGCTACATGAAGAAAGTTGTAAAGTCAGCTAGGCTTCCTCGGGTTTGCCACACCGTTACTCACTATGAGTTAGCCCCTGGGGAGTACAACTAAGGTAGGCAGCATAGAGACCATAGCTACACGAAGAAAGTTGTAAAGTCAGCTAGGCTTCCTCGGGTTTGCCACACCGTTACTCACTATGAGTTAGCCCCTGGGGAGTACAACTAAGGTAGGCAGCATAGAGACCATAGCTACATGAAGAAAGTTGTAGAGTCAGCTAGGCTTCCTCGGGTTTGCCACACCGTTACTCACTATGAGTTAGCCCCTGGGGAGTACAACTAAGGTAGGCAGCATAGAGACCATAGCTACACGAAGAAAGTTGTAGAGTCAGCTAGGCTTCCTCGGGTTTGCCACACCGTTACTCACTATGAGTTAGCCCCTGGGGAGTACAACTAAGGTAGGCAGCATAGAGACCATAGCTACACGAAGAAAGTTGTAGAGTCAGCTAGGCTTCCTCGGGTTTGCCACACCGTTACTCACTATGAGTTAGCCCCTGGGGAGTACAACTAAGGTAGGCAGCGTAGAGACCATAGCTACACGAAGAAAGTTGTAGAGTCAGCTAGGCTTCCTCGGGTTTGCCACACCGTTACTCACTATGAGTTAGCCCCTGGGGAGTACAACTAAGGTAGGCAGCATAGAGACCATAGCTACACGAAGAAAGTTGTAGAGTCAGCTAGGCTTCCTCGGGTTTGCCACACCGTTACTCACTATGAGTTAGCCCCTGGGGAGTACAACTAAGGTAGGCAGCATAGAGACCATAGCTACACGAAGAAAGTTGTAGAGTCAGCTAGGCTTCCTCGGGTTTGCCACACCGTTACTCACTATGAGTTAGCCCCTGGGGAGTACAACTAAGGTAGGCAGCATAGAGACCATAGCTACATGAAGAAAGTTGTAGAGTCAGCTAGGCTTCCTCGGGTTTGCCACACCGTTACTCACTATGAGTTAGCCCCTGGGGAGTACAACTAAGGTAGGCAGCATAGAGACCATAGCTACACTAAGAAAGTTGTAAAGTCAGCTAGGCTTCCTCGGGTTTGCCACACCGTTACTCACTATGAGTTAGCCCCTGGGGAGTACAACTAAGGTAGGCAGCATAGAGACCATAGCTACACGAAGAAAGTTGTAGAGTCAGCTAGGCTTCCTCGGGTTTGCCACACCGTTACTCACTATGAGTTAGCCCCTGGGGAGTACAACTAAGGTAGGCAGCATAGAGACCATAGCTACACGAAGAAAGTTGTAGAGTCAGCTAGGCTTCCTCGGGTTTGCCACACCGTTACTCACTATGAGTTAGCCCCTGGGGAGTACAACTAAGGTAGGCAGCATAGAGACCATAGCTACACGAAGAAAGTTGTAGAGTCAGCTAGGCTTCCTCGGGTTTGCCACACCGTTACTCACTATGAGTTAGCCCCTGGGGAGTACAACTAAGGTAGGCAGCATAGAGACCATAGCTACATGAAGAAAGTTGTAGAGTCAGCTAGGCTTCCTCGGGTTTGCCACACCGTTACTCACTATGAGTTAGCCCCTGGGGAGTACAACTAAGGTAGGCAGCATAGAGACCATAGCTACACTAAGAAAGTTGTAAAGTCAGCTAGGCTTCCTCGGGTTTGCCACACCGTTACTCACTATGAGTTAGCCCCTGGGGAGTACAACTAAGGTAGGCAGCATAGAGACCATAGCTACATGAAGAAAGTTGTAGAGTCAGCTAGGCTTCCTCGGGTTTGCCACACCGTTACTCACTATGAGTTAGCCCCTGGGGAGTACAACTAAGGTAGGCAGCATAGAGACCATAGCTACATGAAGAAAGTTGTAGAGTCAGCTAGGCTTCCTCGGGTTTGCCACACCGTTACTCACTATGAGTTAGCCCCTGGGGAGTACAACTAAGGTAGGCAGCATAGAGACCATAGCTACATGAAGAAAGTTGTAAAGTCAGCTAGGCTTCCTCGGGTTTGCCACACCGTTACTCACTATGAGTTAGCCCGTGGGGAGTACAACTAAGGTAGGCAGCATAGAGACCATAGCTACACTAAGAAAGTTGTAAAGTCAGCTAGGCTTCCTCGGGTTTGCCACACCGTTACTCACTATGAGTTAGCCCCTGGGGAGTACAACTAAGGTAGGCAGCATAGAGACCATAGCTACATGAAGAAAGTTGTAGAGTCAGCTAGGCTTCCTCGGGTTTGCCACACCGTTACTCACTATGAGTTAGCCCCTGGGGAGTACAACTAAGGTAGGCAGCATAGAGACCATAGTATAAAGAAATCAGGTTTAAATGCAGATGAGAAAACAACGTTTTCAATAAAAATATATTTTTTTAAATTATGAAATTTGTAAATTATTTTTCAAAAATTTGGTTTAACATTAAAGTATTATCACTGTTCTTACAGTTTGTAAACATACGTTCTGTGAATTTACAGGGAGTTCAGAATTAGTCTATAGAAGTGGAATAGAATAAACTCTTCTGTTTCCACAGAATCAATTCTCACTCAAACATGGTACTGAATCCACAAACAGGCAGTAACTATCTATCCTCTGAGTAATAAACCGTTTCTTTATCTTATTTCTAACCTTAAATCAACATATACTATCCTGCTATTATAATAAAGAAATGTAAATTTGAAGGTTTGCTATTTATTTAAAAACCTAATGGAAAAGTATAGCAGAATGTTACGGCCAGGAAACGTACAGTGGGCTGATGTTGATTTGGGAAATAAATTCAGCGCTAAACGGTCCTATTTTGTGACATTTATTGTTTAATGAGAATGCAAAACAACCTTGAGTTGTCAACGGTGGGTCTTAATTGGAATTTGTTCTTTCAACTGTTGGTGCGATTTAAAAATGAGAAAGAGTCTACTTATATTTATCACATAAATAAGTTTCCAAAAATCATTACAAAACTTCAGGAGCTTATTTCTCACACGAAGGAAATATTTATTTAAATTCTTAGTTTTCTATGTAGCCGCCATTTTAAGTTTTTAACAAACAAAAAAACATATCCTTTTAACGGAAAATTATGTGGAATATTATAACAAATCCTCCTTTATTTTATAAAAAGACCTGATGTAAACAAAAAAAAAAAAAAAAAAAAACGATTTACATTTCTCATTTTAAAATGGCAGCTATTTTAACATTTTATCGTCAAATATCTCAAAAATAGTTAACTTTAATAAAATATTTAGAAAATTAGAAGAGACAAAATGTTTCCTTTTTTAACGACCAACAAATTTTTTTTAAAAATTCTTTCTGTAGCTTGAAGGGTTACTGAGTTATCGACAAAAAACTGAAAACATTAATTCTGGGTAATTGTTTACAACAACCAATATTAGCCTAGATGTAAAATTCATGTTTGAAATTTGCATATTTTTATCTTAAATCTTCCTGTACCTTAAAGGATAATTAATTTATCGACACACCCAATAATAAAATGTCATAACTGATATAATAAACTTCTGTGATTTATAGTAATGTGTAAAAGTCTGTAGGCCAACAATGTATGTCAGACAATATTAGTTATTACATAATTATAATATATGTTGGTGTTATTCTATTTTACACACTAAGTTTCATACTTGATAACGAGAGTTGATTTACACTCTCGAAACGTCGTGTATTATGTACATAATTACTAATGTTCCATTTAACCATATTAATAATATTATTTTTTTGTTTGATGGATATTTGGGAAAGTTAGTGCAATGCTGCACTGTTTGTTTAATTATAAATGTGTATTAATTTTTGGCTGACTTTTGATGTTCAGTCTGGAGAGAGGATGTGTATACTGCAGAAAGTTTCTGTTAATTGCCAGGTTTACTCTGTAGAGTGTGCTGCAGTCAGTTTGTGTAATTATGCAAATATAAGCACCAACAGCTGTGTCACTGCCGGTACGTGTTAAGTAAGCTACAAAAACCTTGTAAATATTCACGTATGTAAAGAGATTCAATATGGAAAAGTGATAGAGTTAAACTCGAAGAAAATGGCGGACAAGCTGTTTACTTTATGTATATCGCTTTTACTTTTTCATATATACTTGGATAGAGAAAAGACATCCTTGTAGACTTTTTAAAGACATATTTGTATGGTCTCCAGGGTTAACCAAAATTTATTTGTTAATGATTTCAGTCTTTTGTCTGTAGTCCGTTCTATTTGTACCCGTTTGCTTTTTATCAATACGGTCAATAAATATACTAACTTTCAAAAAGGACTTTACAACTTGTAATGTCATATAAATTTATTCAGACTACTTACAGAGCTGGTTTTGGTGTAATGTTTTACCAAAATACATAGTTTTTTACCTTATAGTTAGTTAGATTCAATGTAACTTCTATTGGTCTTTTTACAGACATTCCATCTGAAGTCGATTTCCTGTCAAACCCGCAGCAACATGTCGGGGTAACCTTTTCAACTGGGCCGTAGATTCTTGTTCTGAGCTCAGCAGAGAAACCGATAAGGGTGGTTTATAAACTTTATCCTTGATAAGTCCCAAAAAGTAAAAATCGAGAAGTGTCATATCCGATGAACAAGTTGGTCAGATTTGAGTTTCATTTAGAGAACTAGAACTAGAGAGCTAGAACTATGAGGGAGGCGTTCCTGATCCTTGCGGCTTTACCGCCATCCCCCACTCAATAGAAAGAGTAACTGGGTGCAATCCACCACCAGCACCCCACCGCCATCACGAAACCATTCCTCAGCGCACGCTCCCAGAAGCCGAAGCTTCCAGACAGGCCGAGCATGCTCCCATGGTACTCATGGCTTCAAGACTTCTCAAGCCACGTTTGATGAGTCACCGTCGGGTCGCTTACGCAATACCCTCCCTCACGTACTCACCTACTTGGGGCGGCGCCCTCTACCCACTCACGTAAGACATGAACAAGTTGGTCATACAATCGACCCACCTCGACCTATCCATGTACCTGGAAAGCTTTTATGAGGAAATTCAGCACCTCGGTGAAGTAGTGAGTAGCGCGCCATCTTGCTGGAAGTCCAAGTGACGTTTAAAGTCCTCATCAATCTGTAGGATAAAACCTTTTCCAGCATATCTATTCCGTTGATGGTTTGCTCTTGCTTAAAGCATAAAAGACGTTAACTATTGGATTGTCACGAAGATGTTACCAATCCATGTAACATTTCCGCACAAAACTCCTTACGAGCAACCCTATCATGCCTTTTAATTCGTGCTCCGTTGTTTAAGATGACATAGTTTCCTCAACACACACGCCAAAAGGTCGCACGCGGAATGTCAGCTCATTAAAACCACGGCAGTGAAGGAAGTCATCTTCAGTTGTTACAACTCTCGGTACTGTATGCGGTGATACTAATAATTACGTACGTTAAAATTTGGTTTATTTTGATACAAAATGACTCTGAAACCCGTCTGTAAGTAGTCTGAAAAATGTATACGAATTTAGAAAGTTGTAAAGTCCTTTTTGAATCACCCTGTGAATATATTTCTAATGTAGGTATTATGATGAGATTCAGGGTCTACATATATACCAAACTATATAAAATTGAAGTCGGTTACGTCAAAGCTACATAAATATGGCATAAAAAAAAGAAGAGTATAATTTTCGGGCTCAATTAATTCAGGTTTTAAACTTTAAACTGTCTACAAAAACTAAATAACTCTGAAAATCTCGAAATTCTTAATCATTCAGTTTCAGCGTCCTGGGTTTGATATTCGGTGATAATTTTCACCGTCTACCTACTTTACCCCCTCCCCTTCCTAATCCTCTGCAGTTTTTACCTTTACGTTAATATTTTGACATATATTCCGCGTCAAAGTTGAAATTTGGGTCTTTCAGACGATCTTAGTTCGTCATTTAATGCGTGACTTAATTTCTACTTACGGAGGAAATACATCATACCTAAAGTGGTAGGACTCAAACTTCGACTATCATCAAAAAGGTTAATCGAAGTTTTCAGACCATTACAGAACTATCCAAAGTACTGTACGTAGTATGCGGCTACGAAATGTAACTCGTTTCAGCACGCACACTTCTACAAGGACACAGCAGCAGAACGAAAATCTGAAAGGTGAAATCAGATGCAAGTCTTTAACATCTTACTTCTGGACAACATTCCTTTTAAGTTTGACTCATATATGTAACGGCGAATCATGAAGAAAACGCCAAAATATTTCATAGAAATCAAAATTGCTACGGCTGTTGTTTCACCAACTTCAGATTAAAATTATGTTAGACCTCCTATTCCTATACAACTTAGGTAATATCTGACGGTGACATGTTAATAGATCGAAATCTCCTGGATCGAAATATGGAGTGAAATTCGTGAATTATTATCCCTGACGGTACAAGCCTGCAATCTGGTAACGGGAAATTAGGTTAATCTGAGGTAAAATTCCACGGAACTTACAGAAACTAGCCGTTATAAAAACATTGACCACCGTCTCCAAGCTGGGTTCTGTTCGGTCGTCGGAGTTATTTATTTCAAGTATTATGTTTAAAATAATTAACATATTTTTCAATGGTTTTGTATGGACCTTAATTTTTTAATAATTCGCGAATAAATTCTCGAAATTACGACATTCCATTTTAACATGGCCTACATTTTAACGTATAATCCGAACGGTAACCATTTCAAACTGTCTAAACGGTCAGATTTGATTAACTTAATGACAATTTTGAATCCAATTCAACCGAACTAGACTACCGTTCTCGTATTTTCGTATACTGTGTTATATGAAAGGAAATATTTATTACCAGACCCTTCCTCAAGGAATCGTGTTGTCGATCTAGTGGGATGTCGATTGGTTGAAACGCCACAATTTTTACTGTTTTAAATATGTGATTTCTACGAATGATAGTTTGGATATTTATTATAACGGTTTATCTTCATATGATCATAAGGAAGAACTAAGATTGCAAACGGCTGCACGTATCAGTTTTGTTCTGACATTCCACACTCTTAAGATACAACCTCAAATTTTAAAGACATTTCTAAAAAAATAAGAGGAATTATAAATTTAAAAAATAAATTATGTTATCCAAAATGAGTAATGAATAGAAATTTTCAAACTTAAGGGGAACCGTGGGCAAGGTTGGTGGACGGGGAAGTCTTATCTTACTGCAGTGGACTAGTGCACACATGCGCAAGGTTCAAACAGTACTAAATCATGTTCATCAGTCTAAACAGCCGCAGAGACTTCAAAAAATAAAACAAATTCTAAACAGTTTTGATTTAGTAATATTTGTATTCTAATCTGTATTCTAATCTCTATAGATATTTTTACTAAATTCAACTATTTTATTGAATGCCTTTTCCGCCTCGAAATTCAAAATTTTGTAACATTCTGATCACCCATTGATCAAAATTTCATTTAAATCTGTAAAACAGTCGTTTTTATTGTCCCAAAATCATATTAGGGATACAGCTTCTCGTAAAACTTTAAACGTTGAATCCATTAGATCTTCCCTAACAATTCAACAGATGTCTTGTTTTCGAAAATAATCTAAATGTGGTCCAAAACTTGGAAAACGTCGTGTCCTAATATCCCCACCATTACAAAACTCCATAATTGGTAGTACATTGTGTATATGTGACTTAGTAAGTTAAAGAACGTGAGAGCATTGTCACTTCTAGTTGTTTTAAAATGTCATGAGGAATAACATCCCTTGTTCGCCTTCTCTCCACCCCCTTCAAGTTGTCATTATCCAAAGGAAGAAAACAATCCCCTACCCCCTGCAGGTTGTCCGGCGTCAACTCACCCTTTAGTTCCAAACAATTCTATTCTGTTTCTGTCGAACAGAAAACTACGAGCTTTGTTTAGTATTGTATCTGTTTTTGTTTTATTAAAATACTATTTTCTCTTATATTTGTTTGATCTACGCAATATACTATACCTTTTAAATTAAATTGATTATGGGCTAAATTCCTTTTGATCGGTTAGTTTTAGCTCTATTTAACTATGTGTTGGTGTTATTTATACTCCACATTCACGGAATTACATTTATTTCCACCTACAACCAATGAACAGATTTGGTACAAAATTTAATCGTTAATTGCCTCAACGTTTTAAGTTATTCGGGCTTTCGGTCTTGAGATAATAACAATAAATCACAAACAGGCAGTCATCAATCTAACTATTGTCTAATTCTCTTCTTACGCTATCAAAACATTTTTCAGAAGAGATCTCTGGGTACTGCGAACCATGATATCGAAATGTGACTTGTTTTTTACGTATAACTCCTTATGGCTAAATTAGAAAGTACGTACTGTAAGACTGGTGATTCTTTATAAGGTTATTTTTGTTACGTATGAACTTTTATGATTTCATCACCTTTGAAAATAGGAAATCCTTAAATTTAATATTTCTAGCTTGGTGTTTCAGGTATAATTGAATACAGGTAATAAATACGGAGATAAATTTGAGTTTTAAATTTATTCTTTACTTATGTAAAATTAAATATATGACATGTTTTCCATCTTTATGTATATAAACTTTCGCACACGTATTCATATTTATATCAAAATCTATTATACAATTTTAAAAAAATATTACTAATTAGGCTTTTGTTTTACCTAATTATATTTCTGTATAATTCTGTTCTTATTTTGACATATTTCTTTCAATAGATAATATGCATTTGCAAATTTTAAAGACAATTTACGTATCCTTTTAAATCGTGCCTGTATTTTATATTATTCTATTTATCTACTTATAAAGTTAACGTCCCTTTGTTCTTTCCTTATATATATAAAGTTAAATACAGTTCTTCCGAAAACACTTGTATAAAAAAACAAAAATACACTTATTAAAAAACACAAAACACTTATATTTTTTATATTTTATTAACATTTTTCTTTTTACTTTATTACCATTTCACAAAACATATACAGATCACTTTAGATGCACTTGTTTCCTTTGAATTTACTCCTTTGTTTACTTTTATTTTAATGTTTTTCATTCTGTTATCTGGATCTCACTGAATCTCCGGTTCATCTCTCACACCTCTCTTCATCTCTTCTTTAAAATACCTTTATTGATATTGGTAGAAATGGTCACATGAGTTATTTCGTTTTACAGAATATGGGGTTTTAGTTTCGCACTAACATCTGGACACTGTGTGAGACCGATTAATTGATATTTGATTAATTATGACTGTCTGGGAGGTGTAGTTTTACTTTATTTTTCTCTTGATTTTGCTTATTGCTTACAGTACATACGATATTTATGGGAATATACAGGGTGACCAGAAAAAGGTAAACCGACTATTAGTTTTCGGATTATATACATTAAAACGAACAAAAAAGTCAAATAACGTATAGTCCAATTCCGATTCATTATCCGTGTATCTGCCGTTTGCTCTTTTACAAAAAAAGTATTATAACCAGAATAAAGGTCTTTTAGAAGGGTCATTATCACTCTGGCCGATGTCGCTCCATCTGGTTGGAAATATGTTCTCACTCACGGGAAAACGTTCAAGTTCTGGAATGAGAAAGATTACCAGAATGTGAAAATACCGCGCTGATGTTATTGGAACTGAATTGTTATTATCATCCTAGAAAAAATACGAGCCAATCATTCCCTTCGAAAAGATCGCACACTATACTGTAGCTTTGCCTAATTGGAGATAACATACGTGTAGTTGTTAAGGGTTGGCAAGGGCCCAATAGTGATAGTTTTGTTTTATAGCTCATCGTAGACTATGTGGGTCTACGAACAGCTGTGGGTCGTTTTCAAGCAACTGAAACGTGTGCTCACAAAAAACATAATCTCTGATATTCAAAGCTGAGACTATTTGAATTTAGTTTTCCTCAACTATACTGAAACTATACGAAAATAATTTTAAATTATTGATTGGAATAAATTATTTATTGTATGTTTGAAGGTATAAATTAAACATATATAATATAGCCTATACTTGTGATTTTACTATATTCTCCTTAGAAGGTTAACTCTACAGTTTCATTGACAACCATCCAATTTGTTTTAGATAAGTTTTGATGGATTGTTTAAATTTAGCTTTATACAATTATGGATTCAAGTCTACTAAATAAAATTGTTTCACTTATTTAAAATTCTCTATTCGCTTTCATAGAAACAGAAACGAAAACTTAACTCCAAAACTCATTTTTGAGTTCAGCTAACGTTAATTTTTCTTGGTTCTGTTTTTCTAGATTGATTAAGCTGTAAATTCATTTTGGTATTATATTGGTAGGAATCCTACACATTTAATTTCTGTTTAAAGATCCATACGAAATCAATGGTTCGAAATTAATATTTTTTCCAAAATAATTCAATTTACACAATTTGTATTTAACCCCTTTATAGAACTCTAAATTATTTTACAATAATGTATTATTACAATATTTGTACATTATAAATAAATTGATTTGACAAAATCTATGATTCCTTCCTGTCTATTATTTGGGAATTATTGCTTTAATTAGTTGTAAATTTCCTTTAAAATTAGTTGAACAAAATTTAAATGGAAAGGTTTATTATAAATGAAAACATTTCATATTACTGTAGTTTATTGCATAAATTAAAGTCACGAATCAAACCTGTCCTATAATTCACCACTGTAGATTTTAATTTATAAAGTTGTCATAAACAAATAAATTTGACTATGTAAATTTTACCTGAACTGAAAACACCGGTTCTTTTCACTACTGAAAAATTTTCAGTTCGACAATATTCAGTAAAGTTTTCATCAGCGACTGTATACTTTACAAGGGTCACATGACTCTTTTTTTCAGCTCAGTTTCTTTTTCTAAGAAAGCTTATTTTAAAACTCTTAGCTAATGTAAAAATAATCTATTTCGCCTAAAGAGTTTACTTTAAACGAACATTAAATGCAAATCACTGCAGTTCAAAATAAAATGGTATCACTTTGTGTACTTTACAAATGTAATAAAATAAAATATCCGGTATTTCTAGCTAAGCGAACGTCAAGTCTGCATTAACTAGATTGGGTTTACAAAAAGAATTGAAAGGATAAGTTTCTGTCGTTAGAAATATAATTTTTTTAAGTTGGTTACGTAATGAAACAGTGAACAAAGAAACTGAATCTGTTAACCTACTTTAGTTTTTAACGTTATTGTTAGAGTGAAATAAAAAAAATTAAAATCTATATTAAATATTTATATTTGTCCTTCGAAGGACATCTACCTAAGATTTACCTAATATGGACAAACGTTGGAAAAAGTGATCTTAGAATAATTTCATTAGTAAAAATGTATTTTACGATAGGCTAAAAACAAATTCTGTGTCAGAATTTCACAATATTTCATGCAGAGTTGCTGGAAACTATATAGGCCAGGCAATCTCAAAAAAACAAGCTGATTCATTAGATTTACATCTTTTTCACGTGGTCTTGAGTTAGATCCCTCTCTTCATCTCTCCTATAAGGTCTCTCTTAACCAACTCTTGTTGTCTTCCGACCCTACACTGTTGGTGTATTCAAAGCTCTCGGGGTCTTAATTTATATTCTTTTTTTAAAAAAAGCGATGATAACTGAAGGGGTTTTCTTCTTTTAAAGAAAATGCTGGAGTGGTGTAAGATTGAATGGTGGATTTTTAATTTATAAATTACTGTCAATTACAAGACGATTTTGTATAATTATACCAATTTATACATAAACTCGTTTTAAGTAAATTAATTATTGTATTATTTTTGTTGGGAAATCACAATTTATTTTCTATTTTTAAACGACTTCGTTCACCGAAATTGTACAAGATTGTCTACTAATTGATTTTATTTATAACCAACTTATGACCATTTTTTTTATTACTGTACTTTGAAGCATCAATTGGTAAGAAAATAAAGGAGTGGAGACAGTTTGTTCATAATCATTTGTTTTTAATAAATTAATATTGATTGAAATTTGGCGTTTTTATTAATTTAAAAAAAAAATCACAATTCTATAACGGACGGAGTAGGTAAGTAGACATCCTTTTATTTACTTCCTCAAGACTTAGGTTTCAAAACGGTGCCCATGAAATTCTAGTTGAGAAAAAAAGAGAGCTAACTTTAAAGATTCAAGAAAATACAATATTTCCATTAATGAAAGTCGAATGAAGGTGGTAGGTGGAAGCGGAAGTGCGGATAAAGACGAGCAGAGCTCCTGGCGGGGGGTGTAATAATCAACGATACAAAAGAAACAGCGGGGCGCCAACCTATTCAAGGTGAAAATATGGTGGCGTCAGAACTCGAGCTGACTCTTTGTAGTTGTTTAAAATTGCCGATGTAACATTAAGTTGTGAATATATACATATTTTATTAGCTAATTTCGAAATATATACTCTCTAACTGTCACATTGTTTGAAAATTAAAAAAAAAAGTTTTATTAACTTGTTCTTTTTTTTTAATGTCGTACACTACTTTTATTTTTAAAAAATAACAAAAGAGAATAATCAAATTAAAACTAATATCTGGTGTTGTTTTTTACTACAAATATTAACAATTATGGCTCGGACATTCTTGGCCAACAAAATTGGGAAATTGTAAATTAGTTTGTAAGGAAATGTTTAAAATTCCGAAAATGGAAATTAGCTATTTTTTTCAGTTGGATAATATAGAGTTTCGCACTAAATTCTTTAAAAAATATATATATTTAACAAATCAGATATGTTTAAATGCTAAGCAAGAATTACTATTATTATTTTTCAAATTATTAAAATGTTTTTCTTTCATTTATTATTTCAAATAGGGAAGCAAAATTGTTCATTGTTCTAGTCGAATACAGAATTTGTGATTGTACGCTAATGGTTACTAAAAATTGTGTATAAAAACAAAGATTATTTTATCGTGATCTTGATCTAAGTAGGTGTACAAAAATAAGGGATCTGTAGATCTAACCGCCATCTTGGTTTCAATGTTCATAAAAACATATATGAACATGTGAGCATATTAAACGTATTATTATTACAATAATTAGAAAATTATGTGCGTTATTTAAAGGTTAAAATAATATAAATATGGTTATCTTTTTAATTGATTTTTTAAAATAATTTATTATTTAGTTTTCTTTTAACACGAGATGTTCGAGAGAAAAAAAAATTTTTAATTATGAAAATTTTGAAAATATAAAACCCACAACTTCGGAATTCCAGAACAATCGGAATTTAATTTCCTTTAAAATATAAGTGTATGCAATAAATTCAGATAAACTATGGAATACAACGGCTTTATGATAGAAGTATATCATCACGGAATGTTAGCAAGGAACTTTAACGTGTTGTCACTTCTCCCTACCTTTAACGTTGAGACTATAATAGAATTATTATGGTAGAACCTATTAGAACTGGAAACACTTTTAACAGAAATAACTTGGTAGATATTGAATCTTTAGTGTGCCATAACAGGAGAGAGGGTAGAATGAACGTGGCACAATTCAGATTGAAATAAACTTAACTGTATTTCCTTGATTGTTGCGTCCAGCAGCATGGCGCCAGAATGCTTTCGTATAAAATATAATCCAATATTGTGAAGCAGGAACTTTATTGTATGAACTTAGTTATGGAAGGAAGCAATATCAATATTCAAACCACTTTGTAGTTTATTTTACTACTTGGTTTTGTATAATGATATTGCATTGATTATTGTTTATTTTGGAATTATTTTTGAAACTATGTAAGGAAAAGAGTCGCTGAAGTCCATTTGTTTAGGTTGGCAGAAAATTAATAATTATATCTCTTTTATCCTACAAATAATCTGATATTGATACAATATATTTATAGCTGGATATTATCTGACCATCTGATTTAAACTGATATTAATTTTTAAATAATGTATTAATTTTAGTCTTAATCGTAATTCCTAATTTTGTAGTTTGTGCAAAATTTAAAGGGTGCTAAAACATTGTACAAACTGTCGTACATGACCATATCTCAAAAACCAAATTTCGTGAGATGGCAGGCGACCAATAAGTTTTGTTTATATCCTTTGAGACTACATTTTAGGAAATATTAACCAAAATCTTTATAGCCTG
Source organism: Aphrophora alni (assembly GCA_963513935.1). Classification (NCBI taxonomy): domain Eukaryota; kingdom Metazoa; phylum Arthropoda; class Insecta; order Hemiptera; family Aphrophoridae; genus Aphrophora; species Aphrophora alni. Next base: position 21,793,195 of record OY740772.1, on the reverse strand, counting down.
TTTTGAGAATATTATAGTATTGGTCTTATAGTAGTTACTCTCAAGTTTCGAGTTATTAAAGATATTTAAATAACGCCTTTACGTTTGAAAATATGTACGCCCACTAACCAAATTTTTATCAAAATCATCTCTTTCGTTTTGGTTGTTAAACACCAAAAAGACGGGGGACGGCATACAGACATTATTCCACTAATTTGGGCTCAAATTACCTGAAATATTTACATCTAGTATATAACCCTCTACATAACTTCCTCTGTATTAAACTATATTTTAGAAAGTAAAAACTACAGAATACAAACTGATACATGTAGGCCTACTGTAGTATAAATTATTAAAAATACTCCTAAAAAGGCGGAATGATCTCCATGGAGAATTGTATATAGGGGCGAAAATCTTCTTTCCTTGAGCTATTACCCTACTTCAAACCGACGAATTTTGAGTCAATCGAAGTACCTGTTCTTAAGATATTGCTTGACAAACACTTCCTACCATTCCCAATATTCACCCTACCACTTGATTGATTTGAACAAAAAATCTGATGTCTTCTTGGAATAACTAAACATAAAATGAAATATTTCTGGACTTTGCTAGTCAGCCTATTTCTATACAAAGGTCGAGAGGAATCTCCACCCCACAGATGAATGGGGCACCATGCAGGTCTACTTGTAAATCTCAACTATCGGCATTTATTTTCCCCTTTTGAAATACAACCTAGTAGCACTCTTATATCTGTCGACACGTATGTGTTAAACGGTGTATGAAGTGATTTATTTGGTCAATTGCAATCATAATTTTAGCTATAAAGCTGCCATATTGCTGATTTTTGATAAAAAAAAAGAAAAAGTTAATATGAAATAAGTCGATCTATAATTTCAAAAATATTAGTTGTACCTTATCATAACTTTTTTTTGGTTGTAACACCAAGTAAATTACTTTTACAATATCGTTCATAGAATGTTTTTTTTAAATGGTAATAAACTATTTCAATTTTTTTTAGATATTTACAAAAAAGAATTTTTATATTTTTTCACTATTAACAATAATTGGACGTCCTTATCTAGTCCATTTTCTAGGTGTACGGTTTAATTTTTTTTTTTTTAAATCTTGGTTATTAAGAAAATTAAAAGATGGTCAGATTGTGAGTTATTAAATTCGATGGTAGTAGGAATGTGATGTAGGTCTTCGATTAGTGCAAAAGTACACCTTCAAATGTGAACTTTGAGGAAGATTTTGGATGAAAGGAGTAGGAAATAAGGAATCTGTTATACAGACATGATTATTGATAAAGTTTATCTCATTGAACTATGAAAGAATGACTCTGCTGTGAAGTAACTGGGCAGAGACAGAGCTGATGTATTTTTCTTAAATTTGTAGAAACTGAAACCAAATGACGTGAGTTGATACAGTAGTTTCATTCATTAGGTGAGAGGGACAATCTAAAAAAACAGATTTAGGTTGTTTTAATTTTGGGGGTGGGGGTTGCTATAAAATTTCAAATGGGGTTGCTATAGGCTTGTGATATCTCATTTTAAACGTCTCTATCACAAATGTGTCCTTCTGTTGTAGGGAATCTTTTAAATCACCATTTAAGAGAACGGGTAGTAACAGAATATAGAAAATAAACAAACCAAACTTTTTAAAACATGTTTGAACAAAGAATGTACTACTGAATGAAGGTACAGAGAGAACAATTTGAACATTTAATATGAGATAAAAACACGCTAATATCATACAAGGGGATGTACCAATCTAGCTTCGTAAATAAAGTAAACTCTCTTGGCTGCCATTTTGTTTTGGGGGGTCAGAATTTAATTTTTTTATTCCATTTGTCTTCTCTGACAGACGTTTGAAATGAAGTATCGTCTATACGCGCCATTTGAAATTTTTGAGTAACTCCCCCTCCCTCCCCAACAATTAAAATAACCTAAACATATTCTTTTTTAGGATGTACCTCTCATCTCACGTAAAGAGATTGCAGCAAACAGAATTCAAATATCTCAAATATTAAAAAATAAAGGAGGTGGTACTTTTCTTTCATCCACCCTGTATAATAATTGTGTTTTTGTATTCTCTCAGTATTTGATTAACGACCTAAAACGAAAATAATTCAAACAAATATTTATATTTAATTGGTAAGTTTTTTCTCTATAGTTTGTCTTTTCTTACCCAACAATAAGTTGACTGATCCTTGTGTTTTCTGGTTTAATGAATCCAAGTAATCTTTGATATATCTTCCGTTTGTTGACATCATCTGTATGTAAGGGAGGTGCAAAGGCTGTCACAATCATCAGTTAAAGGGAAAGCTATATAAACGGTTCTTTTGTATAGCTTTTCAGTAAATCATTTTTTATAAAAAATACATTATAATACATTAAACGAAGTCAATTCTACATGAAATGAAATAAAACTTGTAGGATAAAAAATAACGAAGTTATTGGGGAAAATATAACTTCGGACACTGACCTCGTTACAAAATTGAATATTCGCGTAGTTTCAAGGTCGAGACACAACACGGGTGAAGGGAGTGAATGTTTAAAGTTTTTATCTACAACATTGGTAATGTGTAAATGAAAACGATAATTGAGAAAGAAAAAAAACTACCCCTTCTGTCCAATTACCACAAAGTGAAATACAAGGAGGTATAAACGCTGTGACGCCGTAAATATCAAACTTAGCTTCAACACTACCAACAGGTTTGGTTAGGTGGTCTGTATATTTTTAGTTAGCTAAGTATACTTTTAATTAATCAAATCTAACTAACTGTAATACGTAAATAACTTCTTAAATATAAAACCTGACCTAACCTAACCTAAATTGTTAAGGTGTTACGGCTAGGTATAATATTTCACTTACACATATTAAGTCGTTGTTTTAACACAATAAATGTTGTTTTTTTCTGATGGAGCCTAACAGTATGCACTATTCACCTTGACTGTGTCGCCTTTATGATACTATTAACAAGATTCTATCAAACTCTGTATGTTATGACAAGGAAAATCTTGTTTATCCTTCTAAAATTGAATTTAAAATATTATATCCCAGTTTACGATAGTCGTAATGTTATTTTGCGATGGTTAAGTACAAATATGATGAACAAATGTTTCACATTTTCCTATGAGTACAGAGATTATGTGTATCGTGAATTTCATTACTTTTTAAATGTTTTGATCTGAAACTCTTGTGTATATTCAAGATTTTCAATATATAGTGGATTGTATAATTGACTTTAATCATATTTTTCATCCTTGGTAAAAGACATAGTTGAAAATATAGCCTACACACACTTACAAAGACAAATGCATACTGGAATAGCATTAGTGCATTACAATAACACATGTCGAGTCAACAATGAGAATAGTTTTACCAATTGATATTTAGGGAAGAAAAAAATTTACCTAATAACTTATACCTTCTGAAACTTCGGGTTGCGTACTTTTTGAACACCCGTTATATTCAGCTTTTATATTACACATCTTTTTCGTTCGACTCGTGTCCACATACAAGCTAACGTACATCTGGGCACTATTTAGTATAACATTAATATAGTTTTGTTTATGAAAATGATCAAGAAATATTTATGTTTTAATTGGTTGAGTATTTTATCTTGACAAAAAAATAAATAAACAAAATTAGTATTGGACATATAAATTTCTAGACAGAACTTCAAGTGAACACATATTAGTCTAGACAATTTCGTCCTTATTAACAGGTTATGAATTTGTTCGAAGTTTTAAAACTATACTGTAAAAGGCCCATCCCTTCTCTACTGTAGGGTTCATTAAGAGCGTAGGGTTGTTTCAAGGATGCCAACCCCTTATGTATGGGAGATGTTTAATAAAATCAGGGGATGAATAATAATTACAGTTACACACTTTAATGCTCATCCATCTTCCAACTGGTACATGTTGCAGATAATGTAAGCTTAAACTGAGAATAAACTATCGGCATTAAGAAATAGTAAATAAATAAAGCACATATAATAAACTAAACTAGTGTTTTATTCACTATAGTTAAACGGAGAGCAAAATTTGTTGACGTAAACAATAGTTATGTTATTTGAAATAGGACAAACGTAATACTTTAAATTTTGAATCATAGCATATTGTACAAGGCTATACGAGTGATATCGGTAAGATACGTTGCCCAAGGAATTGATTAATAAAAGCCTCGGTTTTGCCAATTTAAATGACCTAAATTAGTGAGTCAAATCGCAAGAATAGTTCAGAAATGTTGAGACTTGACACCAAACAAAAGTGAGGCTTAATCACCGTCATTAAATGGGATTTCAATCAAATAGGATTTACGTTCAGAACGAAAAGCAGTCTTATACTCGGTAATGAAAAATCTAATGATATTTTAGGCTGGCATTAAATTTTGTAGACAGATTTGTGTGAAAGTTGGTGCAATATTTTTGCATCGCGTTTGTTTGACAGCACGCGGTGGTGTATGTTTGCCACAAATAAAACTGTTGTAAATTAATTTAATTGAAATTACATTAAAGTTATGTTATTTCTAAATAACAATTTTACCACTATTTGGACCTAATGAAATTCCAAGACCGGAAACAATGAAATGTACATTGATTCTGCCAAAACGAGTTAACGTAGCTTTAGTCTTTATCCAGTGACGTTAGATTTATTATCTACTGTAAAATGGAGTTATCTCAAAAAAAATTGAATAAGTTAATGGTATCAAATTAATTTGACTTTTAAGCTACCTTTGTCATTGACACAAATGCCGAAGTCGATAAACTAACAGAATGATATATTTAGGTAACAAGCGAAGTGAATTTGTCCTTGTAAAAACGTGTCAAACATAGCATTCAAGACAGTATGCTGAGGCGTGTTTTCCAGTGCAAAATAACGTCACGTCCAGTGTATTGGGAACTTCATGAAGGCAGGATATTAAGCAGTGTATCGTTTTACCCACCTCCATCAAAATTTGAACAAAGAAAAACAAAAAAAAATCTTTTTATAAATTACTATAATTAAAGAAGTTATCTTTCGGTATTCAGAAAAATCGTGGTTTGCTTCTAAATTGATATTTTGTAGTGATTTAAAAAAAAGTTAAAGGGTAATCCTCATCCACCGATACATAATTTTAAAAGAAATAAGGAATAAGGAGAAAACAGCGCAATCTGAGAGCCCTGATTACAATAATAGCAAATAGAAATTAAAATAGTGTTTTAACACTATAAATCTAAGACTGGAAATAGTTTGTGAAGAAAGGAGGTAGCTAAATTCGAGAACAATATTAACAATTTAAAATATTACAGAAAACCTGGAGGCTGCTAGCCAATAGTAAATATTTTGGGGGTCTGAGAACCTCAAATATTTCAATATTACAAATATTTAAGAAAATATTACAATTTGCACCTCACTGGAAAACTTAGAAAACAGTACCGTAAATGATTGATATTTAAAATAGAGCTACGTACCTTGAGCTTTGAAGGAGCTTAGTTTTAAAGAAGTCAGTTCAATTTAAGATTAATTATTAATAATTTTGATTTTCCAACAAACTCAGTTGGAGCACTCCGCCCAACGTGAAATATCAATTTTGGAAGGAGTGCCAGAGGATCAAAGAGAATTTTAAGATAACTATTGCGAAGCATCTCATAGGAAAGATCATTAATTTATAATTCAATCTTGATTTCTTTTAGTTGTCTTATTTAAAAAGCAACTACTTAATGTGAAAATGACGCTACTAGATTTCCGATATTATTCCTTCGTTGGTCAAGCTGTTAGTGTCAAGTTCATTATGAGGTGCATTTTTAATAACTTCAACTAAACGAGGTTGAAGTAATGTTTTCTACAAAAAACCTTTGCTTCCAGAAGAAGTTCTATATAATATATTTCCTTACAATTCCATTTGGATCCTCCAAATTGTTATATTGTTTTTGTTGAACCAAATCAGAGTTTTTCTGCCAAAGGCTAAAATTGATTATTCCATCTTTAGCTACGTATTTTGTAATCAACTTCTTTGAATTAAAAATAATAGTACGTGGATATATTTAATTTGTTTACCATGTTAGTTAGGGAAATTAGAGACCTCAGGTTTGCACTCTTTTTCTCTAATAAATTCCTATTAAAATGATACATCACTTGTCGGAGATTATTATTTATAAAACTACATAAAAGCGCTGTTTTATTCTATTCACTAGTTCAAAATGTAGAGTTGGATGGAACTTTTACGACACCTGATATAGGTATTTAAATAATCAAATGTTTTAAAGTGTCGACAGCTGGTAACGTCGAATAAATGTGTTGCTAAAGTATATTTGAAAGATGGGTTTACCTACAGAAAGTGATTGAAAAGGATGTAAGCTGAGAGAAGCTTTTACACGTTCAAAGCAACTCAGAGGCTGTTAAATAGGATTGTAACGGCTTCCGCTTCCTTTTCCCAATCTGATTGAAGCCCGGCATAAAGAAAGATTGAATGAAGTTGAGCTAAAAACCTATAAAATGAAAGACAAAATGACATAAGCTGGTATGAGAACTTCTCCACGGTTGGTAAATTTAAAAGTAGTGGCAGTTAAAACAAGGTTTGGGGAATAATTTATTACCTCGACGTTGTACAACTTTGTTTTTGTTTTGTTTTAAAATCTGTATCTGTTGATGCATAAAGGCGGTTTCTTTGGTGAAAAATCAAAGTACCCTATTATTACAAAAAAATTGTAAAAAATATTACCTCAAAATTACAAAATTGAAAAAATCTGCAATAATAGATTTAGTAATCATACTTTTATTTGAATGTAACTTTTCAACTAAGGTTTAATACTCGTTAAATATAATCAACAAAAAATGATTTGAAAATTATAAAATTTGGCAGTTTAAAACGGTTTTAGGTAGTTTCTTCATATATATAACCTATATGAGTCTGTAAAACCTCAAATTGTCCGACTGGCATTCTTTACTTTTCTTTTTATCTCGTTGATCTCTACAGAATGTTCACCTTTCTTGAGTTCCTTTACTTGTGCGTTTCCTAGAGTAGATCTTAGAGCATAATAACATCATTTGCCTACCGGAATCCCGTCATTTATATTACTTTCTATTTCGTTCTGAGGTGTTATTATGGACCCTAAACATTTAAACTAGTTAGTTCTGATAAGGTAAAGCCAACTAACTTTAAATCAACTAAGCGCCCGCTCACCTATTGATACATAAATACCTTGTTTTGCGTGGATTGATTTCTAGTACCCAGCTCTTCAGATCCTAGCGGTGAATATCTTTTCTTCGTAATCACTGGCACATTATCAGCTTTTACCATTACTTGTACAAGCCTGTTTTTATTTATATCATTTATATTAATAATAGTTTTTCTTATGGTTTCCATGGTAATGTTAAATATAAACATGGAATCACCTTGTTTTATCACTCTTATATCTCTAAAAACATTTCTGACTATTAACTCTACGTTTACCTTTTTTTCGACACTAAAATGTTATTATTGTATTCCAACTCTTTCGTACACTTCGTTTTATTCTGTAGTATCCATGTATGAAATCCACATATAGTTGGTGCAGATCAATAGGCCTTTTATTTATTCATTCATGTAATCGAACTTCTGTTATGTTTAAATATTGTTTTAATGGAGGAATCAAATAATCAATTTATTCATTCATAAAAACTAAATACACGAAATTTAGATAGTATAAGTCAAGACCCTTTATCAACTAATAAATTTTGAATAAAAATGAAAACGCTAACGTAACCTATTAGTCTATCCCCATTTTGGAAACTAAAAATAGTATCTTAATAAAGAGAACCAAGCCTAAAGCTAAACCTGAACAGTGAAATTAACTAAAGTCTGGTCCACACGTAAAGTTTTGTCGTCAGTCTTTGATGACCATGTCAAATTTGTGAAACAAAACGTTACGTGTAGACTGGACGTTGGGCATTTAGCATGAACTGAAAGAGCTTTGAAATTCGCAAAAGACTAGAGCTTTGTGTACACGAGCATGACGGACAGACAAGTTAATCCATGAAGATGTACGTCAGTTTAATCGGTCAAACTTCGCTCCACTGTTAGTCTGCTCCCGGCGACGCTGGAGATTGCAACTGGTATTTTAGGTGTTAAAGGAAATGGCATCAGACTTACGCCATTGGTCTTACGACTTGTTCACACAGTTCAAGTCTGACAAGTGAAATCTAAGGATTGCAGCAATTGAGACAAGAAAAACCAGACATAAGCCGCTTTGGTTAATAAGTAAAAAGAAATGGATCGTGAAGCAACAAGGATCGGTTACCAAAAAAATCAACACATTTCCAACTGTTTACTGTAAAGAGTGTGCGTAACCACTCCAAGGGACCATCGCGAACGACGCGCAGACTTAGTTTTTTCTTCAATTTTTGGGCACATAGTGCAATTATCGATACTAACAGTTCTTTCTACGTGGCGATTTCGGAACAACCGAGCGAAACACTGGGCGAAAGATTGAGTAATGAAGCCGCACGATTTGTGTCAGTCTTGTTGTTCAGTGTTTCCAAATCATTACAAGACTAACGACAAAACGGTAGGTTTAGACCTGCCTTAAGATTAAATACAAAACGTGATTAGAAAAAAGCCACAATTTACAAACAACATGGACGAGGAACGTTAAACAATTAACTGTTGGTTATATCTGCAAAGAATTTAACGTACTTTAGTTACGATATACTATGTTAAAACAGATGTTAAAATCTTTGTACCAGGATTAACACGACATATCTTCCTTTATGGTTTGATAATATTCACAGCTGTAGAGTTCATAAACGTCAAACAATAATCCATAAAACTGTTCCATTTGTGTGTCCCGAGAGAGAAGGGTTCGAACCCATCTGAAAGTGACAGTTTAATGTGCCCGCTCGTAAACTCCAGGAGATGCGTCGCGTCTTTAAACCTATCTCTCACATGTTCCTGGGGGAGATTAGGGACTCTGTTAAATTGATTTTACCCACTCCCTATTTCATTAGTAGAAGATTTTAAATGTTTGTTTTAAATTGGACAAGATTAAATATATAAACAAATTGGCCACATTGTTGACATAGACAAAATCAATCAGTGAAACGCATAATAGACACGTTCTGCCGCCGCTTTACAACATAGTATACTTGAGGTTGCCTCTTCAGTACGGCAGCTCACTTAGTGTACTTTCCATAAGAGGGGGGCTCAAAAAGTTACGGCGTTGACCCATAATCGTCTGCAAAAGTACCAAAGGTGGCTAACTCATGTATGTAAAGCTCAAATTACGGCGACGGGAACTTGATATATTGACCACTCATTGTATGACTGAAAAGCCATCTACAGATCTGGGGCCCTGCACTGACTGTTGCACCGGAAGAATAATAAAATTATTAAATATTGGAAACTATTCAATGTGGCAACACCGTGTTTATGCTATTTGCTGTGTGGAAACACAATCAATCGTTAAGATTACTGTAGTATTTCTACTAGATGTAGATATTTATATAATAAATTAATAATATATATACTCAGGGTGATTAAAACGGCTGTCACCGCTGTTTTATTCGATAAGTATCTAAGTTACAAACAATATGGTGGTCAGCTCTAAATTTTCATAAGGGATCCCCTATTTTTTATGCCGATTTTGGATAAAATTTATTTATTTAAGATTTTATAGTCTTGGGTATTATTCTATATCTCTGATCATTTAGGAACTACGGACACTTAGTGTTTCAAAAAATCACAAATTCGAGTTTTTTTACAGACACGTTTTTTCTTATAAGTCAAATGCAGGTGAATTTAAACTAGAACTTTGGTTAAAGGTGTAATTACACAGTCGGTAAAATCGTCTATACAACAAATGTGAACCGAAACCTCTTTTACAATTGTAGGCCTACAATTTCCATAACAGTTGTTTTAGAGAATAAAGAGTATCTACAAGATTAACTACAAGATATTTATAATGCGCATTACCAATATTATTTTTATCCAGAAAAATAATTATTAATTTCTCAATAAAGTTGCCATTTTTTACTCCTCTTAAAAATAACAATATAATGATGTTTTTCAAACTTTTAATTTTTTATATACATTACAGTTTGCCAATGTTTCAATTTTACATTAGTTTCAATTAATTGTTTTAGGTACGAAAAAGTGACATCTGAAATCGCTTTAAACCTTGTCTTTTCACAATATGAGCTCTTAACTCCTAAACTGTTAAATAAAAATACCCAAGGATAAGATAGTTTGTAAATAATGATTACCTACAGTTTTTAACTCAAAAATTCTGGGGAGGGGGTTACATTTTAAAGTATTTTTGTAACTTTTGTACTTATCGAATAAAACAGCGGTCATACTTGTTTCAATCACTCTATTAAAAGATTTCATTATTTTAGTTAAATAATAATGTTGATATTAATTTTTGATGAAGATAGAAACAAAATTTGAACAATGATTTGGCATCGTTTATTAATTTCTTTATTGAAATACCAATCCTGGAAACGTTATGAGTTGGTTAATTTGAATTTTTTAAACATAATAAATATATATATTTGATTATCACGTGATTGGCAGCACTGTATTAGAGTCAACTTGAACAGTTTTAGAAATGGCTTAAAAATATCAATCAAACTTACTAATGGTTCAACTTACTCCTCCCCTTGAATTAGTCTCGAGTTCTACCCTCACCCTCAATAAATACACATTACTATCTTTCAGCTTTATATCGTAAAAAGATTTGTTTTTTCAGCCCTCGCCCTTGAGAAATGAATCCGATACCAAAGTCCTGAGTGTCAAAACAAAGCTGTAAATATTTTGCCAAACATTCAATTTAATTGCCTTCGATTTCTTCCACAACCAATGAGTTCTTAACATATAAATCGTTCGTTTAAGTTTTTCAGATTGGATTAAACTTGTCTTGGTACCAAAACTTCAATTTACTTATCAGGTTTTTAGCTCCATAAATAAATGGTGTTTAAACTTTCTATTCACATTCTGATATACCTAAAAACATTAACACATTAAAAGACCCAAAATATTTTGTAGAACAAATATGAATTATTTTATGAAAACTAGTTTTCAATAATATGAGTGGATAATTTTCTCATATTAGTTCGTTGTACTTTTCTAATTTTTATGATAACCTATCTAAATTTAGGATTTTTGGCCCAAGACAATAATTTAAAAATTAATTAAAATTGTTAGTTCCTTTTTGAGTAAATGTTTTTTGTGTGTTATATATTGTTTTGCGCAGCTCTATATGTTACTATAGTATTAAGTATGAAAGAAATCTATTGAAGACGTACCCTATAAGCTTCCACCATCTTGACGACACTAATCTGTGAAATGTAAGATAGAAAAGTTACTTACTATATATTACTTTTCAAAGGACAAACGTTCCCAGTAAGATACATACATTTTTTACAGTATGACGAATTGTTGTCCGATTAAGAATTAATTCACAGTGGTTAAGCAGAAGACGTTTGAGTCTTTACCGATCCATGTTATTAGCCTCAACTATGTAACAGCACCAATAACCACGTCTATTGACTATTATTGAAAACTGACATAAAAATCCAACAACCGAGGTGTACTCCCATTGATTTGTTGATATTATAGCCTGTATATATCGTTACTTTATTAGATAATATTTCAAATACAATAATAGAATCCAAGCTAGTCTAGTGGCTTTGATTCACTTTGTGTGCCAAAAATTCCGGATTCAATTCCAGCGGCTCAGGAGTTACGGTTTTGTAAGAAAGGAGGGGAACTGCAATTGGTAGCGAATTCATCCTCAGGGACTCACTATAGTGATTTTTGCCGTCGCAATTCCAAGGGAACATAAATGGATCTACAACTTCCTTCATATAGTCTTGGGCTAGATTCCTCTCTTTCATCTTTCCTATCATGTCTCTCTTGACCAACTCTTCTTCCCTTCCATCCTGTCGCTACTAGAGTATTCAAAGGCTAGGAGTTTTTATTTTACTGTAGTGAATTTTGGTTGTGTATGCTAGAGTTACAGCGAAGAGATTTGGATGTGCTGAAACCTGTCTAACAGTTGGTCAATTACAGCTTTTGTAAGTTTTACCATTGAAAGTTTTACATCACAAAAATCCTACTCCTTTTGATTTAATTATTTTTTAAATATTTTTCATAAATATTACTTCACATCTGATATTAGATAATCCTCGTACATTATTAATCTTTCTTTCTCATCTCTACACCCAATTTTGTTTCTATTATTACTGTCGTTATTTTCCATTTTAAATCAAAACCATCTATATCTTGTTATATCTGGATTTCCCAACGACTATCAGTTACACCTCCACAGTTCGTGACTAAAATACAACAATAACAAAACCTATTTGGTAAGGTTTGACTACAGAAAAGGAAACCGTCCGAATAAATCACAAGAAAGTGACAAGGAAATGGCGAATAAAAGTGAAAGTGTGGCTCAACAAATTTATGATTTAAGTCAAATGTCATTCCTGTGTTACAAACAGATGTTCTGACATCGTTGTAGGTTGATTCACAAGGGAATTGTTTAACCTTCTGCAATTTAAAGGAATATTTCAAGAAGGTTGTTCTCTAAATTTGTACTTTCATTTAGTATTTTTTGATGAGTTCTTTTAATATCCTGATAAGTACAGTAAATTTATCGTACCCGCATAAATAAACACATCGACGTTTTCTTCTCCATGATAATAAATTCTAATGTATCCTTATAAGTAGGAATGAAACTTACAACTTTTTTAAAATTATAACGAAAGTGTTTCGTTCTCTGTGAAAGTCATTAAGTCAATTTTGAAAGATTGTCACTTTAAAATAAAATATTTATTATTTTATTTTTGCTGGCTTCTTATTTATTATAGGTTTATTTTTCTTTCTTTTCCAACGAAGTATTGTTGCGGCGTCAATATTATCGCCACTGTTGAAGTGAGGGGCAGAACACAAAGAATCAGTCGTAGGTGGTCCCACATAACTATCTCGACATCTGTGACCTACCTACTATACACTTTAAAAGTTTTACCCTCCATGGATTGTGATAAAGTAATAGCATTAGTACAAGATCAACAGCCGCTTTGGGACATTCCTCAACAATGAATCCTGTTTAGTAATGTGAGGTTTCACGACCTCCAGTAATTCATCAATTGATTCAACGGACACTCAACAGTAATTCAATTTATCTTCGTGTTTCAATATTTCCAGAATCTTTTTGAAGCTCCTCTATCTATTTATGGTACGGATGCATTCAGAGAGATCTTCAAAAACATCTCTCTGTTTGTTGCTCGGATCTTCTTTCTGATCGTGTTTCATCTAGTAAAACTGATGCCTCACCCGTGAACACTCGCTTTCTATAGGGGTTTATAACCGCAGTTCAAAAGAAAACACAGGATTACACAGACGGTGACTTAATACATTGCGATGTTATAGCAACGGCCGTGAAAAACAGCATGGTAAACCTAGTCTAACATGTACTTTGAGTCACTCCTACGTGGACTTTATGCATCACTAAGGTTTGTGTACGTATACTAAGCTAAATGATAGCTTAAATTAAACGTTGTATTTTTTCAATTGAGGGTTTATTGTGGAAAATTGTGTGCGCGTGAGTGTGATTTGATTTTTATTTCACGATTAAAAATTTCACAAGTTTATTTCAAGTGAAACAAAACTTCATATTTTTACTGTATTGTAAATTTCCTACACTCTTGATTTTCATTATTCACAGAAACTAACCGTACTGATAAAGTCAAATTATCAGTTATCTGTAGACTTGTATTAGCTGTCAGTGCAATGTGTGATATATTGGATAATTACCATATGTTCAACATCGTATGACGTTTGTTAAAGCTTTTTATTTCCAATTTAATAAATTGAATAGAACTAAACCCTAGACTATGAAATCTCCATAGATTATCACACCTTGAACCCGTTTTAAGTGAACGTTTAAAACTAAATATAATTTGATATATAATGTATTGTGTCCGTGTGTATATGTTGCTCTGTTATTGTTCAAAGATATAAGTTTTTTCAGTGTTCACTAAATTAGATACGGACAAATTGTTATATACGTGCTTGTACGAGTTCGTTGGTCAAAATTATTTTTGAAATTTTGAAATCGGCGTTTTAGTCGGTTTTTATCAATTCGCAGGTCACAATATTCCATTTCAATAGTTTTGTTGAGAAACTTTTTTTTTTTCCTTTTTTTTTTTTACAAGAGATTAAATTTATAAGTTACAGACAAACATATATTGTTCACTATTTGTGTTGATTTGTTGATTTTCATATACGGAGTGGAAGAAAATCTGAACGAGTAGAGGATAAAAACTTCTAACCTTCACGAAACCTGATAGAATAAGTTCATTCACTTTTTATGGGAGAAAAACGTTTTGCACACTTTTTAAAGAGTGTTGAAAGGAGGAACTTTAATCTTTTCAAATAGCAACCACCATCATGTGACATATTATTTTGAAGGACATAAAAAAGAAAACTTTTAAAGTCTGTACGATATCTCTAGTCGGAATTATGGGGGCTTGAATTCATGTTTTGAGTATTTTATATTTGCCATAGGTATTAATAAAAAACCCCCAATATACCGATTAAATTTTATACAGCGCAGGTTTACTTAAGTAAATCATCACACTTTGATGTATTTTCCCTATTTTAGCAAACCGACCTCAATTTTTAAAGGGGGGAGTCAATGAGGCAATATTTCTTTACCCATCATCTGACATGTCGTTTTAAAGGAAACTGTTGAACGATAGAATAAGTCTATACAATTTCTTTAAATGATTTTGTTTAAATTTTGGTTTTAACTTATTATATATACCTTCTTTCTTGTTGGGTTAGTTCGTTATATCAACCAAAGTAGGCAATCAAACGATTGACAAACCAAAATATAACAACCAAACCTATACAATCTTCAGTTTCTTCTGATTATTCCCATTAAAATGTTGTGTTACATGATAAGTAAAAAAATTACCCCATTCAAAAATTTGGTCGGTTTGCTAAAATAGGTAAAATACATCAAAGTGTGTTCATTTATTTAAAAAAGCCCGCTGTTAAAAAATTTAATCGGTATTTTTTAGTTTTGTATGCAATATCCATGACAGAAAGTCTCAAAATTTGACATCTAGCGCCCATAATTTCGGTTAGAGGTATCGCAGTAACTTTTCAAGGCACAAAAAATTTCCTCTTATTCTCTTCAAAATGATATGTTACGCATAAGGTTGATATTTCAAAAAAATAACTCTTTTAACCCTCCTTAAAGAGGGCAAAACGTTTTTATCCCATAAAAAATTAAAGGATTTACTTATGAAATTTGGCGAAAGTTAGATGTTTTCATCTCTACTCGTTCAGAAATTACCTAGGAGTTGCAAGACTTTTCTTCCACTCTGTATATAAAATGTTATTTTATAACATTGATGACGAAGTCTACAATTTTTGGCACTCATGTTATATCCTTATAACTTGATTGAACTTCGAACTATTTTTGAATAATTTTTTTCGTTTTAACTAAATATTGGAATTAATGTCACATTACGATAACGTCTTGCGTGCTTCCAGTTTAAAATAATCTTTCCAACGACAAAGTTTTAAATAATAAATATTAAGTACGCGTCATTTATCGCATACTCACGCTTTGTCCTACAAACCTTACACTGCAATGAAAAGTGTACATACTTAGTCGTTTAGTATTAGTAACTACTCATTTCTACGAGTATATAAGGTTTAAAATAATAGCTGTTTAACAGCTGATTGAAATCAAATAAAATTTCCATTTTAACTTTGTCCTCAATTACATACTGCAATGAGATATTTTATTTTATGTAATTGTAATTTATTATAATATTCTGTTAATTTTTACTCACGTATCTGTTATTTGTTCCAGGTATGATTTAAAACCGAGATATTTCAACTGTAGTATGACAGAATAATTTGACTAAGGTATGTGTATAATCAAGTAGTATTAGTCCAAGTATGTTAGGCCAACTTCAATGGGTCTTATGGAAGTACCGATGAAATATGTGGAGTATCTTCTCCCTTCTGCTCATTAAGTTTGCAATACAACGTCCTATTCACACTTCGAATTTAGTCTTCGTCATTAATTATGTTCTGGCAAACCACCTTCATAATTAGAAGTTCATTTACATTTTACATTCTCACATCTAAATAACATACCGAATAATTCAAAAAATTCTAAGCTGGGTCAAAAATGTTGAGGATATTTAAGAGCATATGGGTTTTAAGAGCATTTCTCTTTAGCCTTAAAAGTGGTTTTTAGAATGATGTTTCTCTCTTGTCAATGCAGGTACTACAAGCCCAAACGAGTGGACCGATTTTGATCAAATTTGTTAAGTGGGCATATTTTTGTCATATTTCGTCGGTTTGACAACTAAAAATTTGAGTGTAAACTCCCTTAAGGAAAAACTCAAAATTACGTTTTTATAAAAATGGCTCTAACGCTTTTTTATTAAATTTAGTTTAAAATTGTTCTCTAAGGCTCCAAAACCTATCCATTTACCTCAAACTTCTGTTAGATTTGTAGGCATTAGGAAAATTGATTAAGGAATTAATAATGTAGGCTAAAAACAAAACTGAAATCAACTATGGCCGAATTCAGTCAAATACAATTTACGTTTTGGAATAGTTCATGGCACACACCAAAATATTTTAAAACATTCAAAATTTATAAAAAATCGCTGACAGTGTATAAGGACTTACAATTGGAAATATCATTAGTCATACAAAGTACAAAAAGTAAAATTACACCTCCCAGACAGCCATTTCCGGCAAAATCAAGGTTATCAAATGTTAGAGCAGTTGTTTGTGAAAAATTAAATTGTAAGTTATAACATAATCAACAATAGTACTAGAATATAACCTTTGATTTATCTCAACTAAATATGCCACGTGAGGTTTTCACCAGTGGAAATAAACAAATTTTAAAATCCAATACTGAGACGGGAGTGGGGAAAATTGGTAATAAAAAGTGTAAACTAAACGTGTATTTTACAGTAAAGATTAAATTTTAAAACTCAAATTTATCTCTGAGTTTATAACCTCTTATTGAATTGGAACCTTAAGCGCAGCCGTTCAGAAGTAATTATTTTAAAGATATCATAATATTTTAAAGGTTATAAAATCGTACAAACTCATTAAGGTTAGGGTTTAAAGTTGTTATAAATTCTTACAACTTTATATTATATTTTAAATGCATAAAGAAAACTTGTATATAAGTAGTATTAAAGTTTTTTTTTTTTTTAATAGACCTTTAAATACTATAATCCACTTTTCACGATTTTATGACGCAAGTACTTACTACTTAATTTTTTTTCTGCGTTCATAAGTGGATTTATATTTTGTTTTCTATTTTAAATACTAAACCTTTGAAAATCGTGTTTTTGTAACGCTTTCTATATGCAAGCATTTATCGACCTACTGGATGAGAAGGGGTTGTGAACAGTCGGAAATCAGGAGAAAATTACTTTACACCTGGGAGTAGTCGAATTTCCTGTAATCGATTGCAAATCGACATGTGGGGCTAACACTGACACAAATAGAAACTGTAGACACAAAACGATGTAAGCATGTATTAAACCGTGACGAATGTTTACCGTAAGTTGTAGACTACAGTCGAAAGAAACCTGAAAGGTTGCACTAAAATATACTAATGATTAATACCATATATTAACACATCTGAATATTGGTGATTGCTTACTAGTAACATAGTAATGATTAACAAGTAGATTTCCTATTCCCTGTTTTTCAGTTACTCTTAACTGTAAATAAACGCCTAAACGACGACGACTAGGGGTGTGTCTGGACTACCAAAATAACGGCATAATATCGTCTACCGGCACTGTTGCTACATAGACAGTACATCAAGTTGAAGCGATGACGGAAAACTACATCTTTAATATCGTGTGTATTTGTCACTTTATAAAAAATGTTTAAGCCCACAACCTGGCATATGTTGTAACGTTGATTTTAGATATAAATTTAGTGGATGTAACCATTCAGGATGTCTTTCAACGACCTCATGACAAATCAAGCACTCACAAAACAATAGCAAAGATCTTTAACTTCTGTTGTATTGCTTCTCAATTTAATGTTTACAAACATTAAATCGATTTCCTTTATACAAAATAATAAATTTACTTGACTACTTTCGAACTTGACAGCAGACTTTCTTTCTAAACTGCAAATCATAGATCGGACACGGCCATAAGGAAGTGCGTACATATTTAGGTTAAGTCGACTGAACATTAGTTTATTATATTATAAACATAGGAACGTCTAATTTACTGCGTGATCTTATCAATTTTTAATGGGTGATTGAATTTTATAGACTTAATAAAGGTTTACAGCTGTTTGTAACCTTTAAAATAAAGCTCAACATTTTACGGAAGTTAAAATAAGTTTAATTATTACGCATTCTCAGTACGGCTTTAATTACAAATTTGCTATGATTCATAGTAATAATATTATATATTTGAATTTATTTATATATATTTAAATTTGTAATTAAAATATAATGTAATGCTGAATGCGTTCGATGCACAACGTGTTTCTGTTATAACTACGTCATCATCAGATGACATTGACGTGATCAGAGCAAGTTTCTTAGTTAACATATATTGATTCCAAATTAATATTAACTAGACGTTTCCAGATAAGTAGTTAAACAGAACTTGTGTGGTTATTTGATCAAAGCACTGCTACATCTACATTGATCAGGAAATGGATTGTCAATATCAAATGAACCTGCAATTTAAAAATAATGCCGATGCTTGAGGTTCATGTTGGCATCAAAAAGTGGAACCTTTTGGTTTATTTCACGATTCATGGCCCTTTGAATTCTGTCGCATTTTCTCGTCTACCAGTAAGTGTTTTACAGTTTTCACGCGGTTTTCCTGCCGCCAGTATTTTGTTTTATACTCTGTAAAACTTAGAATATCTAACCTACGCAATTGTCACACATTAACAATAAGCTATATAAACCGTTAAATTTAGCGTGATGTATGGAATAAATCACAAATAAATTACAGTATGTACAGTTAAGTGGTTAACTTTTGTGGAATAAAAAATTCAGACCCATTTGTCACACATAAAAACCATACAAACGGTTTAGTTTTACGAAAAGTAAATAATCAAACACAACACTACGGGACTCCTCAGAATTAAAGTAAGCACTATATAAGTTAACCTAAAAATAACAGCAGTTATTAATTTTCAAAAAAGTATATTTAAGAATAAAAGTGGTTTGATTCTGCGAGATGTAAGTAATCAATCACAACACACAGGAATCCACACAAATAAAGTGCACTATATAAGTTAACCTAAAAATAATTTGAAACAACTTGTTATAAATTTTCAAACAAAATAAAACATATTTGAGAGTTTGTTTTTTGAAACGTGTTAATTACCTAACAGTCATGTTATTTAAATGATAAACTTTAGTAACTCTGAAAATAATTTAAAACCAGCTGTTACAAATTCTCAAACAATAAAATAAAACACATTTGAGAATTTATAACAGCTGTTTTAGAAACAGTTATTTTAAACAATAAATTTATTACAAAACGACTGTCGCAGAAATTCCTTGGCGAATTATTTATAAGATTTACACAAAACATAAACATCCTTAAGCATCAACGTTATCACAGAATGAAGTAATAAAACGTTCAGACAGTTGAATTCATCAATTGAACTCTGCTTTTTCCCTATATATAACATGACAAAAATAATATAATATATTAGTAGGATAATCTAATTGGTTAACCTAATTTCTAAATGATTTACATTTTCATGAACCACCTGAGTTGTAAGTTATTGTTGATCAATTTGAACTTTAAACTCAGGTCAAAAATATAATATCCGCCTTTCGTCACGACTTGCACATTGTCAAGTTCTAATTATGTGCACATAATTCTGATGGTCGATGCAATAGTTGTCAACGTACAGCGTTAGTTACATTTCGATTTCTGGAATGTCAGATGTTCATATTCCTATCACAGCAAGACAAAAAGACCTCTTCTGTTTTAAATGATTAAATTTAGTATTCACATAGCGAAGTGCTGTCATATCATGTTCCTCTCTCTCTTTAAAGTTTCTTAACGACATTTAAAATTTCAAAAAAGTGGTAAATTTTAGTTTAAAACAATTTCATAGTGTAAGGGTGAATTTGAACCACATAACTTTTTTGATATCTTGCTTAGTTTTTGAGATATTTACGAAAAACCGTTTTGTCCCACTATTTATTACCCCCCCCCCCCCCGAGGGGCCCAGCGATGAGCTGGAGTGTCCAATTTTTTTCCCCTATTATATTATATAATTTTCTATTATATTTTACCCAAAATATAACTTTCACCAAATTTCGTGTCTGGAGGATTCTTGTCCAGATTTTCACAAAATCTGCTTTTTTTCAGTGGTCTAAGTATATTTTTACATTTTATTTTTGATATATTAGTAATCTTATCAAAGATCAGCTTACATGCAAAAAAAATCATAACTGGTACACTCGTTTAATTGTAACTGCGTTAACCGACACTCGCGCAAATAAATAAACATTTCTACATACAAAATGCCAAATGGTTAAGTTACAACAAAAGTCATGCTTTGCTCGACCTCGTTTTAAATATCCTAATAATTATCAGCATAGTTTGATTAATAATCTTCAGTGTATCTCATTTTAAGGCATTTATCTCTTCGGAATTATTTAATTGCAAGTATAATAGTAATGTAATTAGTGGAGAGACTTTAACGCCCGATGACTAAACATCTAATGAAGTCCTGGTTGATTTTATTGTTAGACGTAAAGTCAGCATGACAATTCAATGAATATGTAAATGTACTCCTCGACGCTGCATCCACAACTTTCACAATGTTATTACAGTGGAAATACTTGTCTTGTTTGGAAATACAGTATGAAACCGATCTTTTCAAGTTTTTCTCTCTGTGGAAATTTAATAAAAGCTGACATCACGAGACTGCACTGGGTCTAAATTAAAACGTTGTTTCAATTGAGGACTGAGTTCGATGATGCGGAATTGATACAGAATGAAATGATGATGAACCAGTTTAGTTGAGATCTTTAGGGGCGTTGATAGACCGCCATTTCTAAAGGAATAGCTGTTCTAAGAGACAAAGAGGGGAATAATGGATACAAAAGTTCTAACTTATTTTACTGTTTCTTGAAGACAGCTGTCGTAATACTATTACGTAATTGGAATCTTTGTGTTTTGTTTACAAAATCAGAAACTATCAACTACTCGTAACACACAGATTAGACTAAAATGTTTAGAAATGACGCTTATTTCAATTACTTTAATCTGGAAATAAGTTAGACATGTTTATGACCGTTGGAGATATTGTTTGTAAATATTAGCCAGTTAGATTTATGACTTTTTTCTTTTTAATTCCCTTGTAAATGTATTTAAAGTATAATAAATGCGAGAATTCTTCAATTACAAAAGTACGACATTTATAAAAAAACACAATTTACAATATTTGGTAATCCGCACGCAGGAATTGCTCTGATACGATAGCATGTTATTTTATTTTACTGCATTTTGCTGTTGGCGGCTCGTTTACCCTTTGAACAAATGTAACAGTATGGCCGCCATTTTGAAATTTTTCAATCAATTACCAATTTTTTTCAAATATTGTATCCATACAGAAATTCCAAAGTTATAAGATTATAGATGCATATCATAAAAATCACCCAATTAAACATGTTAATTATCACCAAATAAAAAGATGACCCATTTCATCAAAATCCATACTGCAATAGATATAAATATCATCCATATTTTGTATCTCCATAGAATATAACTTGTGCAACATGAACAGTAACAGAACTCAGATTATTGGTCAGTGAGAAAGAAGAACTATCACTCGACAGGAAAAGAAAGTTCCTATGGTGATGAAGAAAAAGTTTTAGGATATTCTATTCAAAAACCCAAATAGGCAACATCATCGTGTAGATTCAGGAAGTTTTTTAAAATAATTATTTAATTGATAAAAACAGCTAAGTAGCTAAAATATAATATCCAGCTTAAAAACTTTGGCGAGTGGAAATATAACTTTGTTTATCCCTATGGGAGAATTGATTCAACATTATAAATTCAGCTTTTATGGAGATTATATTCAGACAAAATGAACCAACGAAAATTACAACTGTCAAATTCTTTAAAGACCATAATAACAAAAATAAAACTGTCAACGAAAGAACTTTATTAACATAAGCAATATTAATACCAGTTTTAAAACACGATCCACCATTGACTTTGTATCATATTCTTCCATCACTTTCATTACACACTTTTCATTATTTGTTTAAAATATCACATATCCTTATTGTTTAGATTAAATTTTTATAGTTTTAATTTATGTTGTGCACCCAAAAGTGTTGTAAAAATAACCAAGGCAAGAGTTGCTGACTATAGAACTTTTGAACCCCGAGATTAAGATTTGGCTATAAATTATTTTATGTATTTTGTGTTGAATAAACATAAAATAATAATGTTAAATAAATAATCTTGTTAGAACTTGTTACACGTTTTACCTTATACTAATAAAAAAAAACTGTCGTTTTTTGCTTTTAAATAACAAAATTCTCTTTTAATGACGTAATACTTTTGTTGTAAAAAAACAAAACAATGGTCGTTGCTAACGACGTTTTATGAAAAGTAAAAGAAAGTTTTTATGACATAAATAATTAGATTTCCTCCTCTCGTATGAATTTCATAACATTGCTTACAAAACTTAAAGATTTCTTCCATTCTATATTTAAATAAACTATAATTTCCTATCTAAATGTGTCGGAAATATATAATGTACGAAAATTAACAATTTTATTGCATCATGTTCAATAACAACTCAAGTATAATAACTTTTGTTTTATTATTATCATTGAATGACTGAGATGTTTCTAATAGATCGATGACCTAGCATGTCCATTCTGTTCATTGTAAAATGATAAATATATACAGTTATAGGAGGACTTGCAATTAATACGCGGAAAAGAAATGACAGGAATTTCATTTGGTGTTTTTCTAATCCGCTTGTTTCTCTAATTTTATCTTGGTTTTAAAATACTCGTATATTTACTTCATTTTCATTTCAATAAATTTGTAAATTATGTAATGGAAGATTTGTGAAAAAAACCCACACAAATAAACTTGTCTGAGTTTGAGTAAGAGCAGCATAGTGAATACGGACGTAGCAATTCTTAGAGACTAAAGCTGGATTTACACTTTAGTCAAGTAGTTTTGGGTTAGATTCATCTCTTTAATATTTTATATCAGGTATCTTGATCAACTCTTGTTCTCTTTCGACCCTGACGCTATTATATTATATATATATATATTTATATTATGTTTTTTCTTCCTTTTTCTATAAGGCGATGATAATCAAGGGATTTTTTGCTTCTAAACAATAAAGAAAAAAATCGCTACATAGATCGTAGAAAAATGACCTTGTAGGCTAAAGTAGAACTAAATTATTACGGATTATTTTGAAATCTTCCAACCATTTTGTTGTTTAGTAAACGTTATTTTCTAGAAGAACCTATCTCACTGCTAACTAACTTAGAAATGATATTTTGGCTATGAAAACTATTATTTTATTATTTTTCTTAATTTAAGTTTAGTTTTAATCAATTTTTAGTTTCTTTTTTTGTTATATATAGTCGGTAATCATTGGCTGCAAATGTTAAAGGAACATAAAAAGAGCTGTTTAGGTGATGAACGACTTTCTGGTAAAAGGTTGTCAATAAAATTAATTTGGTTAGGAACGGAGGAGATTTCACAGTATAGAGTGTTTGTGTGTTCATAAAAGAAATCGCATGTCTTAAATGTTTGTCTTGAAAAACCCATAAATGAGGTTATATAAACCAGGTGATAATAAACTTGATATACCAGGTTCTTTTTATGTATACTTTTTAACAATATATCTGACAGATTAGTTTTATTATGAGGCTCCCCTTACTTTTAGGTGACATTTTTTGGGTTGTTTACAAATTTTCAAAATTTGTCTTCCATATGGCGCCTAACTTGAAAATGTTTTATGGAACCTTCTATATTTTATGATGATTTCGTATACAAAATATAATTTAAGACTTCTTTGTTCATTGTACTTTTTCATAAATGTAACCGTTTAGCCATTATAGCAACTCTTACTTTCAGTTTCGTTGTGGTTTGGTCACTCAATATTTATTTTAAAATTAACTTTGTCTCAAAATCGAGTTTTGTGCAACTTGTTTAGAAATAAATATATGCTGTTTATATTTATTTATTGTCTGGAAAATATTTGTAATGATTTTTACAAATTGAATAGTAAAATAAGTATAAAAACACGTTTCTTTGTCTGTTTTATCAGTAATAACTTTTTACTGGAGTTCTCCAGAATCTACAAATAAACAAATCGAGAAAATCGGAAATGAAAAACAAAACACATACACTCAAGATTCTTTACAATGAATTAAGCGAAGAAATTTGATTTCAAGACAAAGGTATTTAAAAAAAATATTATGTGTGACCAAACCATACGAGACTGAAAGTCAATATGACTTAAAAGAGTGGCTCTAGCTGTTATGTTTATGAAAAAACACAACGAATAAAAAATTCTTAAAATTACAATCTTTATCCGAAAATATCATTAAATATATATGGGTTTCCATAAGTAATTTTCAATTTGGGTGCCATATTGGAAAATGGTGGATAAATTTTGGAAATTTGAATACACCCCAAAAAATGCAATGTAAAATAATAGCCTCCGTTAGAAGTAAGCTGTCAGATATTCAGCTATGGTTTATTGAGACGACCTGAATGTTACGAATTTTCGGGAATCGTATTTAACCATTATTTTTACATACAAAAGAGATGTTTACTCCATCACATGGTTTAAAAGTCAGAAATTAGAAGCAGTAATGCTGCCATCTAACCTTCAAAAATAGCATCTTATTCCTCCCATACTCGTACATTCTCAACTTTCAAAAACTACACCTGTTCTACCCACATATTGAATCTTCCCATTGTAGCAAACCTATCGGATTTATTCTCTTACGTATAAATTCAGTCATTGAACTATGTAAAAAAAACTGGTTTTCTATTTGACGAGTTGTGCAATATTTACTTGTTACTTTGCAAATCATTTTTAGACAGTAATAGAAAACAGAACTTAATCGAATTGGATGTAATATCAGTTTGAATGCTCCTGCAACCAAGAAAGGAAGCTCTTCTGTCGTCTGTGAATTGAAGCGGAAAAATCGTTTTTATTAATGTTTATACTTTAGCCATATCTCCAAGCGTACTAAAAAAATTGTCTTTCACAAAATTGTTGTTGGTGGTAAGAACGATTTTTTTAGAATTTAGGTTAAGTTTGGTGCAATAATAAAAATAAAATTTAAAAATAATGTATGTCTGTATGTTATGAGTAAAATTTATTCGAATGTTGGCCATTATTTGTGTATAAAAAAACAATAACACGATGTTTTTAGAATGCGTATATAAGTCAAATTTACAAAATACAAAACACGTTAACAGAAGTATAGTCGAGGAAACAAAAACTAGTCATCTAAGGACGTAACCCCGAC
Organism: Aphrophora alni; assembly: GCA_963513935.1. NCBI lineage: Eukaryota > Metazoa > Arthropoda > Insecta > Hemiptera > Aphrophoridae > Aphrophora > Aphrophora alni. The sequence goes on along the minus strand of OY740772.1, from coordinate 21,767,655 downwards.
TAAAACTGGGCTTTAGAAGTAAAAACAACTAAGATTATATGAGAAAAACAAGAGTTCAGTAGAACTACAGTGTTTGCAATTTCTTGTTAGTGTGTAGTTCTGTTTATTTGTGCTTTTTCTGGTTGTTTTTAATATATTCTTATTTTTTTGGACCGCTCAGACCTAGCTTCGATTCTGGTACATTCTTGTCTGTGGGTATGTCTGTTTCTTTCTTAGGTTACCAGTTTTAGTTTCTAATATAGTTCTAGTAAGTGATGTTGGACCTTTTCATGTTTTTTTTCGAGGTTAATTCCTTAACTACATCTTGACTGGAGATGGACGTGGACATGAAAACAAAGCGTTATTCATGACTCGAACTATTGACTTTTAAATTCTAATTCTAATTTTATTCTATTTCTACGTCAATAATTAATTCAGATCTATTTACAGACTTTAAGACATATAACATATTTACGCTATTCAAAATTTCATACGAAAAATTCAAAACCAGAAGAATCCACTGGTCAGAATGTTAAAAAAACTGTCAATCCACGACGATTTCGGCGGCATTGGAGTAGAGACTTTCTGGACCAACATCTCTGAAGATTTGCTAATGGTCAATAAATAATTAATAATGATTATTATGTTATTTTTCTCTATCCTATTCTATATCATTTGGTTGTCGATTTCCAAATAAAATATTAAAATAAATAATTTCGAGGTTTATAATTTGATAATGTGAGTTGATTAATATTATCGAAATTTCGTTTATTACACAAATGATGGCAAATGTTCTCTAATAAAGTATATAATCCATCATTAACCAATATTTTTAATAACAGAATGTAAAAAAAAATTAAAAATTCTTCGTTAACATTTCTTGAAGATAGTTGAAATGATTTTGCTTTAACATTCCTATTATGATTTCCGTATAAACATATCGTACCTTACAAGTTACTAGTGTCTATAGTCTATTGTAAAAAACAAAATTACAATAAAAAACTAAAATATATTTACAGTCTTTTAATACTTTTCAATTTAACTTCCCCAAAATAAACTTGTAATTCAATCAACTACATATAATTTTAGAGGGATGAGATAAATACAGACTCATTATACAAAGTTGGGATCCCTCTTCTTCGTATAACTTGCATAATACAATTTGCTAACGCACTGAATTTGTTCCGAGAAATTCGATTCATAACCTCAAAGTCATCAGACGGTTCTATGAATATGGAAATGCATTCTCCTCAACAACTTGCTCGTTTTGTTTGTATTCGTAATATGTAACCGATCCTATACAGTCAGTCTAAATTAAAACGTTTATATAAACTGACAAAGCGGATTATTCAAGTGGAAGAGCGACAGAATGAACCCGCTCAGTTCATTTCTTTAGGGTTGATGAAAGACTATTACTTTCTTTTGTGGGGGTGTAAAAGAAACTTGTACTAACTCAAGACAAAAAGGAAGTATATCAAAGGTTAAAACCTATCTTCTTGTTTATCATTTATAAAATGTTTTGTTGTATTGTTAATAATACTTTATTCTCAAAAACTCCACAGACGTTTTACACAAGTTAAAGAATTCTTAAGACGTAAAATTAAATTAATACTTTGAAAACGCCTCACCGCAGTGAATCGTGTATACACTGGAATAAAAGAAATGTATTTGTAAATTATTTAATATCTTCATATAACATAATACTTTTACACTTGGTTGTGTATTGTGTATACATTTTCTAGAATCTTCTGTGATATGACACTTTGATTATTTTTGGGAAATTCTTGTAAACCGATGCTTTGGCTTCTCCTCAGAAAAATAAATCTGTGTCAAATCAGGCGATCTTGATGATAAAAACCCTTTTGAAATGATCTGTTATCCAAAACAGTCTGGTAGTAACTAACTGTGCATTGTAGCTTCATCTAGTTGAAAGTAGGCATTATTAATTTGGGTTTCACTGAGTTGGATTATCAATTTGAGTTTCAACCTTTTAATGGATTGACAATATATGAGTTAATGGTATCTTCAAATAACATCAGTGCTACAAAATTTTTCGATAAATCGTTATTTTAACCCCAACCTTTTCAGGATATAGTGTAGGCCTATGCTTAAGAGTTGCAGGTGTTTTAAGAATTTTTCTAGATTAAACGTAGTTTTGCCGATGCATTTCTACGTTTATTATACAAATGTAATGCTGTATGTTTTTTATATATTCAGCATCATTTTCTTCCACAAAGTTGTAGAAACATTGGCGCATTGAATCCTTTTTGCGGGATCGACAGATTTCTATACGTAGACGAGTTGTATTTTTACGGAAATTCTTTTTTTCTACCTCCGTATAACCACTTTCTAACACTTTCCTTTGTTAATTTTTCTGTAAAATTAAACGGGCTAGTCAAGAACTTGTTGGATATAATGAGATTTATATCTGCCATCGAGTCAATATCCCGAAATTCGCTTATTAATTGAATCACGTTGTGAAATGTCGTTATTTGGAAACATTACATTGAACCCGTGTTTCAGTGTTTGCGTATTTATCTCCAGTTCTGTAAACCTTCTCAGGCATACCGCACGTTCTTTATTGATTAAAATTTGATTCAGTGAGTATGAACTGAATGGAACACTAGAAAGGTATGCGTAGTAATGTTTTTGCTTAAAATCATCGACAAATAGTTATTACATTACTCTCCTTTTGTGGGGCGGTTTGATTTTGAATTGTCATAAAGATAAATTGACTAAACATACTTTTTAAAAGGAAGAACTCCTCTGGCTCGTTCAAGATGAAATGATATATTTTGAGTTCAGATTTTCGATGTACTGGGAAGATTAAGTTGGATACAAATCTATGTAGATTTGGACTATTTCAAGATTTACCTCAATTTTGATTTAAAGAACTATGATTACAAATTCAACTTCATCATCTGTAAGAGAAGAACTCAAGTTCCTTCAAACCAGATCGATGAATAAGAAGAGATTAAATTTTTATTTGTCCGTTATGAATTTTTGATTAAATGAAAATTATGTGATTCTGTAATATTTTGTATAATTACAAATCGGATAACAATATATTTATTTTTCCGCCATTTTGAAAATTATAAAAATAAATCTCTGTATTTGGTACACTATAAAATGTAACATACAAAATGCTTATACCAAATCTGAACTCAGTATTTTATTTGCTTCTGAATTCGGCTATATACATGTTATTTGACTTTTTGTCTGTGTGTTTTGATGTATATGATCCAAAAATGAATACCCAGTTCACCTTTTTAGGATGCTTTATACAATGGACCTGTCATAGCTAATTCCATGTAGTGCAGGACTTCATTCATGTAGTGCTACTTCATTATACCATCTAAAATAAGACAGTAATCATACAGTCAGAACATTCAACCTACACATTAGGCAAAAATTAATAGAAACTTGCTAGAATCTAAAATAATAGAAACTTCCTATAGTCAAAAATTAAAAAAAAATAATAGAAGCTTTCTATAGTCAAACATGTAGTTAGATTTCCTAATCATTGGACAATTAGCTCTAAATCGTTTCGATACATCATGCAGATAGCGATCATGTTTTTACAAATACTTGCGACATATTTTATAAATTTATTTTACGTCTGATTACCAAAAGCCTTTAAAATTATAACGTGAAACATACATTTTTTACAGATTATTCTTCATAATTAATTAAATTCAACTTAAAATTCATTTGGAAACAAAGGAAATAGAAACCCTGCACAGAAAACCACTTACTACCCTGTTTTCAACGGTTTCGGCAAACATGCGAGATCGGCTTAAAACGTCCGCTCTAATTGTAAGGCCTGTGATTGGCAGGTTGAGTTATCTCTCATTGTAAACCAACGACCGCTTACACCGGAGGGTGAATATATCCGCACACCGGAAGTTGGTTGATAACGTCACCAGGGTACTTCCTCTTGTAACTCTCGCTTCACTGCCAACAATTGCAATAGAAAATATTACGAGAGGGGAGATAACACGGATTCACTTTCTATAAGAGTTCGTAGTACTGTACTAACATGATGCCTGATCACTATCTACAAGTATTAACAACATTAATGGCGTTGTTTTTTTATTGTTTCACGAAAAATCTCTAAGAAATGATGAAGAAGGAAACTCCCATGATTTTAAAAATAACTTAATTTTTCTTACTATCGCAAAGATTTATAAAGAAATTAAGTTTTTTAAATGCATGTCTTTATATTGTAATCTTCTCAATTTAAAACCAATGACGACTTTTGTATAAATGGAATCCGTAAACTTGAAAAACATCGACAAATTTCTAAATACCTAATTCGAATTATGTTTAGTAAACAACTGGGCTGAGCAATTAAAATTTAAATGGTTCTGTCAAAATTAGCGGAGAAAACAATTCCAAGTAATAAGATGAAAAAATAACAAACAAATAAATTAATTTCTTATTTTTCTATTCCTATTTCCACTTTTTAAAGCCAGTGTACAAGAAAATTACGTTCATTTGCCTTAAAACCAATTAATAAAATAACTTGTAACCATATAAGGTTTGAGAGCCTCCGATTGTCTCATGGCTAGCGTTTTCGCTCGCCATGTGAGAGGTTCCGCATTCAATCCCCATGGAGGCTACAAAATTGAGTGAACTAAAATATTAGGAACAGTGTAGTAACGAGGCTTCATGGTCAGATACCAAGCCTCACAATCGGCAAAGTAGAAAAAAGACTTCATATTTTGTGAATTTGTTGACCAAAAACTTGTCTAACGTATTTAAAAACCCAGTGCTTGTTCCATTTTTTTAACGACCACTAAGCACAGAAACATATGATGTACATATATAATAATAATAAATTCCCATTCTTGAACAAATTTTTCTTCATATTTTCCCGACTTGGAAATATTTACTGATCAATTTTTCCAGTGATGTGATCAGTATGTAAAATAAACAAAATACAACTGTACAAATTATAGCCTAGTTCGTCCAAAAATAACAATTTCTCAGCACAGCTCTCTGTACCGTTCACTGATTAACACTTTAATAAACTAAATAAAACAACAATAACAAATAATAGCTACTGCTTTACTGTCAACACGCTATTAGTGAAAAAAATAATAAATGATAAAAGAAATATTAACAAAAAATAACATTATGACGTCCAACCTAAACATAACAATATTTAAGTAGCTTATATCCTTCATGGAAAACAACCTAGACCTAAATGATTTTACAGTTTGCAAATCTTTACGATTGTCAGACAAATTGGGGTAGTATTTTAAACACAAAAATACCCAAGGGAAATCTAAAAATGATTCTTGATTTAAAAGAATATTTATATAGACAAATATTTATATAGATAGTGGCATGCCAAACCTTTTCTAGAAATTATGAACAGTTTCCTTTTTTTGATCACAAATCTAGACTTTACTATGACGAAAATCGAGCAGACAAATTTTACAGTACTTAAGCTGTGAAAGCTATATAGATGATGAGGCTATATAAATGGATTCTTAAACTTTTATATCTCAATGTTTTTTGCCGAATTAAGATGTAGTGGATAAGGAAAGTCATGATATCCATGATATAGTTTAAACAAAAAAAATTTTTTATTAAGTTGCCTCTACTGATTTTTGATTTTAATTGAAAAAATTACGAATATGGTATTAAAATTTCAATAGTTTCCAGTTGTAAGATTAACCTGGTGATGAAACTAAATATCTATTTTCAGATTTCTATATGTACAGCACTTGCTTTTCCTTGCTGAAGAAATTAGTTCTAAATAAGTAATTTTAGATATCATAGAATTGTATAAATGTGTATGGAGGAGTAACAATTCGATTCACAGAGTTTGATGTGTCATACAAATATTTATAGTTTCCTTATAAAGAGTTAATATTTTGTTGGTGGCAGTATTTTCTTCCATGGAATTGAAATGAGGATAGTGGGTATTTTTATGATGATGCTTAAAATTGACAATATTGTTAAGACTTTTAAATATGATTACTATACCATATAATTTCAAACAGTGCTTAGAATATTTCCCCTGTTAAAACAAAAACAACTGACATAAAATTGAACAAGTCAGGGGTATAATTTGGCCGTTTTTAGAAGCGAAGTTAAGACCACAAGGTCTTCTCTTTTACTTTCCTCATCAAAGTAAAACAAAACACAAAACAAATTTATAAAACATTAAAAAAGAAATACAAAAACATATGTAGAATATGTAAAACAAGAAAAAGAACAATATTATATTAAAAAGAACTAAACAAAGTTTCAATACGACAAACAAGTTAAAACAAAATACACAGCCTACGATGAAATAAAATTACAATAGTATTAATTTAAAATAAAAACAACAGAACAAAAAAAATTATGTAAATGCAAATTATAATGGATTACCTAATTTTATCCATTGATCCCACGCCTATTGCCCCCCCCCCCCGCACACATTACCCAGACGTTCCAGACTACTCAAAACCATTCAATGCCTTCTTGAACTAAGTACAATCAATGTTGCTTTTATTATTTTCGAGCAACGAGCAACGAGTTGCAAATGCTGCCAGAAAAAGTTTGATTGAATATATATGTCAGTTCTATGCCTTGTAATAATTATTAATATACTCCACCTTCGTCGCGAGTCAATATAGTGCAGATAACTATTTAGTGCAATAACTAAAAAGAAACCTATTTGCCAGATTAAGAGGCAGTCTATTATGCAGATTGTGATATTAATATCAGAGTGTGAAAATTTGTAAGCTCGGTAACTTTATGAACTGAAATTTGTTTATACTATTAGAAAATATGTAACTCATCTTGATTAAAGTCTCAAATAAAACCTAAAGAATAATTTCGAGCTCGCCGTAGTTTGTTAGATAGTTCTACCGTCTCATATGATTAATTATTCTGCCACAATAATTAAAGTACAGCAAAATTAAACCTTTTACCAGTTGCACTCTTAACATTAAACGTAATGTCTTTTACCAATATTAACATCTTTTATGTTTTTCAGAGTGTGGATGCCATTAAAAACTTTATTGCACGTTTTGTTTACTTCAGCTTAGAGTGTTATTTAAAGTTAAATGAAGTGTTTTTACGTTATCATAATAAAGTGATTTGTTTTTGTTCAACATAAGCTGAAGTTTAATAATAAGATAAATTTTATTAATAAGTTTGGAGTAACAAATACATAATTTTTATTATGATTTAATGTAAGCCCATTTCTGAAAGCCCGAGCTTTAATAGAATTATGCCAGCATTTAATTTTGTAATAGAATCTGTCCTTATCCGAAATTTTAAAATAAATATAAAGTTGTAAGTTATCAGCATACAAATGACATAAGAATACAGAATGACGTAAAATGACGTAAGATATGAAATACTGTACCTACATCATTTATATAAATACTAAATTTGAATGACGTAAGACATGAAATACATTACAGATTTTATATAAATACTAAATATGAATGTTTCCAGTTGGAACCTTGTGGAACACCTCTGCTGACACAGTTTCATTCCAAAGTAGGGTTTGGTTTTTTGCATTCAAGATCACTCAATAATATTTAAGGGGGAAAATAGGTTTCAATAATAAGCTTGTATCTGAAAAAAAAAAAAAAAAAAAAAAAAAAAAAAAAAAGAAGAAGAAGAAGAAGAAGAAGAAAATTTTAAAATTAATATGTGCTATAATATCAAAGTAAAACTCAAATACATAAAATTTTATAACATAAATAAATGGGTCACGCGTATGTTGAAAACATACGACTTAGTGACTTTTAGCATGTACGGATAGTGATTTTTTTCAACGGCAGTTTAAATTGTACAGATAGGTACGCGCGTGAAATTATAAGGGTTCCTTAGTTTTATCTACGGACCCTATAAAGAGAAATCAATGAATATTCAATCCATCTTTTAATGGGTATTGAATTGTTTGTCTCACACATCATAAAATCGTACATTAATACTTGTACATTAAGCATTTCTCAATGTATTGTTAAAGTAAGTTATATCCATAATACAATAAAATATAATTGTGTACTGAAATTTAATTTCAAATCCAAATAATGGTTTTTTTTTCAGATTTGTGGATTGCTCAGTGTCCATGTTGGAGGGGGGGTATAATATTTGACCTAACACCACCAGATATAGATTTTTAGTCGGAACAACTTCTATTTTTATTTGATGCCCCACGCATAATGTTAAAAAACAAAACAAAAAAAAACATCAATTCAATTGTTGCCCCTTAACTATCCCAAGATCATTTCCTTTGGTTACCGCTATATTTTTCTTTTATTTGGGACAATACAGAAAATATAAATGCAAAGTTTAAAATATATAGGATTTATCTGTATAGACTGTTTGCTACTTACTAGTAGACAGACGCGTATACAAATATAAGGGTCCTTGATTTTACCTATTATTGGTACATACTAAGTTACATTCTTATTGATAAGCGTTAATGAATTTAATTGTAATAAATAAATTATAAAGAAAATTTAAAAAATTAAATAACGTAGAATGTAGGTACCTCAGAGACGAACCTGTGTCCGGGTTATCTTGGTTTTTTATTTTATTTTATTATTTATTTATTTTTTTTTTTTAATGAGAAATCTTTATTGTTTCTTCCATTATAAAATACAAAATACAACACCACATTTTACATACAGTATGCATAGATAGAAATAATAACCACCTAGGTTAAAAAATGTTTTTTTAAATATTCTAATGCAATTCACTGTAATACAAAAATGTAAAATGTAACCAATTAAAGTATTTCCTGCTTGTAAATCTTGAAGTGGCTAGTGAAAACTGCGTAAAAATGGTTCAATCATTTGGGACGATATATTCGAACATTTATGAAGTTTTTTTTATACAAAAAGTTATCAAAATTTTATATATTTGCAATATTTTGAAAAAGTTTGATTTTAATTTGTTTGCTTTTACAAATGACTACGTCATTAATTTATTATCCATTATAAATTGTTATCTAATAACTTCAAAAGTAGGCCTATAAATAATAAAATACAAATACCAAATACTTTACGAATACAAATAAACAATCTTTTATGGAGCAAACGATTGCCAAATAAAAAAAAACAACAGACAATATCGGATTGAATTAATGAATATACAAAGTGGAAAGTCTAGAGGTAAAACAGGAAAAAAATCATCAATCAAAATCCTCTTTTATTCCCCTCTATAATAAAACTATTTTCTACAATTCCTCTAAACCTTTAACTATAAATATTTTATACCAAACGAAATTTTCTACAAAAAAGATCAACCTGAATCTATTGTACTGACAACAAAACGAAAACCAAACCATTAAATCTAAATAAATACTTTTCCAATTTAAGCAATCTATTAAAGCTTTATTGTCCAGTCCTTAGGCCGTAAACCCTAGGACAATAAAATTGTTTATTGGAGACCGACTGACTCCCTCAAACGTAAAGCTCTACTGTCTGTCTTTCTATTTGTTTTTATGGAAGTTTGCTGCCAGGCTACTTGATAATGTGTGGATTAGATGGATCTAAAATATATAAAACTACCTTCTCGTTGTAGGAAACCTACATATAATTCTGCACTGCACAATATCTTTGTCTGTTGTTGTCCTTAATAAATTTGACATCCGATGACACTTACAGCTTTTGATGTTTTCCTTTAGGACAAGTAGTTATATATTTTTAAATATGGTCTTCTATCGATACATTGGCATTAGTTGATTCGATACTGATAACAGCTGTTTTCGGTTATAAGACAACTAACTCATAAGTCTTAGAGACATACAAGATATTTCAAAATTCCTTTCTGCTCCTAAATTTTGAACGAGTGAATAAAAAAACGAAATTTTGGAAAACTTTATAGAACTACAAAATTAACACTTGGCGTATTAAGATAATTTTGTCCTATTTCATAAATTGGGTTTTTGATTGTTAATTCGAATTTTGTGAATTCTATATTAAGGGGAACAACGAGCAATGAATAGAAGAATACCACTCAAACCAGAGGTTGCTATGTCCACCCCCTATTAAAAATGTCACCAATAGTAATTTAAAATAGAGCTTTGTGTCCCAAGTTTAATTACAAAGAAGGCAGGTAAATTATAGAAAAATGATTAAATAATCACAGTCCTTTTCCATCAAACCCTCTTAATGATGGGTTCGTTGCCCACAGTGAAGTAACTACAGTATTAGTGATTAGGGGTGGGGGGCTGAAATTTATATAATGTAGTGTTGAACGTCATTTAAAAGATCATTTAACGTGTGGAGAACCAGTGCTGCAAACCTGTGATAAGCTGGTAACAGTGACAATTCACATTAACTGAACATTTTTAATTAACGAAATTATATTTGCAGTATTGTTTTCTATATTAACAAGTTTTCCATTGAGGTGATGCACGCTATATTACTTTTAGTGTAAATGTCCCCCCCCCCCCCCTATTGGTTTCCGCATGCTAAAAACAGCAGCTTTATGAAGTTTTCAAAAACTGCGTTTTTTTATTTACTCGTTACTAGTATGCTAGACTTTTGGGGGATCTGACATATTTATCATATACAGGATGTCCAAAAACTATTGGAACGGCGTTATATTTTTTGAACCATTGCAGATTAAGCAATAAAATTTAGCACATCAATACTATATATTAAAATCTATTTTTTGAAGCAACTATCAATTTTTGGTGACTTTATGGGGACGTCCCGCAGAGAGTCAGAAGAAAATCTTAAATGAGAGCATAGGTCAAGTTTTACATCATATTAAAGGTCTCTGTTAGGAGAATACAATGCCGTCAATCCGACCTCAAAATTTTCACCCTATACAAAATGGCGGCGGTTTAAAGTTACAATGTTAGGGTTGTTGAAAATGGCTTACATTTTTTTTGTACGAGTTACATAAGTAAAGCTCCAATAATCCGCACTGGATGTAAGGAACAATTATTCTGGATGGTGAGTGACTTTTCACCTCCAGTGGGAACGGTCTACAAGGAGACGGAGAAATATTTTAATTTGATGTTCTAGTTAGTCTAGGCATTCTGTTTATATTTGCTTATAAATGTAATTTTCGGGACTGGCAGTCACTATTCCATTTCAAAATAATACATTTATTATATATATAATTTATCTTAACCTTAGTTTGCATTTATTTAAATAGTTTTGTCACAAAATGGTCGAAACAAATTTCATAAGAGGAAAATTATTCGAAGTTTTAGAGATTGCATTTTTTATTGAATTAAATTTATCAACAATTATTTTGGTTTTAGAGTGACATTAGCAAACATATCGCCACGTGTTAAGACAACGTTGATTGTAATAGCTTAAATTTGTTATTGCGTTATCATTTCAAACTAACTTTGCGATTATTTCTGTTATCAGACAATGGCTGGGAAACATGTGTGTTAAAAGCTTTCACCTGTTTCACTTCAAGTGATATCAACCTTCAATTATGTTTTTAATAAAATGTTGGAATTGAATGTATGTCGAATAATCTTTTGACCTTACCGTTCTTCTATCGTCGTGTCGTGTCATATGAACATTTCCAACTTAATATATTTACATTAGTATCCTCACCTCCCCACCCTTATTTATAATTTTAAAAATTTGTTCTATATCACACATTAGTTCAAGAGTGTAGGTAGACAAACAGGATTTTACGACATACACTTTTTAGAGTCGAAGATACAGAAAAACTTTACAATCACTTCTTCTGCGTTTTTACAGAAAATAAAACGTAAGTATTGAGAACGCCTTCAGTTCCGGCTAATAGGCAATATAGATACACATCGGCTGTATTGGAATCCGAGATTGCTCTCCATATTTCCTTAGATCCTATTAATTCCTTCTTTATTTTATTTTCACAATGGAAAGAAGAAACTTGTAGAACATAAAAAAATGCATTATTTTTTTTTTACAAATTATGAATCTAACTCACTCAAAAGCGACTGCATTCTTTAAATATCCGCACTCATTAACCGTCTTTAAATACGAAAAAAACAAAATTTCCCCCAATTGAGCTAGTACTATGGAAACCGTGTTTGTGGCTGCTTTAATTGCTCTTCTAGATCCAATAAACGATAAACTTATATTTTTTCCGAAATATTAGTAATTGTCTATTTTAAAAATATCTATTTCAATTTTCCCGGTGGAAACTAGACACCGAGATCATGAAAAATTACCAATACTAGTCATTTGCTACCAAATTTAACACTAAATAATCTATGTGTTAGTAAACGAACTAGGGGTTGCAATTGTAGTCCAAATTTTTGTCAAATAATGAAAAAACAAAAGATGGAGCCATCGTAATACGTACTCAGCCCACCAAACAGTGTAACACAAGCAATCCTCCTATTTGTGAGTTGCCATTGTTTCCTGATGTTTAAACCATTTATGGGTATAAGAAAGAAAATGCTCTCTTGTGTTACATCTGAGAATGCAGACAGAGCTAAGAGTGAAATAGCAATACACTGATGGTTCTAATCTGGAAAATTTTCAACACTTTTGTCCATCGATTATAAAAGTGCTTTACACGCTATGCAAGATAGTATCCTAAGAACATCTTAGTTGAGGATATTCTGTGTTCCATACAGAGACTTTAGCTACTTCAGTATTGGAGGGACACTTGTTGGGGACAGCATTGCGGAATTACGGTAAATGCAAAAGAGAGTAATCAGCAGAGGCACCTACAAGTCAGATGTCAATCATGCAACGAGTTATTTGCAGCTGACTTTGTAGCGGGAATTAAACATGCATTGTCAGTGGGACAATTGTGTCCAATAAGGTGAGGGAAGTAAAAGATACCGTCAACCGTTGGAGTTCATCCATTCGTACCAGTCGTCGTGAGGACGTGGTGATACGACTTAATTTTACTCATTTTGTCAGGGTATAGGTGTACCCCCCCCCCAATACAAGTCTTGTTGGCGTTGAGGGATAATACTGAGATCATAGATCAGGTGTTATTCTTTATGCATCGCCTGAACATTTTTAATAAAATTTCAAACTTTTCGGTTCGATTGTTTTAGGGCTCTTGAAATATGCATTTTTTTATGTCTATTAAGTTTCATAAAAATGAATGAAAACACAATTTTCCACAGTTTATTTGTACAACACAAATACAAGACGACGTTTCAATGACTAAGTCATCATCCTTAGGTTTGTGAGCATGTAGCAGCTGAGTATGATGACTTAGTCATTGAAACGTCGTCTTGTGCAAAAATTAAGTTATTTTTTGTGGAAATTTGTGTTTTCATTCATTTGGTTATTGAAATTTTCACAAGCGTAGCTCATTACAATTGACTAATTTAGCCTGTTATAAAGTTGAACAATAAACGCAATTTTTTATACACCAAATTTCATGTTTCTATCTTACTTTTTGTAGCCGCTATCGTGCTTGTGTTCAAACGACAACGATCGGACGCTCCGTAGAAAATCACTTTTTCTGTTTTCTGAGGCCATAAAACGTCAAAATCAGTCTAAAAACTAAATTTCTTGTGATTACCAAACTTACCCTCTACTGGACAATAAAACTTGTCTATAGGATACAATTATAAGAAATAGTAAATGTGTATAATCCGTACAAATCCTATTCTACAAGTTAACATTCGTAATGGTTAGAATCTGTAATTAATTATAAAATCAATACTAACGTCATTACATAATAGTCTTTGAAAGTTGCAGGTTTTGACACTCCTTGTAATGGAATCGTATGAAGGAAGTCTTACTCCCTCGGGAAGGGTGAGGTAGAGGGTAATTACGTCTCCCGGAGTAGTTAAACCAGGGCGTTATGCAATTATTCCCGAAACTTTAGTCTAGTGACGAGTTAACCCAGGTTGCAATCCAGGTCGTTATTTGCACCAGGAATGATGGCTTTGCATATTTATAAGTTACTTTTTATCCGAGTTGTAAAGTTTTTTCGATTAAGTTCTTTGGGGAAATGACGACTTTTAATGCGAAAACGGGCTCCATTATGGTAATTCATGTCTAGATAACCTCACGCTCTGATCAAGGATCCATGAAACGTTTTGAAATATCTATTGAGATTTGTAACTTGACAATTTTAATTTGTTACAAAATCAAAGTTACCAAATATTAGTAAAGGTTTTAAATTTACTATGGCGCAACATCCCGTGAATAGCCTCGACCTATCAGAGGGTTTTTTAGTCGAGTAATGTGTGGTCAGTATATCGCGTTCCCGTTACCGTAATTCCAGTTTCCGCAACTAGAATTCGCTACCAATCGGAGCTTTGGCGTTGTCTGAGATATATAATTTTTTAATGTTTCAATCGGTAGCTATTTAAAGGTGTTTTCGGAATTCGCTGGTACAATGAGCTAAACTCATTGATTGGTTCTTAAAAGATTGAAAAAGCAGCTAAGGAGAGTAAAATATTGTGTACGGTTACTGATAATTATTTGTTTGTTGTAGTTAATATATTACTGAGGATGGCGATGTTGTAATGAAAACGCATTTGATACTTTATTAAATAGAATTTGTATTTTATTTATTAATTTTATAAAATATATTTTCTCACAAGTCTAACTCTATTTTTGTCTCATATACATATACATATAAAATTTTAAAATGTTGGAGTCCTGAAAGCTAAAAATATAAAACAAGTAAATGTGAAACAATCTGCCTTAAGCATCATGGGTGTGAGTGTCTTATGTTCTGTCTGTCCTAAATTTATTTAGTTTCTTCCGAAAAACGTCCTTTATTATTTTTTTATATGAATATATGTTACCCCCCAATTTATTAATAAATATTTTTGTTTACTATAAAACGTGAATGTTATGTGATTCATTGCACCAAACGGATGACAGAATTTCTGCATGGTTCCAGCCGATTTACGAATATTGTAGATGATGACGTAAATATTCGAAATATTGATCATATAATATAAAAATTATCTTTGTCTCGGCAAAATGTTGTGGTAGTATTCCTTGAACATTTCTTGTAACTTTTTATGTTAAGATCATCAGGGAATAAAACTCGAACACAAGATGTCACAAAAATTACGTTTACTTAATCAAACGCGTTAAACCTCAAATTCACCATCCTCAGTGATAAATGAGCTACAATAACCAAACTATAACTTTAGTTATAACTTAGTTATAGTTTAGTTATTGTAGCTCATGTATCACTGAGGATGGCGACTTTGTCGTTGCTATCTAATATTATCTCACAAGTCAATCTCAAATTTATTTATTTCATGAAGTAATTTTTGTCACATTGTTTTTAATAAGAAGTGCGATTTTTATCCTTCAGTGATTGGAAAAACTCACACACTTTTTTTGTCGTCTCATCCTATTATAAAAAATTGTGTCTATTCCTGTTTTCCTCTTTTTCAGGTATAACCTTACTATTTTTGGTAAGCTGCTCCTAAATCCTCTGAACCTGTCTAGCATTAAAGGCAAGAATCCTTTGCAGCTAACATTTTGTTCATTAAAAGTGTCATTGGCCTAATTTTACTTTTCGAAAGCCTTGGTTAAATTATAAACACACAGAGAGAAAGTGAGACAATCAATAAACTATACTGTCTCTTACTATGCTGTTGATGCTATACTGATTGTGTGATGAACACATGGCACTGATCGTGTGATCAACACATGGCACCGATCGTGTGATCAACACATGGCACCGATCGTGTTATCAACACAAGGCACCGATAGTTTGATCAACACAAGGCATTGATGGTGTGTGATCAACACAAAGCAATTATCGTGTGATTAACACATGACACTGATCGTGTGTGATCAACACAAAGCAATTGTCGTGTGATTAACACATGGCACTGATCGTATGTGATCAACACAAAGCAATTATCGTGTGATCAACACATGGCACCGATCGTGTGATCAACACATGGCACCGATAGTTTGAACAACACAAGGCACTGATGGTGTGTGATCAACACAAAGCAATTATCGTGTGATTAACACATGGCACTGATCGTGTGATGAACACATGACACTGATCGTGTGATCAACACATGGCACCGATCGTGTGATCAACACATGGCACCGATAGTTTGATCAACACAAGGCACTGATGGTGTGTGATCAACACAAAGCAATTATCGTGTGATTAACACATGGCACTGATCTTGTGATCAACACATGGCACTGATCGTATGATCAACACATGGCACCGATCGTGTGATCAACACATGGCACCGATAGTTTGAACAACACAAGGCACTGATGGTGTGTGATCAACACAAAGCAATTATCGTGTGATTAACACATGGCACTGATCTTGTGATCAACACATGGCACTGATCGTGTGATGAACACATGGCACTGATCGTGTGATCAACACATGGCACCGATAGTTTGAACAATACAAGGCACTGATGGTGTGTGATCAACACATGGCACTGATCGTATGATCAACACATGGCAGGGGGAAGAAATGGTTGCTGTCTGTCCTCATCGTTACTACCGCTAAAGCCATCCGCGTTAATCATTCTTCCCCTTAAGGTCGCCAAATATTTTCTATCACCGTGAAAAACGAAAAAACACCCTCATCGTTTGCCCCGCACACTCTTCATTTGTCTACAATACAACAGAAATTATAGTTTTTTTTTACATTTTGTCCAGAACACTTTTATAATATTGCTTACAAAAGATTTTTATACAAATTATGTTTTCACCAAATACTTGTTACCGACAGACGGTAAAACTCCTCCTCTCCCCTTCCGTCCACCGACTACCCCACATTTTATTAAAATCAGTCGAGGGAGGCGAACGCCATTCACAACATCTTTTATAATCTCGTAAACACGTACCCTTATTCTTTAGAAAGTGGAATAAGAACGAACGTGTTTGCAAAAGTACCCTTAAAAATAATGTTTAACGTAACTAGAATACTTCCGGTACAATTGCAGCTTGTCATTTGAATAAAGGGAAGGAAGAATTTAATTTTGTTTTCATGAAGACACATTAATATCTAAGGAAATTAATTAGTCCAAGTTTGATGCAAGTTGTAGCGTGCGTCGTGAAGGGGAACACGCGTCTCTCGAGGGTTGAATGAGTATTGTCATATTTCAAAGGGGAGGCTAAGGTAGACAGACCCACGAGATTAAATGCTAACAAGCTTCAGATTAAATGATATGAAAATATACATTTTTATAAGAAATTTGAACTCCAACTTGTGTCCTTCAGCATATTGAATTACTTCTAGTAGGTTTATAGTCCTTTGAGAGTGAAAATATACTAATTGAGATCATTAAAAATTTTAATTAGTTGACAAAACAAACAAAAAGACTCAAGAACTGCAGCTTTATTTTCTACTAAAAATGACAAAATCTAGAAAGCTATTGGACAGTAGTTTTTCATAGTGTCAATAAGCATGGAATCAGCTGATTTTATCACAATAAACTCAGAAATGAAAAATGAGTTTTTTACTCACCATTTTTTGAGAATTTCGTTCGGATAGTATGTTATTCAAGAGAAATGAGTGAAAACTAAAAGAAAATCTGTACAGTCGTGCTGTAGAGACGATAAGGTTAGGGCGTCCTCCGTTTTTTATTGGTTTTAAATTAAATTATTTATTAGTTTATTCGTTTTTGATATTAAATGACTTCAGTAAACCAAAAAAAGGCGGAGCACAAGATGCTCGAAAATGCTGGATGTGAAAATTTGATGAATCTTGAATCTTGACACATCTTCATCTTTATAATCTAATTCTACAAGTTTATAACTGAGCATTATTTAACTTTATAGCTCAATTATTAGAGTATCGACGTAGAAAAATTAAGGTTACAGTTTCTATTTCTGAACAGATCAAGACTTAATTATTATTTAATTTAATCACAATTTGAGACATGTTATCACTTGCTACATCAAAACAATAGGATCACTTCGTATAAAAAGAGATTTCCCTTCTAATGTTTATAATCCTGTTATATTATTTCAGTTTGAAATAAAGGGAATGTAAATTTCAAATTGAATTTTCGTCATACATTTAAATGTAAGATGTAATGTAAGTATTAAATATAATAGCTTTTTGAATTTTTGATAGCTAGAGTTGTTAACCTTTGTGTCATTAAAATCAAAATTTTACTTAAAAAAGTATTTCTCTCTTCTTACGTGGATTGTCATCAGATAAAATTTAGTCTCCACAGCTGTCATACCATTCTCAATAAGGGAAAATCTAAATCAGCCTTATTTTCTTCAATTTCTTCATTTCATATCTTAGCTGGTTATCTCTTCCTCCTATTGCCTCATCAACTCATGTCATCTACCGGGAATCATCCAACCAAGGTGTTCATAATTTCTTTTTTGGCATAGTCTCTTCCACTTCCACTTCTTACTTTATATTCTGTCCAGCAATCCATCTCCACTGCCTTCCCTTTTGTTAAAATCTTCTACATAGTTCACTTTGCATACGCCAGGATTCTCTCTATAATAGTGTAAAAGATCCTCCTTTTCTTCTCTTTTGTTAATGTATTGTGTGAAGTATCTTGGCCTTATAATTTCCTTACAACCTCCTTACTCACAAAACTGATTCTAAATACTTTATCCTAGAAGTTTAACCCTAAATATCTAATTATCTACATCCCAATAAAAACGAATTTAGATTGTAAACCATTGTTCGCCTTCATAATAACAACAATAAAAAAATAAAAAACAGTGCTATACTTTGATTTAATATAAAAAGATAATTTTGTACATGACTACACAAGTTACAACAACGATCTGCTGTAGCGATCATCTGCTGAGTTAAACAATACAATTTATTTACAAAATTAAATAAAATATTACCCTTTAATAACAGCCAATATAATATAAATAATACATCCTCCTTATTCATCAGAGAATAGAGATATTTCCCAAAAATATTACATTCACAGTTAGTTTAAAAAAAGGTCCAAAAGAAAAGAATGAAAAATATTTTGATAGACACTATTGATCATTTGTGTAATATTATATATATATACACAAACATTCACTTTTATTTGGAAGTACAAACTTTCAATAATTAAACTCTTTTACCCATTCTCTTTTTCCAAGCGTTTTTCCAAATATTTTTCTACACATCGCCAATCCCGACCATCTAAATTAGTTTAAAATTATTTTTAGAAAACCATTGTAATCTAAGATGAGGTAAAATTGGACATCTTGCAACAAAGTGGAAAACGTTTCCATTTTCTTTCACATTACAAAGAGAACATAGAATTGCTTGTTTCATCCAAGGTTTGTAATTTAAATCAAGTGCTTCTGCTCTAACTTTTAAAACCCATCGTACAGTATTTATACAGATCTTATCACAAATGCAAGACTTGTTTCAAAGTTCAAGGTTTAATGCCCTCACAATAGCGTACTCCCAAACTTGACAACTGTGACACACTCCTTTTCTGAAAATATACTTAAACAAGAACATTTAACATCCAACATTACTTTGTCATCATTAAAACCTTCGTAATAATACAAATAATAAATAGGAAGAACAAAAATCTAAAATGTTAACTTACGATTTTATCATGCGTTTATTTAAATAATAACAGAATTATTACTTCAACCATCGATTTTCGATGTCAAAATTGATTGCTAATTATAAATTAAACCTAATGATTTGTTATGGTATAATCAGCTTGACTTAATTAAGGGGATGTTTGTATATTTTAAGCGGAGAAAATGATGTAATAAACATAAATACGTAATTTTAAACACGATCAGAAACTTTTTACACAATCAAATTGGAAAACATTAAAATTACACAACAGAACATTAGGGAGACAGATCACAAAATTTAGTAAAGATGGCTCCACTCGCTACTGAAACTTTAAATCGTCAACTCAACGTCCAATACCGTGCGTTGATCACGTCATTATATACTAATCGGTTTATTAACCGAACACAATCATCATAATTAAGAAGTCAAATATCTTATGACAACTTCCCAAAACTAACTTTGAAAACCAGTGTAAAAGAATTTATAAATATGCAAAGCTATTCGCATAAGCTGGTTTTCAACCTGGAAAGCGTGCCGACTAGATTCGTCAAAGGGCTAAAGTTTCGGCAATAATCGCATAACGTGATGGTTTAACGACTACTCTAGGGGATGTAATTATACAACCCCAATCTGTTTGGGAGGATGAAACAATCACATTTACATCAAATTCCAAAGTACAATACTTAGGCCTACTACTGGTATCATAACATGAAATGAGAAATCTTCCGAAGGGATTGTACTGATAGATGAGGATTTGTAAGATATAGGGATGTATAGATTCAAGTTTTACTATATTATTGTGAAGTTGATATATATATATATATATATGGTACCTTGTAAAACATGGTTGTGGGAAAAGTGAAATAAAATTTCATTGTTTGATATTCGTTCATTTTTCACAAACAATTTATCTATTTTTGTACTAACAAGTAATTCTATTAACGAACAATAATTATCCTTATATATTTTAAAGACAAATTATTATTTGTGGTTTTTATTATTTTTTTAAAATTATTATTACGTTTTAATGAAGCATAATAGTATTTGGAGTTTCGAAAAGACATGGTGATGATTTTTGGTTATCCGTGCAAGTCTAACAACTGTGAAATTTGTTTAGATTATTCAATTTATTCATAAAACTTCCTGTTGCTTACACCTTACAGGTTTGACTTTCACCAAAATTAGACCTTTGTCACTTGTGTTGAATTTGTAATATTCCAACTTCGAGGACGACATTTGTTGTTCATTTTTACCTTTAGACTGATCATTCCCTGCGTTGCTTTTTTTAAAGATGGCTGCTAATATTTTGCTTAGGTCCTTAAGGAAAATATTTTTTAAATTTAATGAAAATCGTCATTTCCTATTTTGCAATAATTAAATTCAACTCAATGCACAGAAGACGACCGATATAATTGTAGAAACCACTCTTTTGTGACAAATTGCAGAACAATTTTTAATTTGATTTGGCATAAAAATATTTTTTTATATATTTTGAAAGAATATAAAAATAGTTATATTTTCCTCATGATTTTCTATATTTAAAGAACTTATAACAAATAAGATAAACATTATCACTAAATATAATGTAACTGTAAACTATTATAATGAGATGAAAGCTGCATGATTAGTAATATTTTGTCTAGAATGTTTGATATTCATTGAACTAAAATCACAATTACACGGATCCCTCGTTTAATTGGGATGGAAACATTATCATGTATGTAAATTTTAATCCCGCATTAACTTCGGACATTATTCGTGATTTTGCAGTTGAGAGGAAGCCATAATTATAATAATAAAATGCTAACGATGCAATAAAACTGCAATGCCCGGGTGCATTATGGGTCTAGTGAAACCAATAAAAGTTGTTTTCTTGGTTCGGATATCATACAATTGAATAATATCAATGTAGGACGCTACAGGACATAACGTCCTTGGTGTTGAGCCAAACAGCCATGCCAAAAATGTCGTGCAGGAAACGATGAATTAACCTACAAGTTGTAATACATTGTGTTACAGTAATATTAGGAAATAAATCTACAAAATGAACTCTGATTTTCAGCTTTGGTTTATTATCCCTTTATCGTTGCGGAATCTATTATTATATCGAATAAAGGTCTGGCGTAAAATCAACTCGATACAGGTTCATTACCATCTCTACGTAAATCTCTTTGAAAACATAAACCATTCTGTTTATAGTAGGTTGTACGTGACTTTACCCAGCGTTAAAGTTACTAAAGCCATCAGGGTAACTGACTGACATCACAGTGAACCTTTCTTTATCCTGCGTACGTTCAAGTTATCGCGCCCGAAAATCTTTAAGATTCAAACCCGGTGGCTAAGTCTTTCCATTGTTCTCTTCCACTTACGCTCTTTGCATCTCCAACGGTATTGTCCCCCTTGTGCCGAACCTTAGAGATCGAAATGGCCATCGTGATGTCTCTCCAGCTAACCATGATCATTTGGTTATGTTGTAGAAAAAAAGTGGCTTTTCATATTCAAATTTGAATGTGCTCAAAATTACGGTCCGAAAATAAGCTTCATTTTAAACTTTAATAGATTTCTCCCTCTTGACATTTCTTTCTATCCTATGGATCTGGACAACTTCACTTACCTTTGACCAACTCGACTGACCTGCTCTAACCTAGGACCATAACGTCATCTGACTTTTAGTAATGTGGACGTTCGTTTAATTATTTTTCAATTACTTTTAATCCTGATTTATTGTTTAATAAGTGGATTTTTAATACCAAAAAATAATCGAAACATTTTATCAATTTTAATGAAATAAATTAACGTACGTTTATGATTCTCGTTTTAAACGGTAACTCTTAAATTATAATTTTTGAGTGCTAGCGATGTATGTAGGCGTTTATTTTATAACGTCTTAGGAAATAGTATTTTTAAAATTACTTTTATATTTTCACCCGTTTATAGTAAACTCTCCGAAGTTAGTAAAGTGTAATCCTTGTATTGTAAAATTTAGGATTCTTTAAATACGATATTCAGTACTGCTATTTTAAAGTCAATTACAGGCAACGCCTGGCTTCTAAAGATACGATGCAATACGGGAGAAGTGTTGTACCCCAATCTTCCTCCGCCTAAACCTATTGAAAACGCTAATTAAAAACCTAATTAAGTTTTCGGGAACATAAATTAAATTCAATCCCACGTTAAAATATGAGAGATATAGAGTAGACGAAAATCGGTATCTCCTTTCGTTTATAGTGTTGTTTGTATGACTGCCGTTCACACAGTTGTCTGCAGCGCGAATGACAAGACAGAATTTATTCAATTAGTATGTGGAATGGGTCATATTTTGGAATGTTGAGAATATTTTCTTTTTTCCGATGATAAAAATTAAGGGGTAGTAAAACGAAAACATGTAATATCTTCTTTTTTTTTCAAAATCGGCTTCATTGTGTTGATCAAATTTTGTAGATTTTAAGAACGCAAACTATAAGTATGTGCAATGCCTCATCGAAAATCTCGGTTCGTTAGTTATGGGTAAACGACCAACAATCAATCATGGAACTGTTATATAAACGACATAGGTTTAAACTATATAAATAAATATATTTATAATTTTTAAAAAAACGTTTTATACGATTTTATCCTCCTTCCATACGAAATGCGAAGACAAAATTTATTTGAGTTTATGTTACAAACTACAAAATATGTTTGCACTATTTTATCATCCTTTCATAAGAAATACAAGGACAAAATTTACTTGATTTTATGTTACAAACGACAAATATGTTTGCCCTATTTTATCATCATTCATTAAGAAATGCGAGGACAAAATTTATTAGAGTTTATGTTACAAACTACAAAGTTTTAAATATGTTTGCACTATTTTATCAACCTTCATTAAGAAATACAAGGACAAAATTTATTTGATTTTATGTTACAAACGACAAATATGTTTGCCCTATTTTATCATCCTTCATTAAGAAATGCGAGGACAAAATTTATTTGAGTTTATGTTACAAACTACAAATATGTTTGCCATATTTTATCATCCTTTCATAAGAAATGCAAGGACAAAATTTACTTGAGTTTATGTTACAAATGACAAAGGTTTAAATAGGTTTGTACTATTTTATCAACCGTTATTAAGAAATACAAGGACAAAATTTATTTGATTTTATGTTACAAACTACAAATATGTTTGCACTATTTTATCATCCTTCCATAAGAAATGCAAGGACAAAAATTATTTGAGTTTGTTACAAACGACAAATATGTTTGCACTATTTTATCATCCTTCCATGAGAAATGCTAAGGCAAAATTTACTTTTTTTTTCTTTCAGGCATTAGTAGTATCGCATCAAATATTATTTTTAGTTTTTTGGACTAATATGTGAGAAGTGAGAAAGTTAGTGCAATATTTTTACACAATTTATTTAAGAATATTACAACTATTGTTGGAGATAATTAAAGATATACATATTTCACTACTGTTTGAATTGAAATATAAGTGGAAATCACAATCCTACATATACTCTGTACATAGACTCGGCACATAGACCCGGTACATAGACTCGGTACATAAACTCGGTACATCGGCATGTCTAAAAATCACAGCTTCGGCTCATTTCACATCATATACTCTCACAAGTCGTGTCATACGGCGACATCCAAACTAAAACCACCTAACTATTAACTATAGGTGAAACTATCTTAATAATTCTTTCAATTATAAAAAACTTTTTAATTATCTACGAACTTTTGTCATTGGTATGTCGTTGCTGAAAATTTTAAAAAAATATATAGAAACATCTGGATTTTTATTTTCACAGCATAAATGGGTATAACTTGGACTACGCCGAATTTCCAGTTCTAATTAGTGTTCAAATTATGTACTAACTTTGCCACTAAAAAATATATGTTGTCATTGAAAACGGCAAGAAAATGCTCAAAATATGCCGTTTTTACTGGCGCAGGCAATTATTGTTATTACTTAGGAATTCCTGAATCAATTCTATTCAAACAGAAACAAAAAATCTGACCAGATATCGTAGATAAGAAAGAATATACCACATGAAAATTAGATAAGCTTTTCGAGTTATAACCGTACAAAGAGTGGGAAATTATTAATTTCATACTGGTGTCTGATCAAACATGATATATAATTAAATTTCTAGAAAGTCGTATTTGAAAGTTTGCATCCTTCGGAGTCAGCTATTTGAGAAAAATTTGAACGTCCCGTATTCATTACTTAATATCTAAATGTTTACAAAGTCTCGTTACAAATAAAACAAAACATGTCCACGTCAAATTGTAACAATTAAAAACGTTCACAGTACTTTTTTTATTAAAGTTATCCGAACGCAATTACTCATTATACACGAAGAATGAAAGTAGTAGAATTTAAAAACAAGTTTTTAAAACTTACAAAAAAATTTAATCCTCTCCTAACCGTAAAAAATCAGACACAGGTGCTCCTTTCACGTTTAATTGAAGCTTGAATTCTGGAACAATAAACATATAAAAAGTGTTTACGATTGACGACTTTTATTTTCAGACGAGTCGAGTCTCCGCAGAATCCTGAACAAACTTGTTTTTTCTTCCGCTTCACTGGACCAATTACGGCCTTCCAACAGATGAATGGATCAGCTGTCGGTATACAGCTGGATACAAAGAGTAAATTGCGGTTTTAAGTTGTGAGCCCGTCCGCTCGCTCGCACAAAACAAACTTAATTAGAAAGAATGCTGCCGCTCCATGCAGAGGTAATTTTCAGAATCAGTCGATTTATAGATAAAGTGGATTAGAGGCGATAAATCGTAGCCTTGGGATAGACATTAGGAGGTGTACTTCGCAAAGTATAAATATTTATGAAAAATTAGTCTTAATTCTAGTCTAGCGCGATGGTAGCCAGTATGGATGGATATTCGTACTTGTTATATCGTCTTAATGCATTCGCATACATTAGAAACGTTTGTACTTTAAAACCGCCAATGTTTTGTACATTGTATATTTGTACTACGTAGTATCATAGTACACGGTGTCATTGTACCACATAGTATCATGGTACACGGTGTCATTGTACCACGTAGTATCATAGTACTGTATTTCAAACATATTTTCCTAATTCACGTTTAATCATATTTCTTTATAATTTCAAACCTTGTTAGTCAACTATTGTGATGCTACACGATTTTCTATATCGATTTTTCGCCGTTTCATCACCTAAGAACCGATTTAGATATTTATCATTGTAATGTCTGTCTGTCTGTCAGTTCAACGTGTATGTCTTTCTATAAAATTATAGAAAGTGTGACTATATGTTCGTCACACATTATTTATAAGAATTGGTACCGCAATTGACTCAAATATTAATTCTTGATGCGGGGTAGGTGACTAGAGGGTTGTTTTTGTTAAGATCACATACAATGTTAAGGCTGTAAACAGAAGAGTTTCTAATGATTTTATATTTTATTTTTTAATTAAAAAATGTCTCTTTTTTTTGGTACACAAATCATTTTTTCTGATTTCGTCAAAGCTTTTAATGACTCGTATCTATTTGAAACGTGCTATTTATAAATTGACTAATTTAAGCTATACAACTTTTAATTTGTTTCGTTCTTGTTTAAAGGCAAAACATATCTCATCGGGTTACAAAAAAAAAAAAAACAGAAGACAGTTAGCCGTCGAAACCTCTAATAGTTTAACAGTCAGAAGGGAATATAAGAGTTAGTCATGATAGGAAAGTTGGAAGAGAAAGAATTCAACCCAAGATTACGTGAAAAAGGCGTAGATTTAGCCTGCTAGGTCCCTCGGGATATTCACACCTGTACTCAAAAGAAGACAAGTTTTTCAAATTTGGTAAAAATCGGTACAGCTGATGTTGAGAAATACTCTTTAAATACCGGTATTTATGTTATTTTATTCTATCGATAGTGTCCGCCTTGTCATTAACTTTACAAAATAAATTAATTCTTTTTTTTTCTGGTTTTCGAACAAAATGTCTTAATTTTAACATGTGGATTTTCATGAATCCGATTTCGTCTCATGAATAAAAATATCTGTCAAATCAGCCACACCTAAATTAAAATGCGCTTTAGTTTAAAAATAAAACAAATTTTGAGTTTGTATTACGTTATTATTTTTGTTAAACGAGTTGTAGAATGTAGTATATTTTCTTTAAGTGGGGTGTCTTAAGATAAAATAAATAATGTATAATTCTTATCGTGTCTCTCAGTCCTGATGTTATATTTATGATTGCTTTGTATTTTCTTTCTACTGCATCTAAAATTGTCTCCGAGTGGAACAGTTCTTTTGTAATAATTCTTGTTTAAATTTAATATCTCTATATTATTGTTTTTATTTGTTCTTTATGTCTGGTTTTTATTAAGTTTATACAGTTTATATGAACCATTTTTGTTAAGAAATATTAATAATAGTAAATGATGCAAGAAGAATGTAATGAATTCTGTTTGAACAATTTCCTTCACTCTGTTTGAGGACAAGCTCAACAAATTTATTAGTTAAAAAGAAAACATCAGTTCAACAATATTAAAAATAAGAAATTAATTAAAAAATATTGTATTTCGTATCATTCCTTTTAAAGTGAGACACAATAGTGACAGAGTTTCGTTTGATGGAGTTTATAATAAGTCCGTAAGTTGAACGTGAGAATATGCATAGCAGCTTGTACCCCAATAACATAATAGTTAGAAAGTAATGGACTGAAATTATGCCGTTGACATTTTGTCATGATTTACAGTTAAATTTTCTTTAACTGGAAAAGGGAAATTCTTGCTAAGGAACAATGATCCTCTCGTTCTAACAACACGATCGTAAATTCCTGTAGGAATGCTGCTCCCGTCCCGAGAATAAGACACTTTTTAACGGCCGTATAAACGGAAGCTCTTAGGCCCAATGTAATTTGAATTCTTGTGTCCGTCGGACACGGAGCGGACAGCCTTCATTCAATTATCTGACTTAATATGGAGATTACGTATGCCCTCTAGACTTGATAGATTATTCTGCTCAGGTCCTCTTGTTCCGGTCAATTCCTCTTCAATACATCATCACACCCCCCCCACGTCTGTCATTATCCCCCTTCCCAGTAATTATGCCTTAAAGTAGTTGGTATTAAACTTTCGATGCTGAATTAATGTGTTTTGAAAGTATAAGTTAAGGGAATAGAGAAAGGCAGACATTTTACTACAGCCTTAACTAAAACAGTATATGAAGTAAATTTAAAAAGAAAAATATTGACAAATTTGTGGACAGCATTATTTCTCTTGTCGTAGAGAAGTGCTATAATAAAAACCACCACTTTTATTGAATCTAATGACTGGGTGTGTGTTAAATGCTCTATTTTTCCCTTGGTGTTGTAAAGCAGATTATATATATATATATATTAATATATATATATATACAGTCATGGAATATGTACATTTTCATGGAAAAAGACTGCTGGGATTTAAAAAAAAAATACAACAGTTTAATGAAATTAGTAAAATAGTTCAATGATTTTGATGTTGCTATTTAATAAAATTGTGAACTTTTTTCACTATAGGTTAGGTTATTAACGAGCGGTGTATTTCAAACGTACACTACGCGGTACAGAGTAATGCTCTGTCCCTGAATAGAAGACGTTCGCTGAACGTTGGACGTTGGTAGAAATGGTTATCCTTTAGCGCAGTATATTTAAACCAATAGATTTTTTCTTTTCGTTACATAAACAAAATTATGCACTATGATAAGATTCGTGATTTAGTTCACCTAAAGGAATTAACCGCTGTTGCTATTTTAAACGTAACCGCAGATATGATTACGTGTACGCGGTTGTGAGAACGACTACTGTTTTGACGTCTGCAGAACTACAAAAGGCTCCCTTATAACAATTTATTAAGTTGTATAAACCAAAATTTAATCTTTCCGTTATCTTAACGCTCAAAACATTCCAATATAATAAATCGTTGTGGAATGATTTTTTTAAAAATCTCAGCGTTCTTTTTTCACTAGCTAAGTATGATCCAAGCGACCCGAATAAATTTTCTCCGAAATCCTCTGTAGACTCTTTACGAAATCTATCAGGAGCTTGAGATCACTCCTAAAGACTTCGGGACTACAAGGTCCTTCTAATGTCGCTGAATTATGAAATCTATCAAGAGCTTGAGATCATTCTTGAAGTCTTCGGGACTACAAGGTCCTTCCAGTGTCGCTGAATTATGAAATCTATCAGGAGTTTGAGATCATTCCTGAAGTCTTCGGGACTACAAGGTCCTTCCAATGTCGCTGAATTATGAAATCTATCAGGAGCTTGAGATCATTCTTGAAGTTTTCGGGACTACAAGGTCCTTCCAGTGTCGCTGAATTATGAAATCTATCAGGAGTTTGAGATCATTCTTGAAGTCTTCGGGACTACAAGGTCCTTCCAGTGTCGCTGAATTATGAAATCTATCAGGAGCTTGAGATCATTCCTGAAGTCTTCGGGACTACAAGGTCCTTCCAATGTCGCTGAATTATGAAATCTATCAGGAGCTTGAGATCACTCCTGAAGTCTTCGGGACTACAAGGTCCTTCCAGTGTCGCTGAATTATGAAATCTATCAGGAGTTTGAGATCATTCCTGAAGACTTCGGGACTACAAGGTCCTTCTAACGACGCTGAATCTCCATCGACTGTTTTCTTTCATTCTGTAGAAACAAAACCAAGAGACATTTTCTTCTACAAATTATCACCCCATTTTTTTAGACGGTATCTCACTAAGTAGTTTCCAATCGGCAGTCCTCTTGATCGATGTAGATCCCAACAGATCAGTGGAACCAATGATTAAATACTTTCAATATTAACATTTCGAAACTTAAAGCTGATAGGGAATTCCAGCTTATTGATGTTTTATGCTGACTTGTAATAAACAGTTAGAATCATTTCATCTGTCTTCCAATGATGATTATCCACTTGTGACGGAGACTCGTTCTTCTGGATTCTTCTAAGAGTTACAAAAATCACGGAATCGACTGTTATTCATTTAAAATGAGTCTCTATTTGATCGTTACTTTTTAGAGCGAATCGTGACTCTCCGATATTTAAAAGTCTTTGTATGATATAGTCTAAAATATCGATTGTTAACAGTTTTTCTTCTGGAAATATCCTCCTTTCTCTTATCATGAAATATTGGACGCTTTTGATATTTGGATCTAACTTAGTATGTTGTAACTTGATTTACTCCAAAAGTAATGGCGAAAACTACTTTAACCGGTCAGCCGTTTGAAGATAGTTTTTACATTTTTCTGAATTTCCTTAGTTTATTGATCCAACCGTCTTTAAACCAGACTTTGAATATCTATTGCTGTGTGTGTTTCCTATTGTTATATTGTACAACAACTTTGGAAACAAGGACGGAATTATCGTATTTCTCAAATCTTGATATTTTTGTTTTTATTTCCATAATTATACTGGAACTTGTTTTAATGATTAAGTAAAACACATCTTCAAGTTTATACTTCGTTCACAGTATAAACCTCTGCTTTATAATAACAATAAATATAAGTTATTAATATTGTTACAGTCTAGCCAACCTAACAAGACAGAGGATCAGTAATGGCATCAAACTGTTAACTGTTTGTAGTCACGCTAATGTTTCAATGACCGCAGTTCCTCGTAACATGGATAAATCTCTGAATAGAGAGATGTCCGATGTAATGGCCTACCGTGCTTAAGTGTTATGCTCTTCTTGAATTAGAGGGGAAAACAACAAAGTTCATACAAGCAGCTGATATGCAGACTTTATGAGTATCCTCAACGTAGGTGTTAATATTTCAAGACTACCAAGCTCGTAATATGGGATCAAAGTACGATCTACATAAAATATATCTATTGATAACCCTCTAAAATTGCCACCAATTGGAAATTTCCCAACCATTTTCTCCTTATTATTTCACTAATATAAAACCTAAATACCCGATTTCACTGAAATATTAAAACTATCATTGCTAATATTTCTATAACTTCGAGGTTATATTTTACTTTCTTACATGTGTGTAGTATAGAGAATGTTAAGCGTTGGATTTAAAATCGACATCGACTTATACCTTTTTGAGATCTCATAAGTTCAAAAAACGAGTTGGAATGATGTCTGTCTGTATGAAAAATGTCTGGACATCTTTTTTCTTCGATACCTCTAAAATTGATGGTAGCTTCTATAGGAAAAAAATCAAAAAATTACGATTTTACTCAAAAGAATCCGTTAAGGGACCAAACAACCGTATTGGTCGCCCTCTCTCCTAAAATTCATTTCGTGAGTTATCTATAAATTTAAAAAAGTGGACCTGCAGAGAACGTTTAAATTATGTTTACAAATTTGCAAATATTAAAACGGCATTAAAATTCTTTTTAATTATCTTAAATTGGCGTATTAGAATATGTAAAAAAAAATAATAGCTTTACATTTTAAAAAGTTGAGAAAAATCAAGTTTTGTTAATTTTTGGAACACCTTGTACATCCTACTAAACTTTTGTACCATCCTGAAGATAAGGCAAGTTAAGAACTTTAAAACGAGAGGTCGACATTTTTTCTATCTAAATCAGTTCTCCAGTTCTTGAAATATTAAGCCTTTTTTTAACTAGTAGAAATAAACACGAAATAACTATTTCTTGCAGAAACTATTCCTTCCTTGTGGGAGTCTAGTGTATTTCAGTACTGTAATGCAACATATGAATGTTTAAATGACTAAAATAAAACAATTAACAAAGTAAAATTTACTTGATAAAGCAAAACACACAAAAAATAGTAACAAGCAATCGATACAATTTTAAGAGATGGTTTTAAATTATAATAATCTATATTTTTCAGAAGGTATAAGTTCTCGTCTTCCTACACATATAATCGGATGGTAATATCTGTGGCAACAAGAGCGAGAGAGATAAAGGCGTTTATTCGTAGAGTAAACCCATAAATACTAGCTTGTTGATATAATTAGCCTGTGTTTGTTATAAAATGTATTCAACACATAAAGGTACTTAAAGGAGAAACGTCTTTATATTGCATAACTGAGAGGTACTTGCAGGCAGAAACAAATGTTGATGTACATAGTTTAAATAATAGTTTTTTTGTAGGCCATAACTTTTTGTCCGCCATGTTAAAAGAAACTGATAAGAAAATCAATGATGAAATGAGTTTTTTTCTTTCGTTAAATGCTTTCGTTTCCGTGTTATAAAAATAAATATTCAAACTTGCAATGACGGACAAATTGCGTTAGCAATAAAATACGCCGTCGAAATTTCCAATTCTGTTTTTCTTGCTGATCCAATTACGAACCTTAAACAGTACCAATAATAGTGAACAAAAACTAATAACTACTAACATTACACACAATTATTTTGAAATAGGCCTACTATATTTTAATTTTACACGCGAAATTAGGAGTTAATAAGTTGATTGTTGTAACGTAATAGAAGAAGGTGATGTAAACTAGTTATACTTTTATAAACTCATATTATTTGAGGTTAGTCCACTGCCTGCCTGTAATGGGGAAGCATTTTGAACATTTACTGTAGAATGGTATGTTTAAAAATTTATTGTATTAGTATGTATGATCGAAAATATTTATATAATTTTAAAACTAATTTAAAGAGTAGGCTATAGTATCAGTTTACGAAGCCAATTTGTATGTTTGTTGTTATCTACTAGTGATTGTTTATTATTATTAGTACTGTTTAAACTTCGTTATTGGATGTATGCTGCAGAAAAATACAATTTCAACGGCGCATTTTCCCCATTTTATTCCTAAGCGATTTTACCGGCATTACAACTTTGAATTCTTATAAATCAAAAACTAACACATTTAGAAAAAAAAACAGCTTTACCATTGTTTTTCTTGTCAAAATTTTATATGAAAATCATATATCACATGCACACCTACCTATTAAAAAAAATAAAGTTTGATTCAATATGGCGGACAAAAGTTTCAAACCTATAAAAAAGTATATTTTTTTTTTAAACAATATAGATCCGCATTTGTTTCTGCTTCTAAGTGCCTCTCAATAATTTATAAATCACAATCTGTATATATATAATTGATATAAAGATATTGCAAAATTAACAGTGGAAAAATTCGTACCTTAGATACAAATCGACAAAAATCGGTTAAGAAATAAACTTTCTGGAATTTTGGTTAACGAAGTGAGATATACAAATTAAATAAGTTTAATGTGCATACCAAAATTCATCACAATCTGTCGTTTGTAAAGTATGATATTACTCATGAATAAATACGTATTTACATAGCCTACGAACACAAACTTAAAATAGTGTTATGGAGAACAAGATCGGTGGTTGCACACAACTCCTCTTATAATTAATTATTACCCAACTCTTCTAATTTAGTACTATTCCAAAATTAGATGTTAACCAAAAATTAGTGGATAATTTGATGACAGATCAAACATTGTAAACTAATTAACATTAAGGTCAATCAGACCTGCCCCAGTGTTTCACTTGACTTCTATTTTTTGTATTAAATTGGCTTCATTGTATGAACGGGACGCGCTACTTCTCTAACTTTTTGTTGTCACTGTTAGCAATTAAGGGGACGCACGTTGTGATAAAACTAATCCTGATGCTATCGGCTTCACCTGAGACGGGGATAGGATGATAAATGCATCGCCGTTGGAAGTTAATGATATGTCACATTTATCAACAGGGAGGATAGACAGACGGACAGACGGATCGTCAGCACTTCTGTTTTATGATAAATTAGTCGTTAGGCTATCCCTCAGGTGGCGGCCCTATGTCTTGGATAATGGTCTGCGTGTGTAGTCTTAGCGTTTCTCCTCATAATTGACAAATGTATTCGGACTTTCTTTTAGTTGTTATAGAATTGTTTTTCTTCTTTTTCACATATACGTATATGATGAGTTTTTAATACCTCTTTCAAGACTTCCTGAATAAAAAAAGAAGTTATTTTTTAATATTATCCATTTGATATCTGTGTCTAGACACAAACAGGTTTACCGATTTTGATCAACTTCCTGGTGTATGGGTAAATGCTAGCTGATTCTTCCGGCATTTTTTTAGATAACTCAAATTTGATGTTACCTGTCTTGAAAGCAAAACAACAATGTCAATTTATCAAAATCAACTTATTATTATTTTATTTGGACATATGGACCCAAACAAAATTTATTGGTTGCCATCTTTCTAAAAAGATGTTCTTACTTAATCTCTTGCTCCTCTGTTTATAGTAATGCAACGCAATTACTAAATGTTTATCAAAATTTATTGATTGTCATTTTTCTAAACAATGACCTTACATAATGTTTTACTCCTTTGTTTAAAGTAATGCAACGAAATTACTAAATGTTTATCAAAATTTATTGATTGTCATTTTTCTAAACAATGACCTTACATAATGTTTTACTCCTTTGTTTAAAGTAATGCAACGCAATTACTAAATGTTTATCAAAATTTATTGATTGTCATTTTTCTAAACAATGACCTTACATAATGTTTTACTCCTTTGTTTAAAGTAATGCAACGCAATTACTAAATGTTTATCAAAATTTATTGATTGTCATTTTTCTAAACAATGACCTTACATAATGTTTTACTCCTTTGTTTAAAGTAATGCAACGCAATTACTAAATGTTTATCAAAATTTATTGATTGTCATTTTTCTAAACAATGACCTTACATAATGTTTTACTCCTTTGTTTAAAGTAATGCAACGCAATTACTAAATGTTTATCAAAATTTATTGATTGTCATTTTTCTAAACAATGACCTTACATAATGTTTTACTCCTTTGTTTAAAGTAATGCAACGCAATTACTAAATGTTTATCAAAATTTATTGATTGTCATTTTTCTAAACAATGACCTTACATAATGTTTTACTCCTTTGTTTAAAGTAATGCAACGCAATTACTAAATGTTTATCAAAATTTATTGATTGTCATTTTTCTAAACAATGACCTTACATAATGTTTTACTCCTTTGTTTAAAGTAATGCAACGCAATTACTAAATGTTTATCAAAATTTATTGATTGTCATTTTTCTAAACAATGACCTTACATAATGTTTTACTCCTTTGTTTAAAGTAATGCAACGCAATTACTAAATGTTTATCAAAATTTATTGATTGTCATTTTTCTAAACAATGACCTTACATAATGTTTTACTCCTTTGTTTAAAGTAATGCAACGCAATTACTAAATGTTTATCAAAATTTATTGATTGTCATTTTTCTAAACAATGACTTTACATAATGTTTTACTCCTTTGTTTAAAGTAATGCAACGAAATTACTAAATGTTTATCAAAATTTATTGATATTCATTTTTCTAAACAATGACCTTACATAATGTTTTACTCCTTTGTTTAAAGTAATGCAACGCAATTACTAAATGTTTATCAAAATTTATTGATTGTCATTTTTCTAAACAATGACCTTACATAATGTTTTACTCCTTTGTTTAAAGTAATGCACTACAGTTACGAAATTTTGAAGCTGAAATTTGAGTACCTTGTACTGGAACGTTTGAATAATTTTTATATTTGATCTCTTAGTATAGCCCAAAGCTGAATTCCGTATGTCCATACCGGTTTCAGTACTTGTCTATTTACAGCATCTTATTATTCATTGATAACTCGGATTACCTTCCAATTAGTCAATACATTTTCTTATATTGTATTCCTAGTTGTTCAGATTTCTTTCTGACATTTACTCTACAGCGTAGCTTGGTGTCTAAAGTAGTACCTAGATATTTTACACTGTTCCCATAAGGCACTATATAATTGTTAATAGTTACTACTAAATAGTTATATTTTTTCATTAGTGAAGTTCACATAAGTCTTTTTCAGTCCATTTGATTGATTATTTTTTTCTAATTTGTTTTTGGCTTCTGGAGCATCATTACCCATAGCCAGCATAGCGGTGTTATCAGCAAATATTTGCAATCAAAGTGTCATTGTTTTGTGGAATATCGTGTGTGTAAAGCAGATAAAGGATTGGACCAAGAACACTCACTTGAAGTACTTCAGCTTTAATCTCTTTCAAGATCGAATACGCAGATTCGAACACTAAAAAGCCAATCTTGTAAATAGGATATCAAATAGTTTACTATATTATCTCGGAATTATTGTTTTAAATTTGTTGTCACATGCAACGTCCAAACACAATTTTGAATTTTTTTATTATATTTTGCATAACATTTTGACAAATTTCGACATTTTTAGTTTTAATAAATTTAAACTTTCAACCTTTCATCACAATATTACTGTTGGTTGTTATTATTATTGTTGTTGGTGCTTTAAAAAGTAAATCAACATTTTAAGGAAGTTTTATAATTTACTATTTTTCATTCCCCCCTTTCCTTTTTACTATAAAAAATAAATTTATTTTTACTATAAAAAATAAATAAGAGACAACGCGCGTTAGAAGTGAATACTTATATAAACCCTGTTTTTACCATATTAACTTATTGATTATCTCGAGGTTAAGTAATATATATTTTGAAAAGTAAATTGAATTATTTATTATTAAAAAAAATTATTATCATAATTATATTTGTAATTTTGTAGTTTTATTTTTATTTGTAAAAAGTAATAATATTTAAATAGGGAAAAATCAAATTAAAAAAAAAAGTTAACTTGTTTAAATAAGACCTACCTCATTAATAAATCTTCCAAAGTAAGCAAGTTAAAAGTATATATTTTGTAATATACTAATAACAACCTAATGAAACTATTTTTGAATATAATACTTCAATATTAATAAATAATATTCAATTAAAACAAAAAAATAACCTAACTCATCAAATGCATAACAGCTGCAAATGCAGAACTCTACGTAAGTTCCAGCTGAATTATATTTTACATAGAAAAATATTCAGCTGTTTTAATAGGATATCTCAGATGTTTACTTTATTTAAGCATCAGCTGCTTTAATGTGAAACTTGATTTTTATTTTTTGTAACAACTACAAAAATTACAAAAAATAATTATTATATTTAATAATTGAACTTTTACTTTAATAAAAATAGTAGATTATTTAAATACGCAGCATAGCCGTTGTTGTACGTATACTGTTATTATTATTTTCGTGACGATTTTTCCTTTCACCACATCGATTTAACAGCACTAAAAAAATTGCCTACCGGGCGTAAAGAAGTACAGTATGCAATTCAACAAACATATACGAATTTTGTTACACAGTATATAACGTGAATAACCATCAAAACGTGTTGCAGAGGTCAGGATTGATGCACATTTCATGGTCTCTTGAACATTTTTATGAACGACTGCATAACCTACAGAAATAAAACCAAATAACATTTCCCAATAAAACCAAATTAATTGGTCGTAAAAAGTCAGCTATTCCATTCACTTCAGGCGAACTTTTGGCGGTTATCCTGTCGAAGAACGACCACTATTCACCCACCTGGCGTGTCTGTATATCCTGCTCTATAATTAACATAGCGACCTAATGTTACGATTGTATTTCTTTACATCAGCTGTTACTATAAAACAAACACGATGTTGTCAGCTGTTTCAGGAATCCAATTGTTTGATTTGGTAAAACATCGAAGAGGAAAAAAAAAGTCCAGACTAAACATCAGTTGTTTGTGAAACAGTCGTTAGAGTCCGACTCGACCTTTATTACTGTAATTATAATGTAAAGGGAAGATATTTTTTGTATAACCAACCTTTTTAATGGAAACACGATTTGTAATGTTTAGGGTATTTTCTTCGTACTTATGAAAAAAAAATACGTGTTCTTTAACGAAACGAAAAATTTAATTATCGATCAATTTATAAACAGAATTTCGCGTGAAAACACGTAACTAACAAAACTTTCACATTACTTACTTAAACACATTATTTTAAAACCCATCTCTTTACCAAATATGGATATTATCATATAAATAAACTACTAAATGTTGATGTATTTTATTATCATTTGAGTGTCTTTGATATAATTACGTTCAAAATAAACGTATGCGTTTCGTACACAAATATTAAAAGTTCAGTAAGATATCAGACCAATAATACAAATTTTCTATAAAGAAATTCAAATAAAAATCTTTGTAGTTTAAAAAAGAAATAAAACAGCAAATAAAAGTTCACCCATCCTGGCGTCTCTTTGTCTGTCTGTTGTCTACACTTCACGTCTGCACAACTTAAACGGGTCACAAATTGTAATAAAATATCGTATCTTGATTTGGACATATAAGACTTTCTTAAATTTGTTTAGTATCTTCAATTTTGGGCTACCTGTCGTAAGTTCAAACACAAAATGTAGGTTTTCCTAATAACGCTTTTAATGAATTTCATCTAGTTTTGCTGAATAAAACCTTCAAGAACTCGATGAATAATGGTAACTTTCTCCCTAAAAATGTTCACGAGTCATCCCTTACTACGTTCAGTTCATTTTGTCACCTTCCTCCAATTTACTTGTAAACCGTAGTTTTCTGTCGTATATGGGTTAATACGTTAGTTTGGGTCATAAGCATTCACATTACTTTCGGTCTACAATAAGAAGACTAATGAGTTGGTTAATTGAAGAAATTCGATTATAAATTTCAAAATTGCGCCAAATTTAGTATAAAAACTAAATTTTTTTGCCGGTTTTAATTAAAGTATTCTTGTACAACCAATGTAAAGAAACAAAATGTTTAAAATCAAAAAGAGAAAATTTTGATTCCGACAACGTAAAGGAGAAGCGATCTACGTTTTCATTAACAGGATTATTTTACAAGACAAACATTTTTAATACAACACCACCCAATATCAGTATATTTCTTGTGTCTTGAGATTAAACCCTCAAGCTACAGAGCCGTAGAAGACCCAGACTTATGAAATGTTTGCGTTTTATCCGAATCTACTTTACAATATACGTTTTTACGAATAGGAAGTATTGTGATGACAAAAAAAAAAAATCAGATTTAAGTATTTATCTGTTTGGACAATAAACTGTAGTCTAAAAGTTTGGACCAATTATCATTATTTTTAATGTTGGCGACTGAAAATTTGGGAGTAGCAACCTAAAGACCAAAACTCAAAATTACGTTTTTCTCAAAATAAGTACCTAATAAAGCTAATTGTTCTCCATCTTGTTTAAAATGCAGGTTCGGCAACTTTAGGTACAAAAGTAAATACAAATCATAGACACAGTCAATTCGTCATTAATTATTTCGATTAAATTTATGTTAGACAAGTAGGACATAACTCACACATAAAAGAGGAAAAAAACAGTTCTGGGTTAAATTGCAAAATATCAAAATAATAACCTCTCAGACGGCAGTCATGTTTCATTTTCACTTTTTGACAGACAACTCAGAAACTGTCAGCTCTGGGCTATCTATGATATCCAAATCACTATACAGAGACGTGTAATTAATCATTCAATATAATTACCCGAAAAGCACAGTCATGACTTTTGCTGTATCAGGTAAAACATGTTTCGGTACCGCAATTCCATCATCACTTCAATCGTTCAAATAGAGTTCGTCACATGTCCAAAACACTAACACAAACATGTGCGTAACATAATATAACCAATAATTTACACTTCAGTAATGTCGTGGTGCGCACTATCACCTCACGTGACGGACGACGGTGCACACCACGACTTTAATGAAGTGTTTTTATATATGTTACGTGTATGTTTGTGTTAGTGTTTTGAATGTTTGACAAACTTCGTTTGAGCAAATGAACTGATGATAGGATTGCGGTCCCGAAACGTGTTTCAATTAAATCGGTAAAAGTAACAAGACGGTGCTTTTCAGGTTATTCTTCCTAAATTATATGCATCTGTTCAATATATATATATATATTTATTTATTTTTGTGGTATTGAGTTTTCTGTATGGTTGTGAGAGAAAATCCATGCAATAATTCAGTTAATTGTTTATATCTTCTACCAGCAAACTGGGTAACAGTAATAAAATTCTGCTATTTTTAATTTATTAGCTCAATTTTTTACAATAATTTATCACAGATCGTAAAAGTGGGTCTAGTAGGGTAGATTTTAGTTCTTAATCATAAAAAAATATAAGAGATAACGAAGTCATAATATATATTGTAATTTCAGACTTTGTTCTTCTAAAGTTCAAATTTATTCACTATGTTAGATTTTATAGGTTGACGATTTATTAATTTTAGGCATTTTAAATTACTTGATTTTGAACGATAGACTTCCACGGTCACAAACATCATTATTATCTTGTTCTTCGGGGTTCGACCGCGTCAATATTGTCTACACGTTGAGTCGGCTGTACTCAACGTGCAGACAATATTGACGTGGTCGAACCCCGAAGAACAAGATCATAATGATTTTAAATTACTGTAGGAAATACTCGGCCTCATATGTTAGTACTACGAACTGTAGTGTTTTTTTTTCCAACTAAACTAATTCACCTTTTTAATATAAGGCTTGCATAAGTAATATTTCTTCTCTTTGTAAATTTACATCGTACTTTAGGCCGGTATTTTGAAACTGTTAAGAAAATTTTACAACCTTTTGCATAGTTTATATATATATATATGGTTAGAAACAAGACATTTTGAAATTATAAATATGTATACTTAATTTTCATTCAATATCTGTTAATTCGTGAAATATTGTAATTTCAATAAAATACACAATTAGATTGACGGACGGAAGTCCAAAAGTTTTCAGAAGAACTTTTTTTACATATATTTTATGTACAAATCCATTCCCAAATTTCTTCCGTTTATTTTGGAGGCATCTTATAATTATTCTTATTCTATGAAATGTCAAGGTCTGTATTGTTATTAAAAATATTATTAACAATTATTGAAATACGAAGCCAAGATTTCTATGTTATATGTTATCAACATTAACAAGAACTTATACATTGTGTATCAAAAAATACAGAAACTACTTAATATTTCAAGAACTGCTTTAGATAAAATAATGACTGACATCTCATTTTAAAGCTCTTAACCTGACCTATCAACAGGGTGGTAAAAAGTTTAGTATGATATACAGAATGTTCCAAAAATTAACAAAACATGATTGTTTTTTAAATTTAAAAATATTATTAATTTACCATATTCTAATAAATAAATTTAAGACACGTAAAACGAATTTTTAATTTATCTTTAATAACAACCGAGTATTTTAGGAACCATGCACTTCGAATGACTTTTTGTAAGCAGTGTAAGTAAAATAGAACAATTTACACAGTTATATTTTCAAATTCCGTAAATAATCACATTTTGTCTATTTTTGGAACATCCTGTATATGGAAACTACACTTTTATTACACTTTATTCCAGACTTTTAATTGATAAGTTAGTTTAATTGATATTCTAATAATTTGTGTACTGTAACTAAGAAATATAAATATAGGTTTACTTTTATTTTTTAAAACATCCGGTACCGGATACATACTGTAGTTAGCAATACATCTCGGCTTACTTTACATCACAATAACCAAATAATAAACCATTACTCAATCAGCCCTGCATAGAACGTTTAATATTATGTTTGCAAAATTGCGAATTTTAAACAACCCCACACCTCGGTTGTTATTAAAGATAAATTAAAAATCCCTTTAAGCGCTAAAAATTGAGAAAAATCGCGGTTTTTTTTTATTTTCGGAATATTTTGTATACCCTACTAAAATTTTTTACAATCCTGTGTACAGCTCAGATTATGACCTTTAGAATGAGAGGTCGAACAGTTTTCCATCTAAAGCGTTTCTTGAAATATTAAGCAATTTGAACAAACTACCATAATTTGTTTTGAGTATTATGATCGATGCTCGTTTGATACTACTGTATCTTAACCTAGGCATGAAAGCGGATTGAAACTTTTCGAAAGAATATCCGCTAATAAAATATCGACTCACTGCTTTTCATGTCTTTCTCTCATAATGTCTTTACATGTGGTGCAGAAAAATCAGAATCAGAATTCTTTAGACACGCTCAGAAATGAAGTAAACTAATGTTTCTATGTTACAGTGGTAGTAATAAGTAATAACCGCTGTTTATTTTTGGAAACACGGCGTACTGAAAATATAACCA
Source organism: Aphrophora alni (assembly GCA_963513935.1). Taxonomy (NCBI): domain Eukaryota; kingdom Metazoa; phylum Arthropoda; class Insecta; order Hemiptera; family Aphrophoridae; genus Aphrophora; species Aphrophora alni. Next base: position 21,726,238 of record OY740772.1, on the reverse strand, counting down.
AGATAACGCCGAAATGACCATTAATTAAAGAAGGGCGGGGTGAAAACAACATAAAACAACCCATGCTTTGTTGTAGCTTACACGCAAACTTAGCCTTTACAATACTAATGTAATTCCTAATAGAGAATAAAGAAGCACCCTTATTTCCATGTTTGGTCGATAGTTATTGTTTCTTACCAAGGATATGTTTTCATTTAACAACTTAAATCCTTAATATTCTTATTTATAATTTAACAGTTTAAACAGGGAAGCTCAAAATAATGTCCAGGTCTGACTGAGGTTTATGTTGGTATTAAAAAATTGAACCTGTTGGTTTACATCACAATTAAGTGCTCTTCGATCGATTTATGTTATTTCCATTTTCGACGGTTTCCTCGATCTCTTCACGCGGCCGTCATCGGTATTTATCATGTCTAAACTCCCACGCAATTGTCAAACATTAACAATAAGCCATATAAACCGTAAACTTTTGGGAAATGTAATCAATAAAACACAAATAAAGTAAGCACTATACAGTATGTACTAAGTTGTTAACATTTTTGAGATAAACAATTCAGACCCAATTGTCAAACATTAACAATAAGCCAAATAAACTATTAACTTTTGCGAAATGTAATCAATAAAACACAAATAAAGTAAGCACTATACGGTATGTACTAAGTTGTTAACATTTTTGAGATAAACAATTCAGACCCAATTGTCAAACATTAACAATAAGTCAAATAAACTATTAACCTTTGCGAAATGTAATCAATAAAACACAAATAAAGTAAGCACTATACAGTATGTACTAAGTTGTTAACATTTTTGAGATAAACAATTCAGACCCAATTGTCAAACATTAACAATAAGCCAAATAAACTATTAACTTTTGCGAAATGTAATCAATAAAACACAAATAAAGTAAGCACTATACAGTATGTACTAAGTTGTTAACATTTTTGAGATAAACAATTCAGACCCAATTGTCAAACATTAATAATAAGCCAAATAAACTATTAACTTTTGCGAAATGTAATCAATAAAACACAAATAAAGTAAGCACTATACAGTATGTACTAAGTTGTTAACATTTGTGAGATAAACAATTCAGACCCAATTGTCAAACATTAACAATAAGTCAAATAAACTATTAACCTTTGCGAAATGTAATCAATAAAACACGAATAAAGTAAGCACTATACAGTATGTACTAAGTTGTTAACATTTTTGAGATAAACAATTCAGACCCAATTGTCAAACATTAACAATAAGCCAAATAAACTATTAACTTTTGCGAAATGTAATCAATAAAACACAAATAAAGTAAGCACTATACAGTATGTAGCCTACTAAGTTGTTAACATTTGTTAGATAAACAATTCGACCCAATTGTCAAACATTAACAATAATCCATATTAACCATTTAAATTTGCGAAATTTAAGCAATTATTCCGCACAAATAAAGTAAGCACTATACATGTTGAAGTAAATTAAATTTTAAACAGTTGTTATACATTCTGGAAAAAAAAAAAAAAAAACAACAACGTACTTGAGAATTTATAATAGTTGTTTCAAATTATGTTGTTGTGAGACATGTTATTTAAATATTACAAAATAAGTGTTTCTAGGGGAATTGAATATTTTCCAGCAAATTTGCAGTTAACACTGTTTAATTTGACATTTCAAACATTAACATCTGTCCTATAGTAAATAAATATGTAGAATTAAATATGAAGATTTGATAATTTGCTGGGAAATAACGTTAAAAGAGATATGATTTGTGCAATCCAAACCTGGGATCTATCCTGCCCTCTAAATGGATAATATAATATATGTCCATGTGTGCATTAACTTTGCAAGGAATCGGATTTTGTGTTCAGATTTCTATTTTCAAAATCATAGACATTTACGTTAATTAGCGTGATCGATCAAACAATTTAAAATGACGACCATTTTAAACCTATTTTCCACTCCAGCGGTAAATGGATACATTCATTTCTCCGTGACAGAATTTCAGCTAAGTAGCAAATTTCGTTTTAGTAAATCTATACTATGGAGTAAGGCCGATCAGAGAAGGCAGATGCCAGGGCTACCTGGAATCACTCAGAGGACCTGACTCATCCTGGCTAGGCACACAATGGCCACAGTCTGAACCACCATTCCAGTAACTAAACTAACTTCTTTTAAATTACACGTAAATGCGTTCAATTTAAAAGACATTATTTTTGTACAGTATTGTTTATAATATACATTAAAATACACTTTTCAGTACCACTGTTAATTTTTTTTCTAAAACCTGATCTCATAAAGTTTTCATGTAGTAACAGAACTATCAAACTTTTCAAATTTCTAATAAGTCATATTCGAGAAAATTCTATATTATAACATGTTCTTTTGTTGTTTTTTTAGTTGTAATTTTTCGTTTATTTATTTTATTGTATATATAACGTTTTGGAGGTTACAGATTTTTTTTTAAACTTAGTAAAATTTTTCATAAAAGTATTTATTTATTTTATTCCTCCCAGAAACAATACAGATACAAAATATTAACACGTTTATTACAGCTATTTATACAATAGTAATCTGCGAGAGAGAAAAAAAGATAATGAAAAAAAATATTTTAATCTACAATAGACATAAAGTGTAAGCGTTTACCTGTATCATATTCTTAAATATATACACTTACGCCCAATATACATAGCTTATAACTATAACATTTGCTTATCTAAACTAAAAATATAAAAAACATTTACTTGAATAAAAAATATAATATATATATATTATTTCATTACATAATGTTTCATATATCACAAATTTCAATATTGCATCTACTTTAATGTTAAAATTACAAATAATTATGAACAGCAAATTAATTAATTAGAACATACTAATTTATCAAATGTTATTTTTATAATATTACAAGAAATTAAAACCTTTATACTTATCTACTTTTTTTCTTTTTTTTTTCTTCAAACAACACGACGTCTTATAATGATTGGGTGACAAGTGTGCGCGCCCTCACACGCAGCTATTGTTTGGGGGCCGTGCCTGAGCTTGTAAGCGCCAAGAGACCTCTAGTCTAATTCCTCAGCCGCCTTTGATGTTCAGACAGACTTAAGCAGAAGTCATTTTTAATTTGTAAACTCCTGTGTTATGTCTTAAACTCAACATTACAACATCAGTTTTTATGTTGATTATTGTAAACGAGTTACTTTCATTTAAGAATTAATTCCTGAAGTTATCAAATTTTTTTTCCTGTCCATTTTTTAAAATTTTTTATTTATTTATTTATTAATTTTTTTTAAATTCACCAAATTAGAAAGAAATACTGGAAAGTAGATAATACTAGTCGTTTCTAGTTACGAATTTTAACAGTTTTGAATAATAAGGGATTGAAAACCTCTCGACTGGAGCAAAAATCGTTATCGAATTAAATATATGATTGTCGCACAATAACAATAAGCATATAAACTTTATAGTTTTTCGAAATGTAAGCAATCAATCACAACACAATATGAATCCTCCAAAATAAAGTAAGGACTGTATAAGTTAACCTAAAAATAATTTAAAACAACTTTTATATCTTCTAAAATAAAACGTATTTGAGAATTTATAATAACTGTTTCAAATTATTTTTGTTGCGAAACATGTTATTTAAATTATAAATTCTTACAAAAATAATGTTTTCAAGGAAAATTAATAATCTTCAACACATCTACAGGTAACACTATTTCATTTGATACCTTTATCATAAAATCAGCCCTTTAGAATAGAAATACACTACTGGCGCAGAAATTGCGTTGCGAATTAAATATAAGATTTTTAGGCTTCTCAGTAAGACCTAATACTAAATGTCAGAGCTTTTATTACATATGGGAGTGTCTTTTTTTTATTTAATCAATTTTTTTTTTTTTTAGTAATAATCATTATCTAAATTTTTAATTTCGTGGTCGTAAATTTGTATCTATGAAAATCTAAAAATTGAAGTTTTCTTAATTTATTTTTGACGGTTATTGTTTTTGCAAACTACAAACTATGAAGTTAATAATAGATTGGATAATATATTAATTATAAAAAAATTTATAGTCAGAAATTAGTTAGCTCATTTTTCAAATTGGTATGAATAGTTTTTACTCTAATAGTTTTAATTAAGGATATACAATGGCAAACAGTTTCAGCCCTTATCCGACATTGTAGCTTTCCAAGAATGAACAATGACAGGATGAAATTGTTCCATCAGGCCTCTGCAATGTGAATTTTTTATTGTTTAATGTAGACCATTGTTAGGAATAAGTTAATATTAGGTTAATATTAGGTTATATTAGGAAGAAATCATATTCACAAAGCTCAGAATGACCCAACTATTGTGAAACAAGTAAAAAAATGTTGAAATGCTTGACTTGCAAACTCAACTAGGTTACCAAGACAACAAAAGTTATATAAGCGATCAACAGGATTTGGAGGTCTCTCTTGTCTTTTGGAGCTGGGAAGATACACGGCTGTGTGGCTAGCCGTGGTGGAAGATGGCCCAGGAAATCTACGCAGCAAACCGTAAGCAAGCATTTCTATACATAAAGTAACCAATAAAACATTTATAATTTCTTTCATTTAAAATATAATAATAGTTGGAATACTTCTGGGCTTTGAATAAATAATATGGTTTTGTTTTATTGTTTAATTAAATTCCTATTAGTGTATTAAAGTTTTGTAGTTAAATTATTGTATTAAAGTTTTGTATTTAAATTATTGTATTGAAGTCTTGTAGTAAAGTATAGTACTAAAGGATCAGGCAAATAAATAGATATAAGTTTAATACCAAAGATAAGATTTAATAAAAACTGAACCACTGATCTTGATTATTAATTGAAATTAAAGAACCCAGGCAGTTTTAAGGGCCGTTCATAGCAAATGGTGCATCGGCCGTGCTTTTAGTTTTTACTAAAAAGTTGAAAAGTTTAAAAATGTTGAGTTTTGTTGAATTCTTATCGGTCATGGGTTTAGTATTTACTAAACACTTTATTACTTTATTTAATTATTTGTTGATTTTATTAATTGAATGTAGACTTGAAGTTGATTTACTTGATAAACGTTAAAATGGAAAAAATTGTTATAGACAATTAATTTATCTGTATTTAGTGTTTTGTTTCGTTATTTTGAAATAATAATTTAGGTAATGAGATTATAAGATAAATAATAAAATAGGTTTGAGATTAATAAATGGATATAATTTAGTCATAATAATAAACATAAATATAAAAGTAGTATTATATTTAAATACTGTAATTAAAGAATATAATAATTAAGATAAAGTACATTCAAAGCCAATTCCAGAAGGTTTCCAACTAATAAGTCAAAATTTTAGTAGTTTTTTTTTCCTCTCAAATTATACCATTCAATTTTTGGTGAATTGATATGAAATGCTTGCTCAGTTACAGGACAAAGCCACAGAAAATAAATTCCAGCAGAGAAAAGAAAAATTTATTTGCCCTAAGAAAATGTAAAAAAAAAAGAAAAAAGTAATTGTTTTTTACCATGTTGCAGGTGTGACTACACTAATGTAGAAAGATTGGTGGATTAAGTAGCCAATTGACTACATTTAGTTGGCTATACCTGTTAAGTTATATAGGTATATTTTTTTTGTGACTAGATTTTGTTATTGTATCATAGAAGAATTGTAGATTATTTGTTTTTATTATTTGTGCAATTGTTTTTATTATTATAAAAAAGATAGGGATAGGAAATTGTTAGTTTATTTATTATTTGTATATTATTTGTTTGTTGTATAAAAAAAGTGGGTAGGTTTGTAATACGACATCGGGACGATGTCTAGTAGGCGCCGGTGATGTTAGGAATAAGTTAATATTAGGTTATATTAGGAAGAAATCATATTCACAAAGCTCAGAATGACCCAACTATTGTGAAACAAGTAAAAAAATGTTGAAATGCTTGACTTGCAAACTCAACTAGGTTACCAAGACAACAAAAGTTATATAAGCGATCAACAGGATTTGGAGGTCTCTCTTGTCTTTTGGAGCTGGGAAGATACACGGCTGTGTGGCTAGCCGTGGTGGAAGATGGCCCAGGAAATCTACGCAGCAAACCGTAAGCAAGCATTTCTATACATAAAGTAACCAATAAAACATTTATAATTTCTTTCATTTAAAATATAATAATAGTTGGAATACTTCTGGGCTTTGAATAAATAATATGGTTTTGTTTTATTGTTTAATTAAATTCCTATTAGTGTATTAAAGTTTTGTAGTTAAATTATTGTATTAAAGTTTTGTATTTAAATTATTGTATTGAAGTCTTGTAGTAAAGTATAGTACTAAAGGATCAGGCAAATAAATAGATATAAGTTTAATACCAAAGATAAGATTTAATAAAAACTGAACCACTGATCTTGATTATTAATTGAAATTAAAGAACCCAGGCAGTTTTAAGGGCCGTTCATAGCACCATCTTCTCTGTCATCATCGCCTTATATATAAAAAAAAGAAGAATAGGACATGAAATAAAGACCTCTAGCTCTCGAACACTGTAATAACGTCAGGGTCGGGAAAGAATAAGAGTAGGTTAAGTGAAACCAGTTAGAAAAGATGAAAGAGAGGGATCTAACCCAAGACTACATGAAAAGGTCCAGCAGGGTATCCTCGGATTTACGAAGCCTGTACTCACTACAGTGAGCCTCTGGGGGTTCTGAAATGTGTACGTAGGTGGGTATTAGTCTATAGAGATTCAAATTATTACTTGTGAATAACAGTAATTGTAAGTTGTCAATATTGCATAAAGTTTCGAAGATTTTGAAATCATCCAATCATAGTGCTTATTTTTTGTTTTTTACGAAATGTACAAGGTCATTAAAAATAATGTCTAGTTGTATTCTCAACTCTAAAAATAAAAATAAATTTGCGAGAGGTAAGATTTTAGTTTTCACACGATTTTTTAGGCACTGCCTAACATAACCTTTAAAATGTATTATCTATTTATTAATTTTTTTACTTTGATGAGAAAAATAAAAATCGACACATTTTTTGTCGTCTATATTTTGTAAAACATAGGCTGAGTTTTAGGTATTAAAAGTAAATTATTTGTACATCTGTTATTATCATGCAATGTGTTAGGGTAGCTATTATCCTGATTCTATAAAAGCAAAGACAGCTGAATCTATGCACACGCACCTGTCCTCCCCATTAGGAAACATAAAAATACTAATGAATTGAAACTGGAGAAAAAGATCTGTACAGTTGGGGTGGAGGGAAGACAATGAAAGGGTTGTTTAGTTTGTTTGTTTTTAGGGGTTGGTATCTTGTTTGTTCAGACTACATTTGGAAGCCGACAGATATAGCGACGGTGCTTAATGACTGAACCATTTTAGCACCATTTTAATTTACATCAGCCCCTAAATGATGGAATTAAAGATTGGGAATGAAGTACAAACAAATAAAATATAAAGTTATGTCGTACTTCTTACCATATTCAGGGATTTAGCTCGATCCAGCTTAGTTTCCTGGAAGTTTAATTTGAGATTTAACGATGTATTGCCAGAAGATCTGTTTCTCAGACCATTTTCAGCTTACATTAAAGTTAATAATGTACTGTGCAGACTCTTTTCCACTCATTTTTATACAAAAACAAATATCAACCAAGCTCAACATTTCGAGGGTTATGTGCCATAAGATCAAAACTAAAATTTTGATCAATTTTACCTATTTTTGAAAACCCAAACGTACTGGACCTAATCCTTATAAAACTACCTATTCGAAAGCAATCGGTTATGAAAGAGGAAATGAACCACGAATGCCATCGTGTAGTTCGAATGTCTTAAAATCAGGTCAAGCGATTTCGGTGAAATATTTGTGAATTTTAATATTTGTAATCCAAAACAATGTGGTAAAGCGCAGGTGCACGAGTTATTTGAAAAATATACTTAAAAAACCTCTGACCACCATATCAACTATGATCGATTGTATTCTTCTCAAAACAATACAGACATTATTATAATTTATTTAGTTATTATTTAGATATTATCTGCTAGGACCTATATAATTATTTTGAGTACAATCTTCTGTCAATCCTAGCGTTGTCTTATTATTTATATTTGTCGACGCGTTTCGAAGTTCCTCCATCTTTTAAGACTGACTTTTTTTGTTTTCAAGATAGGCCTACGTCAAAACGATATTCATTTTGGGGAAAACCGTAATCGATCCATCTCGTAACCTATTCTTTACTACTTATATACAGAGTGATTCCAAAGTACGTTCCAAAACTTCAGATTATGGTGTCTTGGTTGAAAATAAGTACATAAGCTTCCTATAAACATGTAAATATGTGAAAGAAAAAAATTATAATTTTGGAAATAAATTAGATATCGAGTCCAAATTAATTTGGTATACATATTTTGTATATGATCTTTTCTCAACGGACCAAAAATCAGTCCTTTTTTTGTTTTCGAAATGGTGGCCGTTTAAAATTTGCAATGTCGTATAGGGTGGATGAAAAGTAAGAGAACGGCTTAATATCTCGTATATAAGGGAAATTTGAAGGTAGATGTGATTGGGAAACCTACTCCATTTAAAAAATACTATTTTAATATGATTTCAAAAATTTGGTCCGCCATATTGGATCCGCCATTTTGAATTTAACTTTTTTATTTAATGCGAAGATGGTCATGTGATACATCATTTTAATGTAGAATTTTAAGACAAAATCAATGGTGAAAACTGCACATCCTTATCTCAAACCGTTTATTGATATTTAAACATTTTATTTAATGTAAAAATAAAGTATTGTTCAATAAAATTTGATAGGTAGGAAGTTTAGTGTACTTTATTTTATTTTTATTCTGGCCTAGAAAATATTAAGTAAGTTATACATAGTTTTTCCATTATGTAAACCCCTATCGTATTTATTTTCCAATAGTTTGATACATTTAAGTGAAATTGATACAAAATAATGCAACAGTTTAAGTTAAATTTCTCTCATAACATAGAATCAGGACATTTTCCTATTAAACTTCGAGTTTACGTAACTTTGTTGTTTTTTGACATATCAAGGAAAAATTTGCTTTAAACAAGGTTTAATAATACGGAAAAAGTTTACATATAAGAAAGTCGAAAGAAATAAGTATATAAATTCTTACACGCCCTGTACTTGTAACAAATGTTTTGGCACACCCTGTGGATAGAGAATAACAGTAACATTCAAACAACGTTTATGCCGTTGTTTAACCTCTATTAGAACCAAAGATATAACGTCATTCCCGAACTTTTGGGACACACGGTATTACTTTCATTATATTATGTTTTTTACGTATGATCATAATATACAAATATAATATTGATTACGGCTGCTATAATATTCACTTTCTTTTCTAAAATTCCACAGACATACATCCTCATATAAAAACAGGAAAATATTTTATTACTGTCCCAACAGATTTTTTTGTACCTCCATGAGTTCAGTTTTTGAACTCTACATCGTCATGCTTTTCTCTCTAAACAAACAAAATCATTCAAATAATATTTTTAATACGTTTTTAACACTGATACGCTTTCTCTGTAGAAAAGAATATTATAAATGAGAAAGCAACTCCCTTCAGTTTGAAATAAATCCACAATATTATCCACTGGATTAAAAAAATCAATTTACGAAATACAAATATAAGCCCATCTCTCGGTTTTATGGAAGATTTAAGTTTAAATCTGCTTTGAGAGGTATAGAGGGTGCAGAGCGCGTTGTCCACTGATATAATATGGTCGTCATGGCAACTGATTGCGCCCTATAACAACCAATTTGATTTAATTACTGTTGAAATACGCAATGGTTATAATCGGCATTCAAACAGATGTTGTACACCAAACCTCGCATTATAACTTCACTTTCCCTTGTGTTCTTGGTAATGTTAGGGACAATGTCCGGACCATTGTTCACTTAGGCACGTTCAAACGTTTGTTTGAAACATTACTGTTTTGTTTTAACACCGTAAAAAGGAAGAAAAAAAACCGAATAAACATTACAAGCTAGTGAATACTCTATAATGTCAGGCTGGAAGAGAACAGTAGTTGGTCAAGAAACCTGACAAAAGAAAAGAAAGATCTGAAGGAAAGAAGTAAGAAAGGGATCAGCTAGGGTACGTAGAGCCTTAAAAAGTCCCGTAGCAATAATGTAATGGACTTTTAGTCGTTGATTAGTTGGTACCTTATGCTCTTCCAGTTCAATTCAAGCATGTGTCAATTTGCTAACCTGAAAAACGTACATTTTTTTTTTGTTGAGCTGAAAATGAATACACAAATAATGTGAAACAAAAATTCATACAACTATTTCCAAATACTGTTGGCAAATTTTGGAACACTATACTTATCTATACTATATCAAACTGAGAATGCGGCTGAACGAAAGGTCGCTTCACTCATACAAGCGCACAGAATTCGGGTGTCCTACGACCTACCCCCAAACCACCCGTATGAGTCACTTACTGGGCTTAACTTTATACAACTTTAAATTATTTTATTTGATATTTGAAAATAAAATCTATAATATATTTTGATTCTACATATAATTACAAGAAGAATGAGAATTTATTGAATTGAAGCCCAAAATCAACAACGTGTTTGCTACAAAATGAGTGACTGTTAGTACTGTAGTATATTAATCTATAGTTATATTTTGAGAATACAATCTTTTACTACGTACTGTAGTACTAAATGTTTATTTAATGGATAACTTATCACATGTTTATAAATAGAAACATATGTTTTTGAATTTTTTAAAAATATTTGTTACATTTTCAATTTAGTAGGGATTTTTCTTTTCTTTTTTCATCATTATTCTCTGTATTACTGTTGCTTAGATGAGCAAATGTTAAAATTAAGAAAAAATTGTGTAGATTCCAATATTACCGTTTTAATACATAGCTTATCGCAATGTAAATTATATATATATTGTTCCCTTTCTTTCATTAAAATCGAAAAGTACATATTTTTCGATAAAGATATAAGATAGTGTAGTTTATTCGCGCTTATTAGTCATCAAACTGTCATTCATTTTGTAGTAACTATTGTTTATTCTAAACTATATTAAAGTAAATTATACATTGCTTGGTCTCATTTTTCTTGTAATGAAGTGTAGGATAAAGATATATTACAGATTTTATTTTAGAATATCAAATTAAATAAATGATAGTTTGATCGCACAGTAATTCATGCGGGGTGGCCCACGACAGGTATCGGCCAGACCTAATAATCTGCGCGCCTGCGTGTGATGGCGCGTGCGTTAAGCCGCATTCCCGCTTGATACTAGTATAGCTGCGGATTCTGCCAATTGAATTGTAAATACTCACTATTTCTGTTAAGCAGTAGGAAAAACCGTCAAATTTGTTATGCAAATTAGTAATGGAAGCAAAATATAGGAAGTGCTCAGATGATTGTAAAAAAATAAACCTTATATTAAATAAATTAAGGATTTTGTGATCCATTTGCGTATTTAATTTTATTAAAACAGGGCCGATTTTAATAATTGAGATGTCAAATTAAACAGTGTTACCAGCAGATTTGCCGAACATTATTCATTTTCCTTAGAAATACTTTAAAAAAAAACTTATGCTTGTTATGGGTAAATGAAATGTTTCACAAAAAAATATTTGAAACAGCTGTTATAAATTCTCACATACGTTTCATTTTGTTATTTTGTTTGAGATGTATTAAATTATTTGTAGGTTAACTTTGTAGTGCTTACTTTATTTGTGCGGTTACACGTTGTGTCGTGATTGAATGTTTACATCTCGCAAAATTAAACTGTTTAAATTCTAAAATACTTTTATTTTTAGGTTAAATAGTGCTTGCTTTATTTGTGGGTATTCACGTTGTGTTGGTGATTGATTTCCTAAAACTAAACTGATTAAATGGCTTATTGTTAATACTTAAATATTGGGTCTCAATTTTGTATCTTAACTGACTTAACTGTATAAGGCATAGCGATTATTTTATTTGTGATTTATTGTTTACATCTTGCAAAAGTTAACTGTTTATATAGCTATTTGTTGATGTGTGACCATTGCATAGGAGCTTAGATATACTAAATCCAGGCCGTTGGAAGACCACGTGGAAACCGACCATTTATTGATCGACGAGAGAATGCTAACTATAGAAATCGAAGGACACTAAATCGTGAAATAAACCAAAAGGTTCAACTTTTTGATGCCAATATGACCTCAGACTTCGACATTATTTTAAAATTGCACGTTCATTTGATATTATCAATTATTCATATTTTACTCCAGGTGATATTTTTGATGGATAGTGTTATTGCAGTGCTTTGATGTTTAATTGTGAGATTGGTAGAATGTCAATGTGTTGCTACAAAGGGAGCGTAAGGGATAGATATTCCCCACGTCCATCCAGAATTACAAAATTAAATTACAAGTGGTACCCCACTTTCAGAACATTATCTGGAAAACATCAGTAGCTACAACAACGCACTGGGTTTCGTTTCATTTGGAGCCGATGTTAAAGTGCCTCCTACATACAAAACTGGTGGAAGTCTTAACTGGAACGACTGGTTGAAAAGTAAGTCGCTCTTTGAATTAAAACCTGCCGATCATTCTAAAAGCGTTCAATAACGTCATTGGTTTTGAAACATTGAAGCAGAGAGATGAATGAAAGTGTTAAATTAATGCTTTTATACAGAGACTTGGTTAGATCTATCAAAGTACATAAATTCAAGATTGTGAAGTACTAACCCACGCATGATTTTCGAGCATACTCCGAATCCCGAAAGAGTTGGAATTTCAATACCGATTTTTCGAACACTTTATTTGAGACCATATATTTTTTTTTACAGATAGTATAAACTAGAAGAGATAAGCCAACTCAATGAATGTGAAATTAATAATAACATCTTGTTGGTATATAGTCCAAATTTGACATATACGTCTTTGTAGAACGGATTGATTTACAAGAATCGCCCATAAATAATCAACGAGCAAAACTCACAGTCCATAACATAGGAGACTCTAATATAAATGTATTAAGTTATGTATTGATGTATTGAAAGACTCTCTAATGTAAATCTATTAAGTTATGTATTCAAAGGACTACACTTTGAACACCTCACATGAAGGTATTAGTTATACATTTATTATCTGAACATCCACCAATAGAAATACATTTTTTTCAGTAGTTCCTAAACTACTTGGAGAATTAATTCCATTATTACCATCCGATTTTATATGTTAACTATCCGGAATGATCAAGAGTCAGTGGTCCTTTCATTTTGTTTTAGATAAAACATTGAAACTCATATACTTAAAGAGACTTCTTAAAATTACTGTAGAATCTATGAGACGGGGAAATTTTAGTAATCGTTAAACAGTTTTCTAAATTATTTGAACATAACCCGTTTCTAGACTATATTGATACGAATTAGTCAAAAACTAATTAAAAATTGAAGTTAACCGATTCAGGAACTTTAATGATACCGATTTACATCAAAATCTGGTTAGAATCGACCCTAAAATAAATGGAATTAAGATTACACTTTCTTGCGCAACCAGACACAAAATGAAATGTTATCAAACAAAATGTATTCAACACATCTCCTCACGAATACCATATCATTATATTTACATTTTTTATGTTCGAGCGAATTATAATTTTTCGTGGAACATCACCTTGGCAATTTAGTTTTACCGATAACCTTCATTTTCCTAAACATAAGACCTTTTAAGATGGCATCCATGGTTTACTTTCATGTTTTGTCAAATCGGTGATGGCGAATTTGTGCGCGTAGGTTATATAATTTCTATCTAAATACAGCGCCCTTTTATCAGAGCTTTAAAAAGACCGTAAATAACCGTGAATATAAAATATCGTAAATGTTTTGTTGATTAATTTTTCACACCAAATCGAAATGTTTTGCCATCCTAATGCTACTATATAGATTTATTAAATAAATGAGAAAGTAGAAAGGAAAGTTTATTTTAAACCGCTTATTCCATTTCTGTTAGGCAAGAGAAGTTTCAGGAGCTCCAGGAGAGGTTTCATATTTAAGAGTAGGCGATGATGCACATTATTAAAGGATTTTTATTCTAAGCAATTTGTATAAATCTAAAGTTTATCTATTTACAGTTTCAAAATGAAAGTAGGTTTTGGAAATAGTGCAGTATTATTTTTAGACCTATGTTATAATTTTGTACACCTATTATATCCACTGAGGAAAATATGGGATTCGTCAAATTAAAACTCGTTAATTTTACTTTTCGAATGAAAATTATAACACAAATTATTTCCCACTGTTCTTTAGTGTGAATTTCTTTGTCATACTATAACTTTGATTCAATTTATAAGATCATTCTTTTCCTTCCAACCAGACACTTTCAAGAGACAATCAAATTGGTTTACTACAAATTGTCCCATCAGAACAAACAGACACAAGAGAACATTGCTAGACGAGAACTCATCACATCAACGACTGTTAGAGTGCGCCATTGCAGTGTTCTCTACCATAAAGACTTGCAATCGAATTAAAGGCGGGGGACATTACACAGAGTAGACCAGACGATAATCCATCACAATACTCTGAGAGAACTTGCATTACACTGCTAACATGTGTTTTACACAACCACTTCTATGTACTCTACGAAAGCTTACTTCCTTTTTCAGCAATAGAGAAAACAAAAATGTGATCAGAAAATATCATGATAGTTAATGGCAATATTTTGAAATTTTATCTGATCATTCGTCCAATAACGACAAGGTGGGTTAACGGAAATATATATATATATATATATATATATATATATATATATATAAAGACGCCAGGCGGATCAGTTTTATTTTTAGCTAATGAGTGGTTTTAAAATAGGAATTTATGATAACAATAGCTCCACAGTTAATATTTTGTTATGAAAGAAGAAGCACCTCTCCAAGCGTTTTCTATTTTAAAGCTTCTGTTTTAAGGTTAGGACCAAGTTTTGTGAGTAACATATTCGACCCATAAAGAGGTTGCTATTTTTGAATTAATATGCTGGACACATTACATCCCTCTACAAACTTGACATTTTACGTTATATTACTTTGATGTGTAAAAAATGTACCCTCTATCTTCATTGTTGGGAAGATATCGATCTAAAACTGCTTTGGCCTGGCCACATTAGTATAATGACGAGGAGCTTCGACCTGTTGGAAAAGAACGTCCCACATCTCCGGCTGAGTAAGATGAGAAAACTACGAGTATGTGATCAGTTAATATTGTTACGTATCTGTCTCCAGAGATATGTAATACGATAAAACGCCATTCTTGGTAACAGCAGCCCTTTGATTTCAAGCCCTCTTCGTGGTAAGATATGTGGATTTAGAGTGTTATAATAATTACAATTAGGTCTGTTATAGATCCTGTTTGGTAAAATGTAGCTTCATCTGAGAATATAATTCCTTCATACAACTCAGCATCTTTGTTAAGCTTTTCAATTAGCTTCGAACAAAATTTCACTCCTCTGTCTGGATCATCTTCCAGAAGTTTGTAAACTAAATGTGTATAAAAAAGAAGAAGTTTTTCTTGGCATACCTTTGAACTGACTACTTTGGTATCCTAGAAGCGAATCCAACTTTTCTCAGTGAATTAGGCCTGTTTGGAAATTTCATTAAAATATTACAGAGAACCTCTTCATTTTATGTGTTAAAAAATCCTAGTAGCATAGTTTTTCAATTATAAATGGATTTACTTGATGGAGGAACCACTTTTGGGTAGGTTCTTTGAAACATTTTATCGCTTCGTATTCATTTTCAAAAGCAATAGCCCAAGCAGAACTTTTCACTTTTTGTTCAATTGAAAAAAATCATTGTGTTGAGATTAAATATTGAACGTAAACTGATTGAACACAACTACCAAATTGTTTCATCTTTGTGTGTTAACAAAACAACAGCTAATCGAGATTCAACAGATGGCAATACATATTTTAATTGCATTATATTGTGGAAGGAAGTGGTTCTATCCAGAAGATTAATGTTCTTTTTGTTTTTCCGCCATTTTGATTTGATTCAAATTTCCTACAATGATCCATCACGGACGATTTCGTTTCAAATACAAATAGTATGAAGGCAAGGCTTTTAAAATACTGTTTGTTGTAATTGCAGTGTAAGTCGGCAACAATACTAGTCTATCTTAAATTCAATTGATTCATTTTTTCAAGGTCGCGGCTTATATAAGTTTCGCCGAAAAATTATTATTTTTTTACATATATTTAATGCATTTTTAATTAACCTGGAACCAACTTGTAGAGTTCGTGGATAGTTTGCTCAAACAAATGTAAATTAAAGGCCTTTTTTACAAAGAGACAGATAACAGCCATAGCTTAAAGGTTGTGTCATAACAAAGAAATGTTAAGATTCATACAACACCCTTATGGTTTATAACAATTTGAAAGAAGTGATTCTCAAAACAAAAGTGGGAGAGGAGCGCTAAGTTCACTTCTTAAGTCGTCTCACTCTTACACTCTTAGTTTAGTATCGATTTACATCCCTCTGAGGATGGTAGCTATGTTACCGAAATGTACATATGGGTTTATTAAACTGTCTAACGTTAATTGTGTTTTATTTGTAGTTTGGGGATTAGTTGTTTCATAAAGTTATGATTGTGTGAAAATAACAATGTAAGTGATTACATTGAGTTTATGTTAAGTGGATTTTAGTTCGTTGTTACTTGTAAGTTCTGATCACATGAACTATGTTCGGAACATCATTGTGTAAATATAAACAGTCACTACTTTGTTTCTATATTGTCATTTTATGGTTATTTTTAATGATTGACTGATTGTTCCAGGAATGTTTGGAGTCCAGGGTGAGAGAACTGGAGGCAGCGCTGGAAGCTGAAAGGAAGTCAGCACAGAGAGAAAGATTAGCCGCAGCAAAGCTCCAGAGACAACTAGCACGGGTGAGTGAAGAATGTTATTTAAAATTTGGATATATCTAGGTGCACGACGTAGTAGGTTATAACATAAGAAGCGCAAGCTTTGCTATGTTATTTTAATTTACTTTTAATTAAAAGCCACACGTTGGAGTGTCAAATATAACATTTAAGATGTACTCCTTTTATAATTATTAATTAACCTTCTCAATTATTTTATTAGCCACACTTTTGTAGTGCCAAATATAACAATGAAGTTGTTATATTTCAATTAATTTAAACTCTACTAAACACAATTCAATTTATACTTATACTCATTAACAACAACGTTTACCTGGATAAAATCTTTCTTTTAATTTATCCTTGAATAAATTACTACAAAACAATGAACATGTACATGAAATATCAATTCTTACTTAACTAAAATCATTTATTCCTCATTCATTCCTTAATTTTAATTTATTTATAATAGACATTTAAATACAAAATTACTTTATTTTTAACATTAGTTAAAACTTGAATATGCAAATTAGTAGTTTCCTTCTTAGGATTTTTAATATATTTCTTTACAATTTTAATTATTACTTTACTTTATATTTAACATTTATTATCTTTTTTAAATCTCGGCTAGCTCAGTTTTTAAATTTATTTGAACAAACAAAATCTCTTAATCTCGGGTCATAGGTCTGTTAATGGCTCAATTGAAAGTGAAATAGAATTTAAAATGAATTTAATAATTAACAATTTGTTTGGTACTTATCAATTTGCTGGTCCTTCTGATCGGTCGATTTGCACTTTTCCACTACACATAAACTTTAATTTACTCTTTTATTAAAAAAAAACAACACACTGCTCAAAACACTTTATTCCTTGGTGATATAACGCTTTCTCTCCCTCCCTGAGGTTGTTCCAATTTCCAGCTTCTTTCTGCGATGACTGATATCCTTTGGCTCTGGTGAATTGAAACTCCTTTTCTTGATCTGCTTTTTAAAGAAAACTCCACAAAACTCCTAATCTGTACTTCCTATTATTACTTAAATCTTCCTTTCCTTTGACTCTACTTTAAATTAAAACTTATCAAAACTTTTCAATAAACAAAGAGACTTCTTGTCCCTTTATTTGCTGTTAAACAATTCTATGGAACACAGAGCAGACTAGCTGTGCCCACAACCTTACGTCTCGGCGACCCTTGTAAGACTATCCCTAAGAAACTATTTTTTAAGACTCCTTCTCTCGAACACTGGTTTTCGCGCCCTGTTCGCTGATTCGTGGATTTTCACTAACTTTCTCTACATGTGTTCTTTCTCGATTTCTAGTGGTTGTTTTTAAATCTTTCCGTTGTGTTTTTAAGCTTGAGAACGTCTTCGATTGGCCGACCTACTTTCTCCTTGCGTTTTTGTGTTTTTTCTGAAGTACCGTTAGGCTTTCTACTTGTATACCGTTAAGACGCTGGCTTTCCCTTGATTTCTCTTTTTAGTAAAAAAAACTCTCCGCTACCCCAAAATTCCGTTATTGTTCCAGATGTGTTTGCTTCAAGGTTGTTGTAATCCTAGTTCTATTGTTACCTAACACGTACATTTTTTAACTGCAGGCGGCAGCTGCCGTCTCCCTTCATTTATTTAACATTGTTCTATTTTTCCATATTTATTATTTTAGATAAGTTATTTTAATTAATTTATTATTAGATGTCATGATTGCGATGTTTTATTTAGTTGAGATCATGATATCGTTACAAGGTCTTTTTGTTAAATTAGTTTAATAACTTCTTTGGTCAGCTGAATCCTACTGATCCAAACCAAACGTTTACTTTTGGTATGTCGCCAATGTCAACAATTTAATTTGGTGGCTAACATCTCTTGATTTTGCAGTTTTACTGATTAATTTCACAACTATTTATGTGAAATGTTTTCACTTCAGTAAATTGAAATACCTTTTGTCATTGTCAAATATATTAAGAATTTTAGTTTCGAATACAGTGTTTTTAGAACTTTTTCAGGCACAGTATGCCTTCCAAAGCCACAGTTATATCCAAATCAATGAATCAGTGCAATATTAAATGAAAACGTGAATAATATTCCTGGGCTGTAAAATACCATTTCCTGAACCGACGCCTTCTTTAAAAGTATTTGAACTCCACAGTTCGTATCAGCAGCTCGGCGTTACTAGCATCAGAATTTATTATCTTTTAAATGACCTTCACTAGTATATTGTGATTCGATCTTTACGGGGTTTGTTTGTCATATTTAAAACTAGTAATCAGTCACTTCCCTCGTGTCAGTGATTTGACCTTATCCGTGAAAGTTTCCAAGGTTGTATGAAATTAACAGTTGCCATAAAAATAAACACATAATAAACTACTTTTATTACCCAATTTTGTTAGTCTATAGTTAATGAAACAATGCAATTTGCACAACAAGTATACGCACTAAGAAGACGACGTATGAATGACTAAGTTATCTTCTATTGTTACCTTGAAGTTCACTTAGAATAACACAATCTTTGTACATGTTGTGAAGTGTAATGAATCAGCTGTTTTTTAGTTAATACTTTCTGATATATACTTAGTTTAAATTTTTATGGTGGTTGAAAAATTCGATGTCAAGTTTTGAGATGCCCTGAGTTTACGTGGTTTTTGGAGTGATGTTAGTCTCTCGTCTGTGCAGCGCTCTACAGCCAAGCGTGAAGACTGATTTTGATCAAATTTGTATGTGGGTATATTTTGGGGATTTGTTAACTCAAAATTGAGGTACCTACCGTAAGAAAAATAAATAAGTTTTTGTTAAAATCGACTTTAACGACTTCATACAAATTTTACTCATGTGTAGCCTTAAGGTTCCAAACGAAACTACCCCTTTCTCCAAAGACGCCGGTTTTTGAGTAATCAAAAGAAATTCGGTCAAGTAGGTGTTTTAAAAGTCAGCTTTAGCGAGTTCGTTCAAAATTTAGTGAAATGTGAAGATTAACCCAGATTTTGTACTAAATCGTTAGTAAATAATATATTACGATTCAGATATAATTAACAAAACACAACAATGAATGTTTATCGTTGCCATTAATAGCTCTCAACCATTTCAATCAAATACGATTTACGTTGAGGACGCGTTTATTTCACAAGTCCATGATTCATTTTCACTTTTTAACTGTCAACTACCGAACTGAAATTTTTGGTGGGTAGAGAGAAATGTTTGCACTGTTTATTTAATTTATTGCTAGGATAATGAATATTCAAATTTAAACAACTAAAACATATTCCTGATATGTTCAAGTTTAAAATTCTATATCGAATTTGTTTCCGGATATATCCGTTTTAAACCTTCACCGTCGTCATTAAAAGTTAATTTTAATCAAAATAACATTTTCGCCGAGGTCATGTTTAAGTTTAGACCTTATTTAAATATATAAATATGTTTACAAATTCGGTATCAATGGTTTATTTTCACTTTTTTTATTGACAACTATTTAACTGAAAGTTAGTCACGATTTGATTTTGGTGATGGACGAATGAGAAAGTGTGTTCCCCCCCCCCCTACTATATCATTTTAAAACAATCAAGACGACATTATACATCGTCAGATCGAGATCTTTTGAGTGACTTTAAACACTGAAATTTGGCAAAAACCCAAGAGTTTTTATTTGTGACCCAGTTTGTCACCCAGTTCGGGATCTACTTACCCGCTTTGCCTTACGACAGCGAACAGCTGATCGGAAATGCTGCTATGTTGAGCAGAGCATGGTAGTCAACCTAGGTCATACATTCAGACCGTTCAAGGAACTATTCGTGTTAAGAAGTGCCGTCTTGTTTTAAGTTTTAATATTTAATTTACAAATTAATCCTACCTAGTTATATAATTGGTTTCATGTATTTAAGTTTTATCGGAGCCCTAATCCCTAAATAGACCGTGTTAATTAATTATTTAATCGAGACGAGTTTCACAATGGGCAACGCTTAACTTCAACTCTGTTGTTAACTAGTGTTTGTGGTATGTGAGTGAATAGAGTAATTCAGTAACGGGGTTTTAATTAGCTGGGCACCCTATTGGTGGATGGGTGGGCCTGGGGTGAATGTTTTACACCTTAAATGGGTTTGGGCCAAAGCAGAACAAAATTTTAAATAATAGGTTAAGCCTAAATGTAACGTTGCTTTCACCAAATTAGCTGCAATCGTTAAACATTCAAAATACATTTTTGTATATTAAAAATATAATATACTTATGTTTAATTTACTCTTTCTACTTTATCAAGTGTTAAAATTAAGTCTTTACACTATTTATTAAAACTCACAATTGCAACGGTTTTGCTTCTGTTAACACAAACAATAGAGCCTCGAGCCTACTCAGAGAACTAGCCCAGGAGCTATCACAATACATTGCTGGTACAATAGGTCTCCGAATTAATCCCCAAAACATTGATGATATACACAACCAATATACACGAGTGATTACTGGCCGCAGGGACTCCGATAGTACAATGCAACAGGAACGACATAATCCTTTATAAACACATTACTGTATTTAGGGATTAATTCCTGTCTTTTGTGTGAATAAATGTGAGGAGAATATATTTTGTCAAAGCTCATTACTGATGTAAAAATCGTTTGGTTCAGTCTTATTGTATATCTTTGTACGTTACATGCTTAGGTGCAACAACATAAAGTATAATAAAACAATTATCTACACGTAGTAGAAATAAAAAAACTAAGAAGGTTAGTGCACAATATTTGTTCTGGTTCTGGGTGGTAATAGACACGGGTAAAAAAACTTAACTTCTTGTCACAATAGCCCGTGAAGAGTCTAAGTTTGCTAGACAGTTTGTCAGAGGAATACAGTAGATTGTGATAAACGTATTGAAATTCCCATCACCGTTGTTCTGAGCTCTTCAACCAAAGTTCGTTGCCAGTTGTAGCAATCCAATTTCGTACTGGGTCAATACCGTAACCTCTTACTCGTAAAACTCTTTTTTTCCGGTTTCGTCATCATTTGTGTCTTGAAGAAGGGATAATGATAGATTAGTCTTGAAACAACAATAAATAGCTATTTTTTAATTTTAAATTTCAAATTTTTTTATAAATTAAAAACACAATTTTTTAATCAAACTTCATAGTGGACGTCTAAATCAATGAAGTAAGATATTGAAACCGAAGAATTAGTTTAAATGGCATCAGAAATCTTTCCCCCTTGTAGGGTATAGCCCTGGAATACTTTAATAGCGCTGAGAACAATAGTTAGTCAAGAGAGACCTGATATGTAACCTTAGACTACACGAAAAAAGGGTCAAGCGTGTGCTAAAATCGCATGACTTGGGTCTGAAGGCATGTAGGGACAGTTATTTTTATAAAGTTTAGTCTTTCAAAGCAGTTTAAATTGTGGACAGCCAACTAGATACGCGCGTGAAAAATAAGGGTCTTTAGATTGAACGTGTAAATAACAATAAGATGAATGAAAGTTTTGAATAGAAATTCAATCTTAACACTTAAACCATTTTCATATTTAGTTTGAACGTTTAAATAACAATAGTATTAATGAAGGTTTTAAATAGAAATTCAATCTTAACAGTTAAATCTCTTTCATATTTTGTTTTAACGTTTAAATAACAATACTATTAATGAAGGTTTTAAATAGAAATTCAAGTCTTAACAGTTAAATCACTCTCGTATTTTGTTTTAACGTTTAAATAAAAATACTATTAATGAAGGTTTTGAATAGAAATTCAATCTTAACAGTTAAACCATTTTCATATTTAGTTTGAACGTTTAAATAACAATAGTATTAATGAAGGTTTTAAATAGAAATTCAATCTTAACAGTTAAATCTCTTTCATATTTTGTTTTAACGTTTAAATAACAATACTATTAATGAAGGTTTTAAATAGAAATTCAAGTCTTAACAGTTAAATCACTCTCATATTTTGTTTTAACGTTTAAATAAAAATACTATTAATGAAGGTTTTGAAGATAAATTCAATCTTAACATTAAATCCATTTAATATTTTGTTTTAACGTTTAAATAAAAATACTACTAATGAAAGTTTTGAATAGAAATTCAAATCTTATCCGTTAAATCACTTTCATATTTTGTTTTAACGTTTATATAACAATACTATTAATGAAGGTTTTGAATAGAAATTCAAGTCTTAACAGTTAAATCACTCTCATATTTTGTTTTAACGTTTAAATAACAATACTATTAATGAAGGTTTTGAATAGAAATTCAAGTCTTAACAGTTAAATCACTCTCATATTTTGTTTTAACGTTTAAATAAAAATACTATTAATGAAGGTTTTAAATAGAAATTCAAGTCTTAATAGTTAAATCACTTTCATATTTTGTTTTAACGTTTAAATAAAAATACTATTAATGAACGTTTTAAATAGAAATTCAAGTCTTAACAGTTAAATCACTTTCATATTTTGTTTTAACGTTTAAATAACAATACTATTAATGAAGGTTTTGAATAGAAATTCAAGTCTTAACAGTTAAATCACTTTAATATTTTGTTTTAACGTTTAAATAAAAATACTATTATTGAAGGTTTTAAATAGAAATTCAAGTCCTAACAGTTAAATCACTTTAATATTTTGTTTTGACGTTTAAGTAACAATACTATTAGTGAAGGTTTGGAATAGAAATTCAAGTCTTAACAGTTAAATCACTTTCATAATTTGTTTTAACGTTTAAGTAACAATACTATTAATGAAGGTTTGGAATAGAAATTCAAGTCTTAACAGTTAAATCACTTTCATAATTTGTTTTAACGTTCTCAAAAGGATTAAACAGTATTTTCGATCGAAATATCATTTTTAATAAGGATTAAGAAATTGTTGTTTAAAATTTAAATCGCTTAATATTGGCTTGGTAATCAAGATATCCGACTTTGGCTACAAAAGATAATTAACATATAAATATGCTAAATTTAGAATTTGTAATCGTAATTATTGATGAATATTAACTGACATTTTAAAGTTATGAAATGATGTTTTACAAGGAGTTATAAATAAGGAGAGATTATTTTGACAATATGGTTCGCCACAAAATGTCGTTTATGACAAAAGTACTGCGCTTACGCCTATTATTTTTGGCTGGAATGGATTTTAAATAATAACTTCATTCGCTTTCGTTATGATGCTGGTTGGGGAGGGGACGAGTTTACAACGTATGTGGGGTTGGAGGTGAAATGGCTTTTAAACCCTCACTACCATTAGCGGCGTAATGAAACTGATATGTTCGGTATTTATGTACAAAATACGCTCGTGATGATAACTCAGAATGCCGTCATTTTTAACTTTTTTTTTTAATGAGAAATAAAGGATTGTGATTTTTCAACGTTACTGTTACAGCGTTAAAGTACAAAAGTTGTCTTACTAGTGGGATTAAAATTTAAGTGACAATGCTTACATTTGCGAATAAATACAAAATCTTGAAAATGGGCTGTTATTGTTATTACATTACTAATAAATCTCTAGGAGGTCTATGTTTGTCAACTCGTCTCTTAAAAACTATTAAACAGATTTCAATGAGAATTGGTAACATCACAGTTTCCACTCGGAAGAAGGTTTTCACATTGATTTTTATCGATATCTCAATTAGACGTTGAGTTATGACAATAAAAATGTTTCCCTATATATTTTCCCATAAGGAAATGACGGTCGTAAAGGTCAAACTTTGTTTACAGTAGTGACTACTGGACCGATCCCAATAAAATTTTGCAAGCATATAGTAATATTTTTGAAAAAGGTTTTACTTTCATATTGATAGCCTATCTTAAAAGGAAATATTGAGTTATTACACACAAGACTTATTTTTACATACAAATTTAGTTACCATAGCAACCAATATAATAATACACGTTTAGGTGATTACCTCCATTAGCTTTAATAACTAAACAGATAGCTAGGTTGGACCTAGCCTAACACAGTTTTAAAAGTGTTAACTTCATTTTGGCCAAGTATTGATGTATCATTATTTATTTTAATATAGATGTGTGTGTATATATATATATATATATATATATATATATATATATATATATATATATATATATATATATATATATATATATGGGGAGCTAATTTCGATTCCCATTATAATATGTATTATGGAACTAATTTTACAATATAAATAGAGCTGATTATATTACTTATCCTGCAGCATAACCTCACCATGGGCTCTACAGTTTGCTACTTTCGGGTGTAATAAGACCCTCGGATGGTTATTTCGACAATATTATTTGAAAAATCAAAATGTTTCTTAAAATTAATTTAAAACTTGACCCTTCGTTATAGTTTAAAATTCTTATTCTTAAACACTTACATGTGACGTAGGCCTATCGATCGGTTACTGTTAAAATTTTTAATTTTCAATCAGAAATGGACCTTTAAAAATTAAATCGTTTCATTTGGTTCTTCGTGAATGTATTTAAATAGAAGGTTTTAATTTAAGACAAGGTGATGATGACTGAAAGATTTTTTGCCTCTAAACAATAAGAAAAAGAATTTAATTGGAAAATAGTTAAAATTGAAATGTAACATACGCCTATCTTGAAAACTTATTATAAATCTACAATTAGTAGCGAAGCTTACAAAATGGAAGAAAGTACGTTCAAAGCTACGATTATATATTTCTTTCATTTTGTTAGAATTGTATCTCGAATGAATAATCATCAACTTGTTATTTATTTTCAACAGGGGTGGAACACAAACACTTTGCCAATCATTCTCTATCGAACGATTCACCAGACTGTATGATAGCTCTAACTGTTACATCGACCAACGCAGTTTGTTTGAACTCGTCAAAATTGACGTCATTTTCTGTGCGACAATGATGTAGTGAGATGTAAGAGCGGGAGGGGGAGGCTCTCAAAATGACGAGAAGGGCGAACATCTTCCACAAGGACTAATGAGCAGTGCACAGGGTCATTCTGGTCGTCATGACAACAAAATATACATAGAAAGAAGAGAGAGAAAACTGTTATCTCTTGCGATGGTTGGGGGGGAGTGGGGTTATTTGCATCGACTATGTGGAATCGTTTATCATCAAAGCGGCCGTATATCAACAAGGAGGGAGCGGAGCGTATTGCTGGTAAAAGTCACAACGAGAAACCTAAAAAGTTATTATTGACAACGGGGAAAAGGAAAAAAGCCCTCCAGTCCTTGAAATTACTGCACAATAGGCATTCTTGACCTCTGTGGTAGGGGTAAAGACGAATTGCCTTCCAAATAAAGGTTAACAAGTGAAATGCGTAGGCTTTTATATTGGGGAGAACGTGGAGTCAATTTATCGTTGTTTACTGAGATTGATTTCCAGCCCATGGTTGTACATATCAGAATGCATTAGTTTTACCTTAACTCGTATCTCACGAATGATACAGTTTTTGTTTTCAGTGTTTCAAATCTTTTTATTTACCTTTGTTTTGTTTTTATTTTGTTATATAAGATTTTTTTAAACATTACATTTATAAAATGTATAAATAAACACAATATCATTAAATTTATATATCTTGTATATTCCAATATTTTGGAATTTGTTGTTTGTTTCAAACATAATAGAAACTGATTAGTATTAAGCTGATACAGCAAATTATTAAAAGAGTTGGTAACCTCAATTAGTTCAGCTTTTTTATTAATTTTGATTAAATTTCTTATCAGTTCACCTGATAAAGGTTAGGGTTATTTTTATACTTTCAAATCAACTTGCGGGGTTCTTTCTCGTTGGTTTAGCACATTAGTTTGGGTTATATTGTTATGAAATGTAATTAAAATAGTTTGGACCAATTTAGAGTCGTTCAAAGGTTCTTTGCATCTTTAGTTCTTATTTACACTTTTCCAAAAAATCTATTTATTTTTTTAGCAGCTAGAAGACAATTTTATTCATTGTACTAGCTTTAGAAGTTCTCTAAAAATTTCTCTACATTAAACAAAAGGTTAACAAAAAAACAAAACTTTATAAGCATCTCCAAACCCTCTTCTCGTTCAATAGATGGCCATCCCATAAATGCATCTACAGAATAAAAACAGTTTTCTCTTAAATATCGTAGTATTGTTTTAATGGACTTTTCTTCTGTTATTAGTTTGATTTTATAGTTGTGAAAGATGGCATCAGAAATTGCTGGTGGTTGCAGTTTGAGCAAGCATATATTTTGGTAATAGATTGCGTGTTTTTCTTGTGTCAAACCTAAGTATTTGACTATGGTCTGTTTTTGTGTGAAACTTAAAATAACATAATGACACTCGAAATGTAAATTGAAGGATAAGTTAAAATAACCAGTTTTTTGAAAGAGAACAGCAAAGACTTCTTTCCAAACAGTTACAGTTTTGAAGCATATCCCCATATAGCAACACCATATTGGACATGCAGTAAAATGAAATGAAATGAAATATCTTTATTAGTCACTATATACATATACATGTTCAGATTACAAAACTTTAAAACTTAAGACTAATAAAGTCTGACCCCGAGGTTTATAAAAAAAAACCTGTTTGGGGTGATACACATGAAACTTAGAATCTATGACAAGAGCTAGAGATAAAGGTGGCGGCTGATCGGTTACATTTGATGATTCACCGAACTTTGTTAAAATTTCATCTCTCAACATGGAAGAAACAACAAAAGACAAAAGCTACTTATTATTTATACAGGACAAACAATTTTTTTTATATATATATAAATAATATTAATTATGCCAAAATAGAAAATATATATCTTAGTTAACACAAAAAAAAACAAAAACAAAAAAAAAATCTTACCCTAAACAATTAAGTAGGCTATTCTTAAACCTAACAATAAAACAACACAAAAAATATTCCTTATAAGTCATATCTTATTCTAAACAGTCATAAAACAAATAGACCATAGACCATTCTTAAAACTGGTAAAGCACAATAGTACAATAGTTAGTTTATAAAAATTAAAATTGATAAATTTAATTTCCTGGATATTCCATTTATATGGTTACTCCGTTTTAATAGCGTGTACATTTTCAAACTTAGCAATTTTGTAATTTCTACTTCAATTAGTTTATAACTATCTGGAAAGACATCTATCACACTGCCATTTTCTCTGTTGTTTGCAGAGAATACGATATAATTTGTTTTTCCAAAGTTTACCATTAAATTGAATTTGTAAGTACTATTTAGCTTGATTAATTAAAACTAAGATAGATTTTATTTCTAAAGTTTGTCGGTCATGATCAGATGGAATGAGGGTTGTATTATCTGCATACATGAGGACGGTGCCCAACACAAATGTAATGGTAAGTTATTAATATATAGAATGAATAAAACCAGACCTAAAATTGACCCATGAGGTATACCTGGATTAATTGTATGTCAGACTTATATACTGTTCCCCCAGCACCTGTAAGTTCTATGTAGTAGACTCTATTTACCAGGTATGATTTATCCATGTCAGTTAAAAGGTATCGATTCATTTTGTTTTAGTTATTAAGAAGTTATTTTTTGGGTAAGGAACAGCCAAATCTGCCAAACCGAACCGTTATTTACCTGTAACTAGATGTTTTATACGTTACTTTTTGTCTTTATCTACAACCTGGTTTGTATAGATATTGGTTTGTTATTATGTGTGCAATTTTTTTATATCAATGTTAGTGTGTTTGTCTAAACTTATGTCGGAATATAAGCTTGGTTTAACAGAGATAATCTTATCCACAACAAATTCCGCGGTTGAGTTTGATAGCTATTCATCCTCACCTCTATCCACAGTATTGAACCTTGATGTTCCTCTAAGGGTGAGTACTGAGTGCTTGATGGTCCTCTTAGAGTGAGTACGAGTACATAATGGTCCTCTCAGATTGAGTATTGAGTACTTGATGGCCCCCTCAGGGTGAGTACTGAGTATGTGATGGTCCCCTCAGGGTGAGTACTAAGTACTTGATGGTTCCCTCAGGGTGAGTACTGAGTACTGATGGTCCCTACAGGGTGAGTACTGAGTACTTGACGGTCCTCTTAGGGCGAGTACGTGTACTTGATGTTCCTCTCAGATTGAGTACTGAGTACTTGATGGTCCCCTCATGATGAATACTGAGTACTTGATGGCCCCCTCAGGGTGAGTACTGAGTACTTGATGGTCCTCTCAGGGTGAATATTGAGTACTTGATGGTCCCTTCAGGGTGAGTACTGAGTACTTGATGATCCCTTCAGTGTGAGTACTGAGTACTTGATGGTACCTTCAGGGTGAGTACTGAGTACTTGATGGTCCTCTCAGGGTGAGTAATGAGTACTTGATGGTCCCCTCAAAACGAGTACTGAGTACTTGATGGTCCTCTCAGGGTTATTACTGTGTACTTGATGGTCCCCACAGGGTGAATACTGAAAACTTGACGGTCCTCTCAGGGTGAGTACAGAGTACTTGATGATCCCCTCAGGGATTTCCTAAAATGAGAGTACTGGTATGGGAATCCTGGGGGACTCTAGCTGGATCTATAGTTTTCGACGGCAAAAAGTCTTTATTTTATGTTCTTTTCTTCCTTTTTTTTATAAGGTGATGATGATCGAAATGTTTTTCTCCTTTAAACAACAAGAGGCAGAGAAACATTGATAGTCGATTACTACCTTGCAAAAATAACCGTATTAAAAACATATAAACATATGTCAGCGTGTTATTCATAATACAAATAATATCATTTTGAAAAACAGTTTGAGAATATTATTTGTATTCCTCTTCAGATATCAATAAATTTAAACGCAGTGCACAGGTGGGAAATATTTGAATGGAGACATTTCATATATAGGCAGGAGATAAGGGTGGTAAGTGAGAGAAGCCGTCTAGTTCATTCGAGCGGAACAACATTGGATGTTTACTGAGAACTAAGTTGAAATAATCTGTACACATATATGCAGTCTAAAACCTTACAGAATACACCCATCTCCTAGGGGAGGGGAGGGGGTAATGCTCGTCAAAAGCAATGAATCACGTCTTAATAAGTGTACTTGCAATATTTATGCAGATTTAAACCGGTTGTATAAAAATACAACTGAAATAGATTCCTGGTCAGATGATTCACTCCGGAACTGGTTGCCGCTCGCATTTACATATTGTTCTCATTAAAATACATTGCTAATTTTAGTTATTTATGGCAAGGGTGCGGTTTACAAATTCTTCGTTTGTTAAACACTAAGAAGGTCTTTTGAGCGGGAAAAAATTATCCCCACGTTTTAATAAGAATGAGGAGTTGTGAATTAACGTACAAGATATAAATTTTAAAAAAGGATTTCGAAAAAGCATGTTAATTATGACGAGAAGAGGGGTTTTTTTTCTGGAAATTGAAATGTTGTTTGAAAGTATTTTACATAAAAGGTTTAATATTAACATACAACTTGTTTGAGTTGTAGTTAAAATGATTGTTATAACGGTTGCAGTTTTGTTGGATTTTCATCAAATGTATTAGTTTAACAATGAATTAGAACGTTAGACAGATTAAAAAATTTGTAATTAAAGTTTAGGAGGAGGGAGAGGAGAAATACATAGTTAGTTTAATTTGTAGCCAAATTTTACCGATTTTTACTGATTTTTGCATTCAAAACCATGTAAAATAATATTACGACATTTAAAATAACAATAATTAGTCCCATAAAGTAACACAAAACACTTGCAAGCAATTGGAATAATATGATGAGGTTTAGAAAATACAATAAATATAAACAACATCTCCAAGACAGTCATATTTTGCAAGGCAATGCATAATATAATATCAAATCTCTAAAAATCGGTCTCACACAATTAATTGTTCATTGTTAATGCAAAATAAAACTATAAACTGTAAATATAGCATGAAATCAACAATACTCCTGCAACAAAATTTTTTAATCATCATAAGTAAATAATTCATGGACATTTTAATCAATAACAATAAATAAATCTTAAAATCTGAAACTATGAGACGAAAGGAGAAAATTGTTTAGATATGGGGAGCTAATTCATTCAATACCAGACAAATAAATTATAAACTTTAAAATGCAAATAAAATAATAGCAACAAACATGTAGGGGGCCTATAAATTTATTAAATCAATAGCTTTTAAAAGGAAATTAGTGTCTTTCAAATTAATCTTATATGTTTAAAGTAAATAGTAAATAATATATAAAATTATATTTTTAAAGATGTAGCTTAAAAATATATAAAGTGTTATCAAAAGATGTATTTAAAAAAATATATATAATATATAAAAGTGTAATATGAAAACTGTTTTAATACGTATTTAAATTGTGTTTTTTGAAAGACTTGAGTCAAAAAGAATATATTAAACTCGTAAGTAGACTAATAAATAATATAATAATAAATGTAAGGCACAATTTAAGAAAAACATTTCAGAATTTGCATGCGTTTTAAATGAGTAGTTATCATTCATTCTGAAAAATAGTTAGCCTAGGATGGATCTGTTTACACCTAAGGGAGGCACCATTTTGATGGTTTAATAACGGCTTCTTTTCAAGGAATAAAATTTAATATCAAAGTAAATACAGTATTTATGAAATTATATTTACAAATAAAAAACTGAAAATTTGGAGAACTATATTTAAGTCATGAGTCATTTGTCATTAGTTATTATAATTATACAGTATAACAAACACAGAACACATTTCTCACAAAAAATACGCCGAAGTATCAGACGCGTTTCAACGACAAGGTCGTCCTCTTCAGTGATACACGAGCTACACCAATCAAACTATAACACCTAGTTTATAGTTATAACGCTAGTTATAGTTTGATTGTTGTAGCTCGTGTATCACTGAAGAGGACGACCTTGTCGTTGAAACGCGTCTAATACTTAGGCGTATTTTTTTGTGAGAATTGTGTTCTGTGTTTGTTATACTGTATAATTTTCTCATAAGTCAAGCTCAACATTTAATATTATAATTATGATTTTTATATCTGTATTTGTGCTTGTATGAATGTTGAAACTAGTTTTAAAGTGTAAGAGGAAAATGATATGTAGATTAACAATGTTAACTCTAATTTATCTCTGTATGTTACCCGTTATTCAATTGGTAATTCCTAAAGCACAGCCCAGCAGAAATAATAATTTTTTAAGATTTCATAAACATTTTCAATGTTATAAAATTGTACATAAAGTTAAAGTAAGCCTTACAGACCTACAAAGTCTTCCACACTTTCGGTCTTGTATGGTGGGGGTGGGGGTAAATCAGTTATAGCGTAGTTAATTGTTTCCTAGGATATGGTCGAAATAATTTAAGTATAGTTGCGTTTCTTTCTTTGATGCAGCGCCGGACTCGACTCGCTATCCTATACTCGTGAAGATTATTATACTTTTATTTATTTATTACAAAGTTACTTACATTGTATTGACTTCTCTACGTTATTTGAAGTATTCTGGGCCCGTAATCGCTACTGATAAAGGAAATTTAAAATTCATTGTACCTTTCTTTTAAATAAATGTTGGTTATTATTATTTTTAACTTATATACGAGTGTAGCAAGTAGAGAACTTTTCACGTTGTACAAGATTCTTTGGTTGGTAATATAATCACGTCCAATATTACAACTTTGTATCCAAACTATTCGATAACACCTTGTACACTGACCCATGCTCGGCATCGTATAATATTTTTACCGTCAAAACATCCCTTCTCTCTTAACGGTAGCTAGTTTCAGATAAGTTAAATAATTTGAGCTACTAAAGGGTGAAACTGAAACATCTAACGACACGAGGGTGAAAGCGAAACCGCAACAGTAACCTACGCATGCGTACAAACTTTGTGGATTAAGTAGTTTGCTAAGTATGGTGGGAAACAAGGGAAATGGAATTTGAGAGAATCCTGTAATGGGAGTATGAATCTTAGGCTTAAACACAAGAGCTTTGCTTTGTAGTTGTCCTGGAGGACTTATGAGTCGGGGTGGGGTGGGGAGGCTTTGACCGTAGTGATTGTGTTTGTGTGTTTTGTCTGCCTGTCTCTATCCATCACGAGGATTATTACAAGCAAAGTTCTTAGTTGAGAACTTTGGTACAATTAGTACGCAAGCAGTAATCTGTTTCAATTGCTTGTTATTTAGCAGTCATATATTAAAAACTATTAACAATCATGATACGTCAAATCACTCTATATAATATCCGTGCGACTGCTTTTAGTAAAACCCAAGGACTTTTTTTAAATTCACGAGCCGGTCCGACGTTAAAATGTTTAAATAGCCGCCATTTTGAATTGAGTATTGGACATCGGTTGATTATTTTTCTCTAATTGGGTCTTTATAACACTAAATATACCACAAAAAGGCGGGTGGATAAAAACTAACCATTTTAGGAAATATGTTTTTATAAACTTTTTCATTGTTTTGATGTGAGGAGAAAGCTCCTAGAACGATTTTTGGAAACACCCTATATATGTTTAGTTGATTAAACGAATTGGTCCCGATTATATCTTGATTCATTTGACATGGGTAGTTAGCCTAATGAGTCTGACATTCGTTATCTATGATGTCCTTCATCATCACAATGCTGGAAAGTGGAAGCAATTGTTAGTTCTGATTGAACGATCCTTCCCCCTTGTGCAACCATACAAGAGAAGTCGACTCCCTCTGCAATATTTACTTCTCAAATAATCTTAGTTTTGATTAATTATATTTACACCAGGTATAATTAAACGTCAAAAATCAACAACTTTTTCTTTTTAATTTAAAGAAAAGTTCAGTCTGAACCTTGATTAAGATTAACTTGGTTGAATGTTTAACGACAGTTGCACAAAGTTTCTTAATTAACCTGATCCCTTCGTAAATATAAGTATAGGCAATGTCTTGAGGAGGGTTGGGAGTTGGTAAGGCATTGTCCTTGATTAATCATCCATTTAACGTCTAACTATGTATCCTTATTGTGTTTAATTGTTGTTTAATCTGACATGAGATTAGGGACTGAGTTATTATAGATAATCAAATCCAACTTTTGATTGTTAATCACTTAAATGAAATTTGATTGAACGCAGATGTTAAACAAATCACCTATCAAAGTTTTCATCTCCAAATTGTCTACGTTAAGTAGTTAGTTGTTTTGATTTTACCAATATAAACTACTAATATGAATTAAGCGGTAGTCAATAGTCTGTTAAATTCTCATGAATGTATATGAAAAACTATAATGTACATTCTACAAAATTTATTTTAATCTTGCCGACCAAGTAACTGCATTCTCTAACATAAAACAGACAAAGAAAAACAACAAGAGTTGATAGCAAATACAACTATCAATCAATCAATCTCGTTACTTAGCCTAAAGGGTTAGAGGAAGGGTTGGTCAAGGATGTTAAAGGGTGGTGAGTTACTTAAGTCTAATTGTTCTTTTAGTTCTAACATAGAGTCTTTATAAACTAATTGTTTAATTTCAAACATTTCAAGTAAATCTATCGCTTTTAAATAGCTTAATAAACTAGTATCTATGGTTGAAATTTAGTTTTTTCCAATCATTACAAATTAGCCATATGGAAATAATTAATTTAATAGCTCATACTTTTACAATTATACAATTCGTTTAATATGAGTTTTGTTGAAGTGAAATGCAGAAATTTGTGTTTAAATGGTATCTGGAATCGAACTTTCTGAAACCAATATCCTTACAGTTCAAGTGTCTGTGGTTAAATTGTGTGGAGTCGAACTGTCTGCAGTCGACCTCTGTAGATATTAAACTGATTCGATTGAACTCTCTATAGTAGAAACTGTGAAGGTGGAACTTTCTGGGATTGACTTTATGGAGTTCGGCTGTCTGGAGCGGTACTATTGCGCTTCAACTTTTTAAAGATAATCTTTCTGAAAGTGTACTGTCGTGGTTGAAGTGTCAAGCATCAAACGCTATTTCCAGTTGAACAATCTCAGTTTGAATCTTTTTAGCATTGATCTGTCTGAGGTTGAACTGTTTCAATTAAACGATTGGGGGTTGAATTCTCTAAAGTTAAACTTTGCGTTTCAACTTTCTAGAATAGACCTTCTGGTGTTCGATGCATGGGATTGAACTATTTACCCTTGAATTTTCTAGAGTTAAACTTTCTGAGATTCAACTATCGGTATGAATTGTCGGGGTCGAACTCTCGTCTTTGCAGTTGAACAACTTGAGATCAAAATGTCTTGTATTGTTCTGGGTTGAACCGTTTCAAATGAACTTACGGGGTTCAGTTAGAGTTAAACTTCCTACTGAGGAATTCTTTACGTGTGAACTTCCGACTTAGTGTTGAATTCTCTAGGGTCGAATTTGTGCTTGAATTTTCTAGAGTTACGTTTCTGAAGTGGAACTGTCTGTTTTGAACTCTCAGATTGAATTCTTTGCAGTTAAAAATAACTAGTTGACAATTTTATAGAATTGATTTGTCTACAATTGAAATGTTTCACTTGAACTATCTAGAGTTCATGCTGTTAAATTATTGTGTTTGAACTTTGAGAATTTAACTTCTAGGGTTGAACTCTGTGTGCTTGACCCTCTCTAGAGTTAAAGTTTCTAAAATAGAACTGTCGAGATTGAACTCTTTGTGTCGAACTCTTAGATTGAACTATTTACGTTGAACAGTCTGGGCATGACTATCTAGTATTTATCTGTCTGAGATTCAAGTGTCTCAGTTGAACTCTTTCAGGAGTTGTATTTTCTGGTGTTGAATTCTTTGCTATTGGACTTGGAAGAGTTGAATTTCTAGTGTTAAATTATTTGATATTGATTTATTTTTAGTGTTGTGCTATCGGTTTTAAACTCTTTGGAGTTGAACTCTCTGTTGAAATGATGCAGTTGAACAGTCTGAGTTTTGATCTATCTAGTATTGATCAGTCTGGCGTTGAACTGTTAATTGAACTTCTTGGTATTGAAGTGTTTACTGTGGAACTCTTTGCGTTTGATCTTTGAGAGGTGTTGAGGTGTCTGTGGTTGAATTGTTTGTGCTTGAACTCTCTAAAAGTTGAACTATTGACTTTTACTGTCTTGGGGTCGAACTATCAGATTGAAATACTTCTAAAGTTTAAACTTCTAGTGTTTTTGAACTTTGGAGAGATAAATTTATTATGTTGAGACGTCGGGATTGAACTCTGTAATCGAGCTCTCAAGTTGAACTTTTTTGTATTTAACAGACTAAGTGTGCACTTTATGTCTGGCTTAATACAGCTGTTATGACTGCATGCTTTCTGTTGTTTAATAGAACCTACAATATCTCTTTCTATAGAACACTCACATGCAGTCTCAATTAAGTCAATACAACCAATGTAAAACTCATATCTAATAACATTCGAAATATTTTATCAGAATTTATTGAATAAAATAAACCACTCTGCAGTACTCGGGTATCGTATTCATTTTCAGTTTCGAGCTAAAACACTTTATAACTCGTACAATTGGTTTACGTTTATGTAACTGCTTCATTACATGTTACAAATTGGATTTGTGCAATCCAATTTCATTCAAAACAAACTACTCGACTGCGTAACAAAATGGTTTAAATAATTTGCCATTAGAGTAGAAAAATAAAATTATACATACATTATTCAAACAGGGCTTTGTGCTTTTAAAAAGCTGTGTCGAGAAAATGCATTTTGTGTTTTATAGGCATAAAAATATTAATCGTGAGTTTATTAATGAAATTATACCTATAATTTGTTTAATTCCTTCAGAGAGAAAGAGAAAACCGATGCCAAATATACGATAAAATATAAAGACACTTTAGTATACATAGAGATTAAAGTTTAGTGACAATAACCGGGAAAAGGGTAAAGAATATATAAGTTATTTAAATAATAAAAATTTTGTATAATTTTATATTTCGTTTAAATAACAAAAATAAGCGGAAGTTTTCAAAGACGAAATAGTGAATTGAATAACAATAATTAAAACAATAAATAAACCTCTGTTTTTTTATACTATTAATATTATTTTATTGCCAACTAAATTATTTAGGCTGCAAAGTTATATATCATAATGTGAATTTATTAATCTGAAATAGGCCAAATGAAAGTTTACATTTTAGTAATTTTTGTTGGGCAATTTTGTTAATTTTAAACGATTGAAATTTTGAATTTGTTGATACACGAGATTAAATTGCAACAGCATCGATTGGCGTGGGGACAATTCACCGTAATCACCCTATCGGTCTTTTGAGCTGAAGCTACTGATAAGGCGACTTGCATAGTCAAAGAGCTGGATGAGATGGAACAGGGAGAGGTTCCACCAACCACGGAGAGAGAGGAGGAACTTCTTTAAAAAACTTTAATGTAATAGCAGATATTTCTTGTTGAAACTCCATATTCAAGGATAAAATAAA
This sequence comes from Aphrophora alni, assembly GCA_963513935.1. Classification (NCBI taxonomy): domain Eukaryota; kingdom Metazoa; phylum Arthropoda; class Insecta; order Hemiptera; family Aphrophoridae; genus Aphrophora; species Aphrophora alni. Next base: position 21,689,110 of record OY740772.1, on the reverse strand, counting down.
GCAAAAGCTTAAAGTTTCAAATATTTAATAGTATAAATGAGCTACAATTGTTTCGCCTTGCGGCATCGTCGGGCAACTGATAATTTACAAGTATAGACAACTATACAAACATAAGTACAGGAAACTGAAATACAATAGAGAAAACGGGAAAGGTAGGGGGATGACCTAGCAGGTAGATAAAGGTTAATGAACTATGTTACGGATGGGTTTTAGAAGAGGTGACGAATTTAATACAATTTGGTCATTTAAGTTGAGAATAGGCCTAAGTGAAATAGATCTATTTAAATAGATCTTTTGGACTCGGGTCATAGTTTTGATCCGAAATTGAATGTTAAACTCTTACATATAGAAAATAAAAGCCATAGATTAAATAATTTAGAATGTTTAGAAATAAATAGATCTATTTCACTTAGGCCTATTTCCTTATACCAATACAAATTTTTTTCTCAAATACTTCGTTACATCCTGTATCCATCTCATTTTTGAACTTCTTCGTCCTATCCTCTCAATTACTCTACTTAGAATCAGACAACTAATTCTTCTAAACTTAATTAAACTCACAATATTTTATTTTGGTGTATATTTTCTTGTCTTTTTAGTATATTTTTGGTATAATTTTGTTATATGTATAAAATGAAATCAGTATTGGTAATTTAGTTTGTTCGTATAGTTGACAGATAACAAAATGTGTATTTTCCAAGTGCTCAGATAATTTCATTATGTTTTGTTGAATAACGTAAATATACTGACAAACTAAATTGCAACATAGTTTCAACGAATAAATCTACTTTACAATAGAAGCACTGCAATATCTGAAGCGTTTCTCCTAAATACAGGAATTGCAAACTTGTATCACAACTAAAACAAAATTTCGTTACAGTAGTAGAGTAATGCAGAGTTTACAGTCGATTTTAATCAATTGTATCGATTGTTATTTTTTTATCGAATTTACTAAACTAACTTTATAATGTCATTACAATGAAATAAATTTAGAATATTTTTACAAATCGAAATCATTAATTGTTGTATTTAGCATTTATAGATACTAAAATGAAATAAAATAAATTCCTATTTATAACAGACAATTCTGGAGAATTTATGAACCGAAAATATTCAAATAAATGGTTTTAAAATAGTTTTGGGGGGAAATCTCAACTTTTTGTCGTAAAACAGTTGAATATATTCAGCTCGACAATATACCCTAATTGTTTATAAGCGAATTATCGCTGAAGACGTATTTTGTTAATCACATAACCTTAAATCTATTGTCAAATTTTGTAAATTTAAAAATGTATTTTTTTAAATATTTAAGTTGAACCTTAGTTTGGTGCTTCACTTGTGCCATAAACTTCCCTACATCGTATTTCATTTTAGTTTTTAATGACGCTGGTCAAGATTCATTTTCTTTTTTATCAAATGCCTCTAACTCAAGGAAACCTCTATGTGTTTCGCACGCCAATCTCCCATGCTTGCTGCTCTCGTAAGCCACTGGTAATTTATTGAAGAAGATTTTATAATTACGTAACTTAATAAAACCTCCGGCAAAGTTAAAAATAGTGCAATATTAATTTTTGTTAATGTTAGTTATAGAATATCTTCTAAATTATAAACTTTAGCAAGTTAACAATGTCATAATTTACGACATTTTAAAAACAAAGTTTACTTGGTTATAATAAAATGCCTGTAAACGGACGGAACCTTGACTGATCTAAACTAATAAATCGTTATCAAACGAAAATCCCTTATTTTTCTTGTAAAGTTCCTGGCATGTTGATTTTATTATAGTTATGGAATTATTCGAAACTTACTTCCAGATGAGATAGAAACTTGACATTTGGCAAATTATAGGCTTTAACTACCTTTTAACTTGGGTACTAGCTTTCAAGCTTGTAAACTTGGAAAACTACCTTTTAGCATGTAACTGACGTGAACATTCCAAAAAGTTAAAATTAATTTGAACCTCGGAAAATATTCAAAATGGCCGACGCAACTTTAAAGTCGATGTAGACCTTTTTTGGAAGTCTATTGTGACTAAACGGTAAGAACTATCGTAAAACAGATTCCATCAACAGTTACGAAATGAACAAGTTTGTTTCTATGACTTTTAGTATCTCCATCGGTTAAACCTCAGATAGAATTAGATATTTTGATTTTAGATACATTTTGTATGTTTTCCATAAATTATTTTATCTTTTGTCAGACTTGTAGGACAGATAAAATCATAAATTTGATACATTTATGGCAGCTGGATGTGTCAGTACAAATTTGATGATTCTCTATATCCTATAAGTATGTCAAAAAAATACAAAATGTGTGGAAATCATTAAGATTTTGATCAACAACCTTGATCCAATTTCAAACCCCCCGCCTCTCTCTCTGCCCGGTTAACAAAACTCACTAAGGGTTTGGGGCGAAGTTTCAGGAAGTTTGGGAGCAAAGCGAATTAGTTTTTATATACCACTCGACAACACTAATATCCTGTTAAACCAAAGGAATAATATTAAAATCCATCATTATCGAATAACTTTAAAACCAGAATAACAAAACAAAACTGACAATTACCGGAATGCTCTATAATTATTGGATCCACCATAATACATTTAAAACAGCTTTCAATTTGGATTCACATTTGTCGAACAAAACAAACCTTTATATCGAATCAGTAATTGGATGTATGAACAGTTTAAATAAAATTGAAGTGATTGAATATAATGATGAATCCTGCATTGTAATCAAGAGTTGATTGTGAGTTAATGCAGTTTTACAATGCATTCAGTTATTGTACTCTATCCATTCGTATAAACTGTAAATAAATACTGTAACAAATCGGATTAATACCACGGTTAGGTTTAATATTTATATACATACTATAATGATTCGGTTACACGCGAATACCGCATTTCTGCTGTTGAAACAAATAATATTCAAACTTTTCAATTGAATTAATAAACAAATTTAACAATTTTGTTTCGTTTGATTAGTCCTACTGTACTTATCTATTTTCTCGCTGTTTTATCTCCGTGTTATTTTATCCTGACCATTTTGTACTCGCTACATTACACATATATTTTACTAATTTTTTTCTCTTAATTTTTATTTTTTAAACATATTTTAGTTTTATAAAATCTGTTTTAATTTTAATTGTGTAGGCTAGTAAATGTAAGTTTAATATTGGCACACAAATACCGAACTATCTTTTTTTTTAAGATTCTCTACTTTTCCCAACTAACAATTTTCAGATCATTTAAATTTTCTTCAAAATTTTTTATTTTTCTTTTAGCTGTCTATATCTATCATTTTTATCACACATTATCTTAAGAATGGGTCATCTTATTTACTAAAAATTGTATGATTAATTACAATACATTGCATGAAAAGTGTTTTAGATTAAGTTGGGTTAGGTTGCCCTAAATATGTATGAAAAACATTTTAGGACTAGTTTGTTATAAAAAGTAAGAATTTATTAAGAAATTATAAAAATTGTATTATTTTTTGTTTACGTAACTCGTAGCCTATTATAAATATAGAGGGGTAGGCAAGAGTCTGGATGGTTTTGTATATCGGCTTCTAGTAAACGTAGATAGATGTTTGACCCTATGTTTAATATCTCCGTACCAGAGCTATGGATAGGTTTGTGTCATGAATTGTTTAACACTTTGTTCTTGAACAATAAGTTTCATCTAAATCCGTTTATAAGTTAGATAGAGTTACAAGTCGCGTAGTTTATATGTTAAATACAATTTTTTGAAATCAAGACTCCAAATCTCAATTACAATGAAATTATTTTGTTCATTAAAAGAACTGTTGTAATGAGTACGGTTTTTAAATGGAAAAAAATAATAGAATATTTACTTTTCATACTTTTAAGGAAATTTTGTCACACTCTGTATACAGCTTGAGTACGAAGGAACTATCCGACAACGGGGAAACGTCTTGACGTGAACCAGAAGGAAACATAAACCAAATATTCCAGAATTTTTCAAATTCTGAATGTAATACCAATTCAGAAATGTAATATGAATACTCAAACCGCTGTCTGAGTTTGAATTTCACAACGGTTTCTCTATTCGAATCTAGAAATTCGAAATAAAAATATAACTACTATTCATTGCCTTATTTAAATGAATTCTGTTTCCGTAATGCCGTTGTTATTTGGAGCTGCGATCGGATTTTACGTGAGTAATTTGATTTCTTTTCTTTTGTTATTAAGCCAATACTGAAAATACTGAAAATTATGTGTAGTAAATCCAGAAAGTTATATGTGTATATATTGTAAGAACTATGGAGTACAAATTAGTATTAATAGTTTTACATTGAACAGTAAAATTACGTGTAAAATAAAAATTAAATTGATTAATCAGGATAACAAACAAACAGAACACAATTCTCACAAAAAATACGCCTAAGTATCAGACGCGTTTCAACGACAAGGTCTTCCTCTTCAGTGATACACGAGCTACACCAATCAAACTATAACTGACTATTGGCGTATAACTGACTAACTATTGGTGTAGCTAGTGTGTCACTGAAGAGGACAACCTTGTCGTTGAAACGCGTCTGATACTTAGGCATATTTTTTGTGAGAATTGTGTTCTGTTTGTTTGTTATCCTGTATAATTTTTCTCATAAGTATAAAAACTCAACATTTAATATAAATTGATTAATGTTATTGGAGAAAAGGAATACATACGAGTACACTTGCCAGTTTCAGCATGGATACTGGATAATAAAAGGCGTGATTTATTCATAGCAATTGTAATGCTCATTTCGATACGTGATATCATAAAAACAATTTGTCGCGATTGCAACCCAAAGAGTTTGTGCCAAATGGGCCAATTGGAGTGGACTATTGTATATCAAGTCCTTATACTAAATTGTAAGTTTGTAAATGTATTTCCAAATAGTTGCTTTGGATTTGAGTTGTATCAGTTAGCTTCACCGTCTGTATCAGAGTTAATCTGATTTTTTTAAAGCATGAGAACTCGATCAATTTCATATTATAACACTTCTGCGCCTGTTACAATGGTGTTTCTTTCATATAGGATTCGAGGTTCATCTTACACATTAAAAATAAACTAATTAATTTCACGATGGAAATTTGTTTGTTTCTGTAAACGTTAAATTGAGAAGCGTTGCAACTGTTAAAGATTATCGATGTTTTTTAAAATTAATATCATCATTCTGATGTCAAATATAGATTGACTAATATATACAATATTGAGGATGTGGTTTTCCGTCCTCATATCAACTCTTACAATAATACATCGTATTAAGCGCGCTGGTGGCCAATATTGTTGTATTATGTTGATAGGGCAGTCCCAGCCAAACATTATTACATCGTATCAAATAATGTTTGTTTGACAGTTATTTACAATTGAGTCAGACACAGCTTTCCAAGAAATAAGAAGAGAAGATTCGATCTGAACCAATACATGTAAAGGAAATATAGGTAATACGAAACAAATTTTAAATAACGTTGCTAATTATTACTATATTTATGGTTTGTTAGTAATCAGCAATATTTATAAAAACAGAGTGATTTTTTTTTAAACTTGCAACTTCTATTATTTAAAAGACGGAAAGAGATATCCATAATCAGTTCTCGGGACAACTATTCACCTATAGTGGGAATCTTAAAATACATACAAAATCCAAAACTCCTCTTCACTCCCACCACTCCTCCTCTAAAAAATTTATGATGGGCACATAGGTCTTGAGGTACCTCAAAATAAACCCCTTTAAATACAATTAATTTCTCACCATAATATTACGACTTACCGTCGACAATAGTCAATTGTATAGTTTAAAAAACGACGGCCGTTTCGACTATTCTGCCATTATCAAGTTTATTATTAGAGTAGGTTCTCCGTTGTCATGGAGCACTTAACAAAACACTATCACAAACATTTAAATAAAATTATTAAAAAAAAAAAAAAAAAAAACATAATTAATAAAAATCATCAGTATCAAGTGCTGAAATGTTCAATGCGAGACAGCGGGCCCATGATTATTATTAACTGTGTTATTTAAAATAATTTTATTTAAATGTTTGTGAAAGTGTTTTATTGAGTGTTCTATATCAACGGATAAGCTTTTCCAATAATCAATAATAAACTTGATAATGGGAGAATAGCCGAAACTGCTGTATTTTTTTAAACTATACAACTGACTATTGATTACGTTAAGCTGTAATATCATACTAATGCATATTAATTTTCGTACTGGCGATAAATAAAATTTTAAAGTAAATTTCTGTTGAAAGAAAATAAAAATCGGCAACGCATTCGTTCGCAATGCTCGAAAATGTTATTTTGTAAAATTAACTTATCACACTACAATGCAAATAGCTTAGTTGATAATACTAAGAAAAATTATTTTATTAAAATCCACTAATGTTATTCAATATTTTAAACTGAGTGATTTTATCTAAGAAAGGACATTCAACGTTTTGTCAACCTGTGATATTGGACGGAAGGGTTTTTACTCTCTTTCTTTAAGTGTTGGCAGCTGCATTTGGTTTTTTTATACTTGGCTATAGGAGAAGAAATATGAGTTGGAAATTGGACTTCACAGTTCTTTTACAATATAAGACGGGAAGAAAAATCAACATATCTAAGGTTCTATAAATGTCAATATTGGATGTACATTGTTTAATTCAACTTCACTCGTCTTTACTTTTGAATTCAAAATAAATTACGGTTTATTAAAGAAATATGTAAGGATGCTATATCTGGGTGGGTGATCTAAGCGAAGAAACGTGGAACACATTGAAGTTAGCTTTCTTTTATTACAAACCATTTTCATCAGAACAAATATGCATGCATCATTTTGAGGTTAGCTTTCTTTTATTATAAACCTTTCTCATCAGAAGTAAAAATAAGTCCAACATTTTAAAATAAACTTTATTTTATTACAAACCTTTTTCATCACATGTTTGAACGTACAACATTTTGAAGTTAGCTTTGTTTCATTAAAAAACCTTTTTCATCAGAACGTGCAACATTTTGAAGTTAGCTTTGTTTTATTAGAAGCCTTTCTCATCAGAAGTAAAAATAAGTCCAACATTTTAAAATAAACTTTAATTTATTACAAACCTTTTTCATCACATGTTGAACGTGCAACATTTTGAAGTTAGCTTTGTTTCATTAAAAAACCTTTTTCATCAGAACGTGCAACATTTTGAAGTTAGCTTTGTTTTATTAAAAAACCTTTTTCATCAGAACGTGCAACATTTTGAAGTTAGCTTTGTTTCATTAAAAGACCTTTTTCATCAGAACATGCAACATTTTGAAGTTAGCTTTGTTTTATTAGAAACCTTTTTCATCAGAAGAAAGAAAACTATGTTCAAGGTGTTTAAAAAAGTTTTTTAATGTGTTAATGTTATAAAACTAAGTAAGTCTAGACAATAGAAACAGATTTAGATGTGCGTAGCTACAAAAATACTGTTTTACAAAAAGTTTGAAATTTCTGTTTAAATAATAATTTTCCAATGTATCCCTAACTGTGTACGCTGTTACTAAGTTATTGAATAAAAAAACTTTTACAATGACGTTGCATTTTGGAGCCTGACCTTATGTTAAAATTTTAATTTTAAATTTAGAATTTTAAATTTCACAAACCAAATAGTAAATTCTGAAACTTAAGAATGGAAAAATGTACAACTCCCTTAAAAAGGTACTCCCTTGTACATTTAAATTATGGCTGAAAATATATTTTTTCCTTGAAAAGGAAACTTGTGTGATGGGTTTGAAAAGTTATTATTTGTTTTGCCTTAGAACTACTTTAATTATTTAACATACCATATTTCAAGACGATAATAGTTCCATATATTATAGTAATGGCTACATGTTTCGCTACCATAGGCAGCATCATCAGGCCAACTAATAACATTAACACTTTGTTCACAAACACATCACATACACATATAAAAATCTCGGTCTAGCACAAATAATCGTGAGGGAACGGCACTCGTTAAAAGTTAAAAATAGTTTTTGTTCCCATTATTTTCGCCACATGTTCACTAACTGAGTTAGATTGGGATACTGCTACTTTGAACATTCCATATCAGATATGTTTGCCCTATTCTGATGTTCAAATATCAAATCATACAATCATGTAGTTGGAGGTGAAATTTAGTTTGTCATTTAAAATGTTGGATGGATTAATCTTCTGGTGTCTATAAATTTCTCAGTGAGGCAACATTTCAAATTGGTCGAAATTTCAGCTTTCAGAAGTAAAACTATAGCTTTGGGAAAGAAAAATGAATGGCACAGATTGTTTCCTTTTGTTGTAGCAGTTTGTTTATCTCCTATCTGAAGATCACTTATCACAGCTTATCAACGCTTTGAAATATATTTACAGAAATATAATATTAACACGTTTATACACGGATTCAAAAATTATTCAGACGTGAGTGACAATATACTGAAGGCAAAATGTAGCAGCATAGTATAGAACTTTACTTGTATATTAGTAAAGGATGAATGTATGCTACTAAATGGTAAAATTCAGCGAGTCTTAATTCCATTTGCGATGTAATGTTGATGGACAGCTGAGTCTTCAGGTCCACTAGCATCGTGCGATAAATCAACGTAAAACAGGAAATAAAGTCGATGATTCCAATTTGATTTCATGATTTGTGGAAATTTGAAATTACGATTTATTTTTCCATGATATGATTGTTCTACAAATTTTCTTATTGAAATCATTTTTCATAAATTATTTGTGATTTTAAATACGTGTTTCTCCTTTTACTTTTTTAAACTTGACCAACCTAACCACACCAAAAACGAGTTACAACTATTAGGTAGGAATATGTTTTAATTTTGGGCTCCGTGGAAAATTCTTGATACAGTAACCGAGGAGGGTTCAATGTCGCCTTGGTTTTAAATCGTAAAATACTCATTTATGGTTTCAGGAGGATGACTAACCAGCGTCTTTGGATTAATGACATTTTACCTAACAAAGAAAGAAAGAACTGATAAAATTTTAAGATTCCTAAAGTTGTCCGGAGCTATAAACTGACACAATTGTGTTTATTATTCATGAGATAGCTCACTTGTAACCCGTGAACAGCAAATAACTATCTGGATTGACCACGTGGGGTAGCCTATGTTGTACGGTATATTTGGTCCCAAAATTTTGCACTGTCACGGGTCATGTCTACAAGGGCATGTCTTCGCACAGGTTAGCCAGGAGTATCGTGATGGCGACACCATCGTAGTACCGCAGAACCCTTCGAGAGTTACTGGATTTGGAGTACAGTATCCTGGAAAGTGAATTTGTTGCTCATCGAATGACTGATCTGTCATAGATTTCTTCTTCTGACAATTTTTCATGGATAAAGCCTTCTCTCGAGAGCTTTGTTCAGCGAATATTAGTGAAACAGCCAGCACCTTCTCTTGAGAGCCATGTTCAGTGAATGTTAGTGAAACAGCCAGCACCTTTTCTCGCGAGCCATGTTCAGTCAATGTTTGTAAAACAGCACCTTTTCTCGAGAGCCATGTTCAGTCAATATTTGTAAAACAGCACCTTCTCTCGAGAGTCGTGTTCAGTGAATGTTTGTGAAACAGCCAGCACCTTCTCTCGAGAGCCATGTTCAGTGAATGTTAGTGAAACAGCACCTTTTCTCGAGAGCCATGTTCAGTGAATGTTTCTGAAACAGCACCTTCTCTCGAGAGCCATGTTCAGTCAATGTTTGTCAAGCAGCACCTTCTCTCGAGTCGTGTTCAGTGAATGTTTGTGAAATAGCACCTTCTCTCGAGAGCCATGTTCAGTGAATGTTTGTCAAATAGCACCTTCTCTCGAGAGCTACGTTCAGTGAATGTTTCTGAAACAGCACCTTCTCTCGAGAGTCATGTTCAGTAAATGTTTGTCAAACAGCACCTTCTCTCGAGAGTCGTGTTCAGTGAATGTTTGTCAAACAGCACCTTCTCTCGAGAGTCGTGTTCAGTGAATGTTTGTCAAACAGCACCTTCTCTCTCGAGAGCCATGTTTAGTAAATGTTAGTGAAATAGCACCTTCTCTCGAGAGCCATGTTCAGTGAATGTTTGTCAAACAGTACCTTCTTTTAAAAGCCATGTTTGATGAATATTTTTAAAACAGAACCTTCTCTCGAGAGTTATATTCAGTGAATGTTTGTGACACAGGACATCACTGAATCATTTACTGAGATTGACATCGACTAAGAACTCGATCATCTGTTGGGTATCAGTATTTAAGACAGACTGCAAGACTACGATAGCCAACTGTTGAAGCATCTAGGTACTTAGTATCTCTTGTACAACTTTTATCTAATTTGTTATAATAATAATAATAATAATAGATAGATATTCAAATAATAATAAATAAAAAATTGTATTTCAACCGTCATAATGTGACCACACATGTATTATGTTGTAACATAAATACAAAGAGGTTATATGACGTAAAGCCGAAACACACCACCAATAATAAATATTCCCTTGATGCTTGGTTTATACAACAGAGATTGCAAATATTGGTTGTGGAATATAAAACAGCTGATGATTTCTAAATATATACTGGACACAAGACAATCTTTGCTGTGGAATACGATGTCATAATTTTACCTAGGGGTAAGAATGTAGTTTGGGAAAAGTCTCGGATATTTTTAAACGATGTGTCATTTTCATAATGGCTGGAACAGAGTAAATACATTCTGCGGTGTAGGATTCATGAATGTTGTATTCAAGAGTATTTGGCAACGTTTTCTTGACATAGTTTCTTCGTCCCCATCAGGCTCATTGAACGATAATAGAACATAAAACAGTAATAAAACTAGCGTTTAAATTTTGCTGTGTAAGTTTTTTATTTTAACCATATACATATATTATATTGTAAATATTCAATTTTTAAACGCTTAAAAACAATTAATTTATAACGCTATTTTGATTGAACTCATTTTAGTAATCAACTCTACTTCACGTAATGTTGTACTTTTATAGCTTTTACCAACTAACATTTTAAGAAAATTATTTAAAACAACGCCTAAACGTTTCTATAGTTTAGGCTTGGTTAAATAACTAAAGTCGATCATTCGAGCTTTCGTTTTTTCCTGACCAAACTAATACAACCCATTATCAAAATTGACTCTTCTGTTTGTCGTGTAACATGCTGCTTGAACTCCATTCCAATATAAACAAACCGTGAAGATTGTAACACATGTCAGAAAAATGGACTCCGTCCAAAAGTGAAGGAGTAATATCGGCGCCATGCTACCGAAAGCTAAAAGCCAGAGGGTGGGAGGGGGTGGGTAGATGTTCTTGCATACATTTCCTTGTATAATGGAAAGACAATAGTTCTTGTTATTTTAGACAATTGATTTAACCCGACTCGACTGACTTTGTAGGTCAACATTTTATTTTGTTGACCTGATTTCGCTACTATTGATCTTCCAGCTACATTCTCCCGGGAACAATTCTACGATTTGTTTCCCGAGGCGCTCCGAGGTTTGTTTGAATAATACTAGAAAATACAACGGCCTAATTTGTGTTTCAAGTGAAATTATGCAAGTAAACATTTACCATTTCGCTAATTTTAACAATAACGTTGTAAACAATTTTTAAGGATGTATTTTCCCGTGAAATTATTTTATAAAAGTTAAAATCTACGGGGGAAGGACATGTTTTATAATTTTGTATTATCGATGTTTTAAATCTAATATGGAATATTTTTATTTTATTCTGTAAGTTACTAAAATTATTTCAGTTTGGTTGGAGACTTTTTCAACTGTAATCATCAATTTTGGTAAACGATCTAGGCGAAGAAAATGAACTAGTTTTGAATCGATGTTAGTTGTAAAAGTCGAAACGTTTACATCGTGTTTATCCAATACAGATGTTTCCAATGTCAATAGAAAGAAATGTTATCAAAAAAGAATAAAATATTATGATAAATAAAACTGAATATTTGAATGCAAGTTCAGATAACACGTTCTTCGATTGATTTTTAAAGTATTTTTCACCATACGTTCACAAAAAAATACACAAATCTCACTAAAGAAAACGTAAAATTAATTTGAATTCATCACACGTCAACGTGTTGAAGTTGAATTATTAGCGAGTTGAAAAATATGATATTTTACAGTAGTATGTAAATTTGTTTAAAAGCAACCTTTCCCCAAAACTGACTTCTTAATCCTGATAAAATGTGTTTTGTTTACACTAACTTTCACTTAAGTATAATTTCGCACAAAGTGTAAACACATTCTAAACAATATGAAAGGTGGGAGGGGTGTAAGGAGGCATGTAAGGATTAAAATTGCCGGGTATGTTCATATAGAGTCTTACACAGGGGGTGGGGGTGGATATGTCTCCCTTTATTATGCCTGATCACGCTCTTCTACCCTTCACTGAGTTACTTTACTGAAATATATTTTTACTGATGACGTCATAACGATGTGTTCTACCGTAGTTTAGACTTTAAAACCTCACTAACTACTGAACTAGACTCTTTAACATGATAGTTCTATTATAGTTGTACGCATTGTGGCGTTATTAACTCTAGTATAATGTTGTTTAATGTGTCGTAGGCATGAGCGCGTTGCTAGTTGACTATAAACTGTTTAATCCCACTTTGATATAAGCTTAGAATATTAAACTGTCCGACTCGACTGTCTTTACTTATCTCTTTATTTATTGTAAATCTGGAACTTATGTCACGATATAATAACAAAGTATATGGAGGGAATCGTCTTCTTTGACTATGACATTCTGAAAGTATAATTGGGTGGTTTACGTTTAGGGTGATGTTCGTTCTTTTTTTAATAAGAAATTAATTAGGCACCATTATTATAGTACCTTTGGATGGATGTTTTAAGGGTAGACCAGTCCTTAGAGAAAAAAAGGTTTTTAAACCTTTGAAAATGTTTATCAGCTATTTAATTACATTTTCATTGGTATTTTGAGATGGATGATGAGTTATTAATTTCCTAGAATTGGCTATGACTGGAAACAAAAAATATTGCAAAAAAGTAATAAATATTCAGTTTTTTAGTTAGAGCTTAAAATTAAAAATAATACCACAAAAGGGTTAAAGTTTTGCATTCTCAATTTTGGTACAGCTATTAAAATGTGGACTATAAAAAGTTCCTTCCATTTTTAGCCTCTCTGAACTAATGATCATTAATTTAAAACACTAAAACCTCTACCACAAGTTTGGCACCATAACACACTCACAAATAAAATAAAATATGTATTTGTCCTATGTTATTAGAGTTCCCTGATGTACATTTCGATAACCAAGTTACCATCATCGAAGGGATCTGAAATAATAGTTAATCAGCATAGCTTTTTTATCCTTCTTCAAAAGTAGTTCTATTCTGTAACTGCTTTGCTGGCGTCAACTAGAAGCAACAGAAGTGAAATATTGTGGCCATATATTCCAGATATAAAATTACAAATTTGTTTGACGTGTACTATAATTTTAGTACAATAATATATTTTAAAATTGTAAACGTATATGTAAAATATAGTGCAAGTGTATAAAGTATTTCCATACTATGCCTGAAGATCCCTGAAAATGCCTCAAGTTGAGGTCAAACGGTTGTAGCAGTTACTTTTGACGAAGGCTATAAAAAAAAAGGTATGTTGATTAATTAAAAAAAGATAAAAGTAATATCGACATGCTAAGTATGCTAGGAAAAAAGAACAATTTTGGCAGTTTTTTACTCTCTTTTTTGGCAAATTGTAGACACTGTATCTAAGTAAATGTTGAAATGACACCTGTTTGATAGCATTTTTTCGTATAAAAAACTAAATACACAAAGCGTATTGTACTCTTTTTGGGATATTAATTTTTTTTTAATTTAACATACTTTCTTCACCTTTAAAAAAACGTTTCTGTTTGAAACCGATTCTGTAAAAATAAACAGTAGTTATTTATGACGCAATATATTTACAAATGCAATAAAATAATTGGTAAACATTTTTCTGATTTTCAGGTTCGTTTGAGGATGCAAATAGCCAAGCTATGTAAAGATAACGTTTGCATGTCTATGTTGAATATAAGCTGAAAACCAATTTAAAATTGCCTCCATTTATTTTTTAGTAACGAACGTGTCCAATTATGTAGTTAATTTGTTTAGCAATATATATTTATATTTTTTATCTACAAATTCGTATATGTTTAAATAAGGTTATATTCCTGGTCAGATCGGATTTTTTCAATTATTTATTTATTTATTATCGTAAAAAACAAAAATAAGAAACATCTAAAGTACATGATACGGAACGTCGTTCTTGAAATAACTATTTAAACTTTTTTTTTTAAATTCACTAATTTTTGTATTAACAAACTTATTAAACGAACATACTGACAAAATTTTAATAAAATTTAACAAATAAATATTGCTATCACTAGAATGTACGCACAAAACCAAAAATGGATGTTATAAATAATTTCTGGGGACCGATGGACTTAACATATAGTCTCGATTATAATAATTTCCACGAGGGAATCAATTATATTGTACGAGATTATAAATCACATAGATTACAAATTCCCTAATTAGGTCAAAGGATGTACTGAAATCAGGTAAGTTGTGATTTTGAAAAATAGATATAAAAACTTAAATTTTAAGGTGTATCAGTTACACCAAATAATTTCAAATAATTTCTGTGGACCGATGGACTTTTAATAGTCTCAGTTGTTAGAATTTCCTTAATGTAATCGATTATAGTGTATACGATTATAAATTATATACATTCCCTAATTAGGTCAGAGGATTTACTGAAATCAGGGAAGTTGTGATCTAGAAGAAAGAAGCAGATATTTTAATGTAAGATTTATCAGTTAGACCAGTTCATCAGAAAACTGTAGCCTCCAGGAATCGTTGGGTGCCGTCAGAAGAATATATAATATTTTTTATGGTTTCTAATTTGATATTCCTGGTCTGTGTTTTGGAAGGCTTAGTGAACATTCAAGTGTTGAATGGAATCTTATCCAATGTAAGAGGTTCACTAAGATCATGAGATATGTAAAGCGGTCAGGTGCTACCTTCATAATTAATTCCTATTTAAGTAAAAGTGGTTTCTACACTCAATTTAGCAAAGATTGTAGAAATGATATAGAGAAGTTGATCCATGGCCTGAGTGGGATTTATACTGCTGAAATACCAGGTAGGTATTTATTGTATGTATAAGATTTTGATGTCAAATACTTTAAATATTGGTATTCCTTTGTTTACCTTATCAGAATGTGAGAGGAAATTAATAATACCGACAAATAGAATATAACTAATTAGTGTAAATATCCACGATAACCAAACCACTACTACCAATCTACTCGATACAACATTAGCTGTACAAATCATTAATCGATTAACTCGAATCCTGCACGCGTAACTTAAACTTGCAAAACGATTCTCCCTGTATCGGAAGGAGTACTGTTGTCACAGCGACTCCCTCAGGAGACATTAAGAAATACTGTTCTCCTATTGGTCGATCCACCTTGCGACATTTTTATCTTGGCGTGCCTCTAAACATTAAATTAAATGCTTCAATGAATCACCGCTACACAGTAAATCTCATTACAATCGCTGAACAGTTAACCTCACTTTGTCACTCCCAGTCTGCTGTCGTGAGAAGAAATTAGACGAAAAGCAACCATTGTATTTAACGACAATTGTTTCTATGGCAACCATAATAAAATTGCTTACAGTTTGCACAAGGATATTAATTGATTGTTCATTGTTAAAGATTTGTGATTGTTATTGTGTCTTTTCCAGGGTAACTTTACCAAACGCTTTTACTCAAGAGCGAGTTTTATTATTTCTTTACAACGCTGTTTAAACGACACGCTGTGTCTGGGATTTTCCCTCTATTTCTGAATGTTTTCTCAATGTGAAAAACATGTTTTATTTATATCTCTGTCATTGTTTGTCTTTGATAATATTTAAATGTTTCTCCTTGCCAAATATACGTAAGGACATAACTTTATCTTCCTACGTGTTCGTTGTCATTTTGATGTCGCAAAAAGAAAGATTTTTAATAACAAAAACAATTAATTTTTGAAATTTTATTCAAGCAAATCATTCATAAAAACTTTTCTTCTGACTGTCCGTTTGTACGTCTGTTTGTCAAAAAGATTCCTTACTCCTTACTTTTTGATTTTTTCGTCTGTCTGTTTCATTGAATTACAAAATATCAAATAAATTTTATTTACTGTAAAATTTTATGTCGTACAACGAGTAATTTGTTTTAACAAGCTTAAATATTTAAGTTTATTATTTTAGAATTATTCAATTACAAAATATTACCAAATCAGTAGCCTACTCTTAATTTCGAGTTTAAAAAGTTCAATAGTCGGTAACTCTTGGCTTGGCTATTTTTACAACAGTTTTGGATGTAGAGCATAAATTAAAACGGTAAAAATTTAATCTAAACAATTAGGATATCTTAAAAAATAATTAAAGGTTTGTAATGAAAGTGATGGGATAATATGATACAAAGTTTGGGATCGTGGTTTAAAACTGGTATTTATATTGCTTATGTTAATAACAGTTCCTTCATTCACAATTTTGAGTTTGTTATTGTGGCCTTCAATGAATTTTTAGAGAGTTGTAATTTTCGTTGTTTGATTTTGACTGGATATAATCTCAAAGATAAATTTACAATGTTCAATAAATTCCCATAGGGATAAACAAAGTTATATATTTGACTCAACAATGGTTCTCAGTTTGAATATTATATTTCAGATACTTAGCTGTTTTTTTATCACAGAAATAATTATTTAAACATTTAATCTTTTTGGATCTATAACAATCATGGGTATTTTGAACAGAATGTCCCAAAACTTTTTTTTCTGTCTTCTTCACCATAGAGACTTCCATTTACTCAAGTGGTGGTTCTTCTTTCTTTCAATTTTTCCTTTTTTTTTTTAACTATGTGACATATAATATGAATTTTACTACTGTTCTTTTTGCACAAATTATATTGTACGGAGGTACAAAATATGAATGATATGTATATCTACTGCGATGTTGGTTTTGAAGAAATGGATTACGTTTTTGTTTGGTAATAATGAATATATTTAATTTGGTGATTTTCCTATTATGCATGTACGATCTTATAACTTTCTAATTTCGGTACCGTTACATTACATAACAGTAACATTATTTTGTTATGTTTGATTCTCTCTAAATATCTATATAACTTTTATTAACTTCTATATTGCATCATTGTAAATTAGAGTAAAATATAAATTGTAGTAAACAAATGAACCACCGGGCATCGAGGTTCGTCTTTTAGATAAGGTAATCAACATTCCAATGAATGATAAATTCCAATGAATGATAAATCTCAATCACAATTAACTCTAGAATTGATACTGTCGCAAATGCGATAGTTAGTTTGGTTCCCGTGGTGGCGCTGTCACAAAAGTGACAGTTTACCCAGTCGTTACAATATACGTATTTTTCACTCTACTAAAACAATTTGATTATATAGATCTAGGTACCATTGGAAAGTTGAAATTCTACTGTATGATTTCTTCTTTTAGTTTTCGCTATTGGTAATACTTTCAGCTTATAATAATGGTTCAAAAACAGCTGTCTTGACTGTTACTTTGTGTTAGGAATTACATTGTAGGCTTCTCTCGGCCTTAAGTTGTTTTTAAATGTTCATTTTTTAAATAAATAAGTCTAACTACTTAGCTGTTTTGTGTTAGTTATGTGTTATTCTATTTAGTTATTAGTTATTCGAGAAATAGTTACGTTGATATTGTTATTTTAATTCCATTTTTGTTGTAACTTTTTTTTGCGGCTGAGTTGTACTATTACCGGTATTTCCTTTTTTCCTTTAACGGTTGCACTTAACTTATATATATTTACAACAAAATCTCTAATAAAAGAGTCTTTTCTATAAACCAGTTATACAATTTAGAATCCTTCTTATTTTTTATATCTTTATGGCATTCGTAACATTGACTATATAAAAAAAAAGATACTTTACCGACTATGATTTCTATATTTTCTTTTTGTCATAACTTCAAAAATTTTGAAAACTTTGAGAAACAATTACATATTTTTGAAAAGATAATATAACATTCTTCTTCTTTTCCATATCTTAGAATTTTGAAAATATGAATATTATTAGTTACTACATAAGTATAAAGTTGAACTCATTCATTTTTTAATAAAATCAAAATCCAAACAAAAAATCATAACTCAAATGAAGTATTTAAATTTTTTTTAGTATATTACCAATCAAGTTTAGAGATTTGTGAACAAAATGATATGCAACATTTTATGGTTTGGGTGCATACAAATATTTGTATGCATTTAAAAAACACTAATTCAAATTGCTTTAAAATTTCCGTCATTACTGACAAAACCTTATCATCTCAAGATTTAACTTGTTTTGTTCAAGCGTACAGTTTCTGTTACTACTTTGTTTAGTCACGTCACGACTTTATTGAATGTTTCAAAACTTCTAAGACACGAAGTCCACAGTACTATTATTAATAGAAGATTTGTAAGTTAGAGAAGTTTTGAAGTTGTATGTTTCTTATACATAAACTGGTATTGTAAGCACGGTTTTTATATTAGTTCACGTTCCCTCCATTCCACTCTCTCTGTAAATGAAAAAACAATTTCTTTACTTTTTTTCACTCAGAGTTTAACTGTAGTCTGGAGTTGTGATGTGTTTCCAAATGATGCAAAGATGATTCTGACAGCCAAGTCAAATTGTCAGCTTGTTAGCTAGGCCGGGCTTCGATCTGTCATCGCTGATGTGTTTGACATTTGTTTAACAGGTCGGCTTACCCTCTCCCATCCCTGCGTCTAACGATGTCTCCAGACACACGTGCATGCACAAGGTGCTTTACTTTTACTACTTTTGGCGTCTTTCGTCTTCTTGATTATTCAGGAAATTTCTTCACTTCTTATTATATTACAGGGTCGTTCTATACGTAAGAACAAAATTTGCAGTTTGGCATTGTAAAAAAAAATACAATATATTTCTAGATATATTATATAAATGTACCGGGCGTCTAAAATAGGATCGTACTACACACTGCTAATTTTGAATAGGTGAATATAGGGAAACGGTATTTTTGCAAAATTTATAAAACTAAAGAAACCATAGGGCAATTTTAACCTTACCCCTTCAAATCGGGGAGTTTTATGGGGGCAGCTAATAAATGTTAAATGATAACTACCTCTCGATTGATATATCATTTTACAGGGTATAACGAGTAGAAGAAACCGTACAACTAGAGGTTGAGCATTTGATCCTATCTAAAACACAACTGATTAAAAAAGCTTTGAATTGCGTACCCCCTATTTTTAAATTAAGTGCGAAAGGAATTTGATTGATTATTTGTATTATTTAGGCTTTTTATCTATAGTGATATAATTATTTATGACTTTAAATAAACTTTGAAGAAAATATATCGTGAAGCACCTAAATGAGAAATTTTAGAACATCGTGTGACCTAAAAAACTAAAAACTACCCGCCTTTTCGAAATTTTATAATTTCGTTGAACAAATTTTATCGAGTAATAAAAAAGTATATTTGTGCCGTGTATATGTGCACATGTGCCGTAAGTATATTCACTTACAATACATGTGTATAACTTTAAATACATTTGTTTTAAATTGACAAAATGAGTGTGAACTTTCACCCCCCCTCCCCCAACCACTACATGTATATATTGATACACCTAGCTGGATAATTAGCCTCTGTACACACATGGTCATGGCAATTAGGGTGTCATTCAGACCACAACATTTCCACAGCACTCTAAACAAGATTTATAGCGATAGACATGAATTCAACAACATTTTTGTCTCGTAAACTACGGAGGGGGCTGACCTATTGCCCGTCATATGTTATGCAATGTCGGCTATTATTGAGAGGCATGTACATGTTTACAAGAAGGAGGGGCATAACCCATCACAGTTTGACGAATTATTTTGTGGAATCGTGTTCAGGATAACCATAATTTGATTTAAAAATAATTGGTGGTATCCTTGTTATCTAATTGGATTTATAGGCATTGGTCCATGTATTAATGATCATGAAACAAACTGCAATGAGAAGGTCTCAAGTGTTACTACAGAGTGTGTCGAAACTTTGGTAACGAATACAGGATGTTCTAAAAGTCTTGAAACGGTATCATAACTTTGTTTTATAAATTAAACAAACTGCGATAAGAAGGTCTTAAGTGTTACACAGAGTGTGTCGAAACTTTGGTAACGAATACAGGATGTTCTAAAAGTCATGAAACGGTATCATAACTTTGTGTTATAAATGAAACAAACTGCGATAAGAAGGTCTTAAGTGTTACTACAGAGTATGCCGAAACTGTGGTAACGAATACAGGATGTTCGAAAAATTCACAAAACATAATTTTTACCAACTTTTTAAACGTAACAATACACAAATTTATACGTTCTGTTAGAGCGTATAAAATAAGACGATTTTAATGGCGTTTTCGACATTTATTAATTATACATAAACTGTTTTCATGTAATGTTTACAGTGATTCTAAAATGATAAGTATGATTTTCTTTTCACCTCTTACTTTAATTAAAATATTATATTTTACGAATTTATTATTTTGTTAGCCTCATTATTTCAGCCCAACTGTTTGCATATCAATTTTAGTTTTGATTAAGAAAATCCGACATTCTTATCATTAAATGAACAAGATGGAGAATAATGCAAACTAATTTCCAACCACTTTTGTGTTGTAAAAAACGGCGCCTATTTTCGTTACTCCGTTCAAATGTATGATATTATTATTTTGTAAAAGTCGATATTAATCCGGTAAAGTTGTGATGAAAGCTGTAAAGTCAAGGGTAGTTGGGGGGTTGATATCCACCCTTACTTAAGCCCCGTTGCACCACAGCAGCACTTAGGGAAAAGTCTCGTCTTAAGGAACTTGATTCAATTCGCCGACTAAAGAAAATCGTAAAAGCTTATTTTCATATGCGTAAATAAGAGAGATGCCTTCTCCCCTTCCACTTGCGGTGCCTTTTTAAGTTGTCTGGAATAGAAAGAAGTGTACAATGTGTAATTTATGTTTACAATATATTATTTATAACTTATTTCAAATCTATATTTATATTAAATATATAACAGTATATATTATCAATTACTACCAGTAATAGCACTCTCTGCCTTTCTATGGTTTGATAACTCATAATTTGTACTGGCTATTTTTATCAATTAATATTTTTCGGAGTTATAGAGAACCTATATAGTTTATAAACAATTCTAAACTACTGCATTAGATTCCTTATAAAACTTTTTTGAAGCTTTTGAAAAAACGATTAACTGTAAAAATAGCATTTGTTTAATCTCCAGGAGAAAAACTTAATTTATGCCATAATAAATTTTCATGCTTCTTTGGAGCTTTTTAAAAATCCCTCTTCATTTGTGTAGATCTCAGAAGAAAAGTTGTTTCATATCCAGAAAAAACTTAAATCATACCAATGGGTAGTTTTCATACTTCTATGGAGCTTTTTAAAAATCCCTCTTCATTTTGTGTAGGTTTCAGAAAAACTACTGCATTAGATTCCTTGTAAAACTTCTTAACCCTTTTTTTTGAGACCTTTGAATATTGATTGTCATTATATGTAAATATAAAAATAAATAAATAGTTTAATCTTCAGGAAAATTTTAAAATTAGTATGGCGGCAAACTTTAAAATTCCTTATGAAATTGAAACCGAAATTTTAAAGTTTTCTGATTCTACACAAAATTGTAAGATTTTTTTATTCTTTGTGATTTTATAGTAAATTTATTCGTTTAGGTGCTTAATTTTTAGAAAAATTGACGTTTGGTGTATTTTCAGTGCTTTCAATTAATTAAATTGTTGAATCATGTTAAAAATTTAATTTAAAAAAATAAAATAAAATAAAAATGATATGAACAATTCAACAAGAAAAGTATAATGGTTTAGATATTGGGAAATTTACAGCTCAGTCATGAAACTCTAAAAGCTTCACAAGTGAATAGAGATATTTTGAAATTGATAATGTCAGTTTAACACTAATCAATACAAAAAAAAAACGGTTAAGAGGTCATTCTTAACAGTTTTGCTGTACACAGAGAAATAACTGTAAACATCAGTTTCATTCCAGGTTAGGAAACTGTTGTGAACTCAAAAATACAGACCTAATAACAGCTAATCAAATTTTCATACCATATCACTTGTCCGTGTTTATTTAATTACTAATTTAGCTAGTTTATACCTGTTCCATAAATTATTTTACGTTTAGTCCTATATTGGTGTTTACACTTTCTGTGCTATGCCAAATTACACGTCATTTTTTTCAAAATGTTAAGCAGCTGTAACTCCAAAAGGAATGGGTTTATCAAAATAATCATAATGAATAATGAACTCTTATAAGTTTGTGTATAGTTAAAAAACAACATAAATTATACGGGCTTCATAATAAATTTTATAAGTTTGTCGCCATATTGGTTAATGGATGACATTTTCTTAATTTTCCAACACCGTCAAAGAAGATTCACATTTAAAAATTTTCGACAGATCAATAGTTTATAAAATACCAATGGTGGCAGATATAATATAATCACTCTGCATAGGACCTTTTTTAGTTAACAATGGATTGTGTCTAATAAAAAATTACGAGCCAACAATATATTTTAATACATTTTTGTATTTAACTAAAGTCTACTTTCCTTGGGAGTAAAGTAAAAAAAATGGTTATTTATTGTTGTTAATAGTAGTAAAAAGAGTTTTTTAGTTTAATCCAAGATATGGATTAACAATTAAAGATAAAAATTTCATTAGCAATAAAGTTTAAGTGAAACATTTTCTCTAAAAATTTGTTGTGCAATTTAAAAATACTTGCAACTAGGCCGAACGATATGTACTAGGATTTAAAATTTTATTATTTGTTTTAAATGGCGGCCACTCAAAATTGTACTTACATGAATAAACACGGGTGCTTTGGTTAGTGCTGCACCGCAAGCTCTGAAGTATATAATGGGGTGAGTAAGATGTGTAATAAAAAATACTTGAATCGTTTTAAAACTTTCTCACTAATAGTTTTTTATTTAAAATAAAATAACTTTCACACTTACTAACTAGTTCATTCATATGTATTAAAATCTGTAACGATTAGTCGGTGTTTACAAGCAGTAATTGGGGAATTGTGGAATCTCTATCTTAGACGCCTCAACACTTGAATGTAATAACTTATCACCTTAAAACCCTGTCATCCAACCAACTTTGATAATTAATAACTTTAGTAATAAAGGGACATATAAATTAACTTACAAATTCACCACACACACATTGATCTATTTCTATCGGGATTTTAGGCCTATGCATCGTAACACCGTAGAAGTAGGGAATAGAATCCAACATCCAAATGTTCGAACGGTCTACTGAGAATAACCCATGACGCCACCCATGAACCTGGTTAATTAAGCCCGATTTATTATTATAAAAAAAACATGAAAGCCACGCCACGTCTATATGGACGTTCCTAACGGCTGGTCTGTGGACTGCAGATCAGCTGTTCTACGTACATTGCAATACCTTCACCAGCGCAACCAGATTGCAGATTCTGATGCCTTACCGATGACATCGGCTCACATCTATTCAAGTTTCTAATGTTACAAAATTATCATTGAGAACATAACAGTTACATTACTTCTCCCCCGGTGATTTCTTAGATATATCTTTTATGTAAATTGTATTTACGTATCCATTAAACAGTACTCGGATCAATTACGGTTCCAACAAATTGGTATATGACGATGACCGCTTGTAACAACAACAACGCATCTCACGAATTGGGCCCCCGAAACCCAAGAGTGGCTTTGCTAAAGATTCGTTTGTCAGATAAAGCTTATGCACCTTAATGAGTACAGTATAATTATTACCGCTGTGCTCATAAAGCAAGGGGGGAAATACCCATAATGCAATAAATATCTTTATTTCTCCCTGTGAGTGTTTGCTGTTGTTGTATCTTTGGTGTTAGTTACTGTCACGTAAAAACAGGACTTTTGTATTTAAATTTCACTTCTGTGAATTACCTTTTTACTAAACTCCATCCACGCCATGTAAACATGTACAATGTAATAATAAAATAAAACAAACTCATCCGCAAGCAAAGTACGTATAAAACACTCGTTAAGATGTTTTCGTTTGCTCCAACTTGCACTAAACTTTGAACTTAATTTTGCACAAGTACATTCTAAACAATATTAGAGGGGATAAGAAGTCATGTGAGAATGAAGGATTAAAATTGGCGCCGGGTATGTTCATATAGAGACTTAGAATGGGGGGAGGGGGCAATATGTCCCCCTTTATTATGCCTGATCACGCTCTCTACCCTTCACTTTGCCACTTTATTGAAATATATTTTTACTGACGCCACCATAATGATGTGCCATACTGTAGTTTAGACTTTGGAACCGTACTTAAAACACTTTACCAGCGTAACTTCGTCTTCAGGAAACTTTAGGAAGAAATAAAATGAAGTGAGGGAGGGGAGGAAGGTTTTATGTTATAGAAAAATCTATTTAAGAAAGTGCAAACAATTTTGGTTTACATAATTTATATTCAACTTATTTTTTACTGTTAACAATTTAGACTAAAATAATAAAATTACAAAACCAGCCACAGACTACAAAATTATAGACTTCCTTTGGTTTTCAAGGAATTATACCGTACGGACCAAATTAAAAAGTCCTAAAATTCGAAAACGTGTAGTTCTTTATGGTCAGCTGATTACTTTGTTGTTTGTTGCCGCTTAAAATTAGGTTTCGGTTAATTTCTTATTTGATGTTAATTTTTATTACAGTGGTTCTAACAACTGAAGAGAACATTTTTATTGTAGAGTATTATTTCGTATATACGGACTCGGGTGGTGAGGATGAGGACGAACATCTTGTCACTGGAAATCAGGTTAGAGAGAAGATCATCGAGCCTTTTATAACAGATAATATTGCCCTTGCCAGAAAGATGTTTCGGTTTGCAGTAGTTCCAGCAGACTGGTGCTACCTCACACTCCAATAGACACGCTTCGTTTAGTTCAAGCGAATTTTAGTAACTGTCTCATTTTCCGTGGAACAGAATTACCACACCCTTCACACTGACGCATACATTTGGGAAATACCCAAGGAAGCCATTTACCGAGAATATTCACAGACCACTATCGCTGAACTAATGTCTGATCTTTATTTGGAATACAAAAAACAACGTTTTATTATTGATATGTTTCATAATCTTCTTGAACAATTTGAGTTTTGTATTAAACAGAATGCAGATTGATCTTGTTTTTGCTAAAAAATAAACAATCATATATATATTATACAATTTTTAATAAAGAGCATTTTCTTTTTTTTTTCAATCTTGTGCGTAGGAATCCAGGTGCCTAGATATAAAGAAGTTTCTTAAATATTCAAGATGTCTGTTTTGTGGAAATCATAAATGATGTTAAACAATAGGTGTATAGTATCCCTCGCCTTTACTATAACAAACGAACTAGGAATTTGTCTTATAAAAAAAACACGTTTTTTAGAGGGAAATAACAATAGAAATATTTTTAGAAATTGGAAATTTTGAGTAGAGACGTTACTAGTTTGGGGAAAATGTTATCAAAATAATTCGATATCATCTTTTGTGTGTGTTTTTGTGACTTCACACATTTTATCAGTCTTGACAATACGACTCCTAAAAATCTTGTATAAGTTGTATTATAAGAGAAAGTAACGTATAAAGTAAGCGATCCTAACTGTTGGTCAAATCAATCAATCTATATAAGTAAAACCCACTGAGCACTGACTGATCACGAAATCTCTGGATCCAAGAGGCCTAAAGCTATGAATTTTTTAACTTGTTTAGGGTAGGTCTATAGACTTGTACTAAGAAAGAGTTTTGAAAATGTTCCACTCCAAGGGTGTTTTTACCAGTAAAGCATATCTCTGGATCCAAGAAGCCTCGAACTATGATTTTTTTAAACATGGCTTGGGGTAGGTCTGTAGACGCGAAATAAGAAGGGGTTTTGAAAATGTTCCACTCCAATGGTGTTTTTACCCCTAAAACAAATATCATATCTTTGTTATTTAAAGGTCGATTTTGATCAAAATTGGTGTGTTGCTGTATTTGGTCATAATTTATCTCCATAGCACCACTATTAGGGTTGTGCTAACAAAATAATTTCTTCATAAGACTATCTCAACTATCCCCAGGTGAAACTGGGGCCTTCAGTTAGTAATCTTATAAATGCAAGGTGCATGCAAGTTAATATAATGCGTGGGAATCCTTGGTCCAATGCAGACATTCAGACAGGCGGACGTTTCCTGTCACCTGTACTTACAATGAACATGAAATGAGATAACGGATTTTTACAATCTAATAATAGAAAGCTATTTCTCTGCGTGTCAGGTGTGCATTGATATGAGACTTTGTTGCAGACAACGGGAATCAAATCTGTTCTGTATTCAACAGCACCTTGTTGATGATGAAGCATAGTAATAAAATTAACATAGTTAAGTGTCGATTAACAGACACTGTGATATACATTAAAAAAATATATATATATAATCTTTCACCAAGATTGCTATTAGCGACGGTCGGTCATTCCCTCACCGATCTATGATTTTTTTCACAGCGATTGTAAAATCGCCATTTCCCTTTGTTTTATTAGTTTTAGTGAACAGTAATCAGTGATTCCATCGGTTTCTATCTGACACTATAGTTAACACTTTTCTAACAGTGATTTTGGTGAATAAGCCACTGTTTGTTTGACATCTGATTCTATGAATTGAATGAATATTGTGATATTGTTACTGATTTAGTCCTTTTTGTATTCATTGTAGATTATTTTGCAACTTTAAGCTTTTGCTTTATTTTATCCTTGAATATGGAGTTTCAACAAGAAATATCTGCTATTACATTAATGTTGATAAAAAAACGTGATTTCCTCAACACTACAGTGTCGCCTCGAGGTATTATCTTTGGATACTAGTAAATTGTAAAAGAGAAAATGTCAGCCAGTAATAAAAAGAACTGGAAGAGTAATTTCACTTCGTGATTGGGAAGTTTTATTATGGAATCATAATCACTTCTGGCATTATTTTACGGGTGTCAAAGTGGTCAGTCACTTACATCACGTAAATCACACTTTAAAATAACCGTGATTGGAGGGTAGAAATCACTACTTTCGTTTCATCATTACAGAAAAATCCTAACAGTTCCATCGCTAGTTGCTATAATTATGTCCGGCAAAAAAGAAGTAATGTCTTTGCCCCGCTAGGTCTCCTGAAAATATTATTGTTCTGTATTTTGACTATCAGAAAAAAGGGTGAAATTAATTCCGCACCCTATGTCCCAAACGTCGATATCTGGATGATTTACCCTCGCATTCAGCGCTCATTTTATGAGTTAAACAGCTAATAATGAAGACTCCACTCATGTAATCGCATACGTGGAAACTTCCCGTCGATGTGTTTCCCTTCATATATCATTTATAATTAATTATGTTTGTACACGACAGTGGCAACCGAATGCTTTGATATGATTCCTTTTGACTTGTGGAGCTGAAATGGAAATTGTTGTAGATCTAAATACATCTATGTAGAGTGTAATATGCGCAGATATTATACATTTTAAATGCATTAAACTTTTTTCATATAACCACATTTAGGCTTTAAGTGTTTAAAATATTACTTGAATACGTTTCTCTGGAAACCACATTTGACCGCTCGTTCGTGGAGAAATTCTGTGCTCTTTTACTCTCCCCAACCTTCACTTAAACCTTAATTATCGCATCTCGAAAAAAGTTGTCTTCCTTAAAAAAAATGGCCCACTCTTAGTTGGTTATTCTAGCTTGTAACGCATACCCTTTATATTCCGATAATATTTATTGTGATATTTGATGATTTTCCAATCGCAAAAAACAAAATGATCCAACAGGAGACCATATGACTTTTCGAATACGTACACAAATCACATTCCGAAAGTATACATTACTCGACCAAACTTCAGGAAATGATCAAGCAGGTCAATATATATTAAAAACGTCATATAACGTCCTATCTTGCTTAGTTTTCCGTCTATCCGCCATTTTGTTTTTACAAAAACGTTATAACATTGGAAATTGATACGATACTAAGTTCAGACGTGGAATACGCATTTTTTAATGTAACGTTTGAAACGTGTACCAAAAACAAAGAATCTGTTTTATATATTTTCAAAATGGCTGAAGTTAAACATTTTTATTGTCTCTTATATTTCGAAATAACTTTGTAAAATTTTTAAAGCGACAAAACTTTACCTGTTTTAATGATAAACAAAATGATTTAGCTATTTATCTAGGTTTATTTAGCTTGAAGGTTAATTGAGATATCAACAAAAAACCGAAATATAATTTCTTCCTAATTGTTTGCAACACCCAAGATTAGACTAAAACCAAAATATTTTTGAATTCTGTCAATTTGTAATAATAATAAATAAAATCCATACATCTAATTTAAATTACATAAATTCAGTCTTAGTAGAAAACTACTCTTATAAACTACTTCTTTCGAGATCTACCTTAGAAATTTTAAGCGGCGGCCATTTTGAAAATATACGAAATAAATCTTTGTTTTTGCACACTTATAAAACGTTACATAAAAAATTGGTGTACCAAATCTGAACACAATATCCTATCTATTTCCAAAGTTAAAAAGTTTTCTTGTAGAAAATAAAATGTCAGATAGACGGAAAACTAAGCAAGATAGGACGATATTTTACGTGTCATATCTTGTATATTTTGTCCTACTCAATCAGTTCCTGAAGTTTGCTCTGGACACTCTGTATAGCATTTAAAAAATCATAGATATAATAGTTTCTTCAACGTACGTAAATAAATTAAAAATACTAGTACTTTGCAGTTTTAAATACCATGGAGACCAAAATTTATAAATTGAATTCAAATTCGAACTCGTCGTTTAAAAAATAAATATTTTGTTTTTTATGGGTATATTAGCAGAAGTATTTATAATTCTTACACAATACTTAATAACAAAAGTATGCATCAAACAGTGCGTGTACAGTCAGTGTTTAGAGCAGATAGGTTGTTTCACCTGTAGGAGATTAATGTCTGTATTTTATAAACGCCTTTTCATCGTTGCGGAAAGTGGCAGAACGCCAGTGACAATAATTCCTACTGTTGGTTATCTTTGAAGATATTTGAACAAATCATAACCCGTCGATAGGAAGCAACGGAGACGCCAGAATGGCGCGGTGGGGATGGGGTTGAAGGGAGGAGCCCTGGGGATCAATCTTGTATCACACGATTCAATTACGTCACAATGTAGTAAATAACACCACTACCATCAACCCTGTGTTTATAATTAGAGTAATATTGTGTACTGATCGTTTGGAATTAATGGCTAGGCATTGTATAATTAAATCTCATTTTCTCTCTATTGTGGTTCTATTTATTAAAAAAAAAATTATTTTTATTATTCCCCCTCCTCCAATCTTTGTATGAAGGCTCCACATTCTTTCTTCTAATGACTATACTCAAATTTGAAACCAGTAGTATTATTTGTGTGCTTGCACGCAAAAAATATAGGTTTTATAATGTATTTTAATCTGGAGAAAATCATAATTTTGAGAACCCATCTCTCAATGACCCAACTAAATTGAATAAAACTGTAACAATTACATTGCCGCATATATTAAAAAAATTCTAAACTAATTATAAGATGCTAACTCATAGAGACAAGAAGACCCGAATGGTTGGTAACTTCCCTGTGACACTTTCTTTTAAAACTCAAAAGTAAATATTTCTCTATTTGTCTCATGAATTCCGTTCCTAACTCGACCCAAATTGAGGTATTTTTACACGGATTTATCACCTTATTTTCCGAGTTCTCCGACCCAAACGCTCTTTTCGCTGGATAAATTAATTGTTATAAAAAGTTCAATTTGGCGGAATCTGCTTTTCTCTACATCTCAAGTGAATTTGTAGAATATATTATAAACAAAAAACCCGTATCATCAACATACATTTAACCTTACCTATTCGATAAGTAACCCGAATAATTTCGGTTAGGTTATATTTAACATCGGCACGAGTTGGATTAGATTATATAATTATTTTTTTAGTTTTACTATACTCAAAATTTGTTTTAACATCGGCATTAGTTTGATCTAAAATTACCATCGGCAACGAAATAATGTGAGCTTCTGAGGGTATAATAAATATTCTTTAATAAGTTCATAATATTCAGAGTAAATAACTCACGAATGTGGTAGTCCTTACACTATCGTATAGCATCTACACCTTGTGCCGATCAGCATGTCGACCTTCATGAATCTCCCGAACAATTACTTTCACATACAGTTTCCCTAACAACTTATTATAAGTTCATCTCCAGTATTCCATCTTTCTTGGCTTACATCTCAATTTTTCAACTCGATGTACACATTTAGCTCTTAGTGTCTCAACTCGCCACTAAAAATACTCTTATGAGAGACGTTTCGGATCAAAGATTCTGATATCGCCAATTTATTTCCTAACAAATGATCAGGTAATTAAAAACTAGAAATTATACAATCTCAGGGATTGTTCGCTCCCCTTGTTAATCCAGCAATATGGTATAACACCATGCTTTTTATCTCTAATTGTACACGAAATTATAAAATAACATCCTGTCTTTCTACTACTGGATATGTATTATATCTGAACAAATCATGACTCGTTAAACAGAAAAGCTGCTCCCTCTCCAACCAACATTCTCTGCTCGCTTTAAACTTGAAAATTAGAACAAGTTCACATTTAGGAAATTATTTTTTGTCGGACATTGTTTTATTACAATTTTAAATTTTATTTTAACAGTCCTCAGGAATGTCTAACTTTACAAAAAATAGTTAAGTCGGTCATTGTTAAATGAAGGATTAGGTAATGAACTGCGAATACATTGTTTTAATCATGTACAGCATGTCGACACCAACTCGTTTTTGTATTATAACAACAGCTGATGTGAACACAACCCTGCGGCAACCGTTTCCATCCCTCTGTACCTTATATGAGAAGATGTGATACCTGAACGTCAAAAGTGACACGTGAAGAGTTTCTCCAACTTTTCCCTGTCAAACTTAGTTAGTAATGTTTTGACTGCTACAGGCAACGTGTTTTTGACTTAACCCTTCATGGAGCCCTTAAACTTTATAAGTACAGCATCTATTTACATCTTTTTGTCGTACGGTATTTTTAGGACACCTAAGGTTTCTATTATTGTTTTTTTAGCCATGGACGATCTAATTACTTTATGTTGATAGGTATAATTTTAATTTCAAAATTATAATCGTTCATAATTATTATTTCTTACATTTTTTGGCTGGTAATAGAGGGATTATGTAATACGACATTTATATTGTAGGGAACACAATGGCAGTGGAGGGGTTAAATAATAATCAGCTGATGAGTATATTGAAGTCGGTTAGAAGAGATTTGAAGGGAACTTTTATTATGGCAGCGGGAAGGTTGCAGTATCACCGCCAATACGGATCATTAATTTGCTATAAGATCTGTATAAATATTGCTCGCTGGGTTTTTAAAGTTAGAGCAGTAGCACTATAAACGATGAATCAAGCGTTTCCATGTTCTCTTTGTAATTTGCAAGATATTGAAAAGAAGAAATTAGATAGGACCGGATTTGAAGCTTTATTTAAATGGTCGGGATTGGTGAAGTGTGGGGAAATATTTGGAAGTCGCTTGGAAATTTAGATGGGAATTGGTAAAAAACTTTAACTATTGAAAATCTATACGTCCTTAGTTTTAAAAAATATTACACAAATAATTAATAGTATATTTGTGTGGGGGCTGCGTGCGTGCGTGCGTGCGTGCTGTTAAGAAACTGTCACTTTTCTTTCTTTTCTTTTGGACAATTTGTTGTTGTTTCTTTGAACTGTGTTAGTAATATTTGAGAAATATTTGTATTTGTTGATAAAAAAGGATTATGTATATTATAGTAGCTGTATTATATTAGAGAATAATATATAATTTAATTTTTTTTAACCCAACAGATGATCGCTACAGATCATTTCTGTAACAGTTAAGTTATATACAAAATTGTATTTTTATATCGAATCAAAATGAAGAACGGATTTATTATTATTGTTATTTTACTTTATAGGGTTTATGTTCATTAAGTTAATTGAATCTGTCTTGAGTTATGAAAGTGAAATATGGATTATGACTGAATATTACAAGGAAATTGTTTTATTTCGGGAGAAGTGCCAAAGTTATCATGCTGGAACACACAACAAATCAAAAAAATATATATACGATGAATTCTGAGGCTACTCTGATGGAGAATATGAGTTTTAAGTGGTTAGGTTAGGTTAGGTTAGGTTAGGTTAGGTTAGGTTAGGTCAGAAGATGAGAAATGGTAATCAATAGATGGGTCCTACACAACTCCATCAGTAGAAGCCGCTAAGAAGGAGAAGAAGAAGCAGACCGAAGTGAAAATGGAATGACGTAATGATGGAAGTTATAAGCAGAGAAGGATTTAAAGATGCGCAGGACAGAAGGCTCTAGTTGTTTATCAGAGGAAAATGATAATAGTTATAGAATTCTGATTGTAATCATAAATGCTAATAATAATTTTTTAAAGTATATAAATATATATTTATTATGTAGAGGCAACTTGTTTCGATTGAGCGGAGAAGAACAA
Organism: Aphrophora alni; assembly: GCA_963513935.1. NCBI lineage: Eukaryota > Metazoa > Arthropoda > Insecta > Hemiptera > Aphrophoridae > Aphrophora > Aphrophora alni. Next base: position 21,656,428 of record OY740772.1, on the reverse strand, counting down.
CCTATATAGAATAGAGAGGGAGATGAAGTACATTTACCGTAAAATGTCACTCTACTTAGGGAAAAGAGAAAAACACAATATTTAGCTTTTCTCAAAATCATCTCTATACTACCCTGAGATAACTCTAAGATATATCAGTATAATAAAGCAAAAATTAATCTCTTGAAAACCATATTTGAAATATACCATCATGAGAATCTTTCGCCTATTGAAGAGATTCTATAGAATTGAAGTGTGCTTTAGAGTAAGAGATATGAAGTAATAGATGAAATGTGGAGAATTAATTGTGTATGTGGGAGAGTTTGTGCAATAACTATTTTTCATGTGCCTTTCACAAGAAGAATCTCGCCTGGACGCAGGACCGTTTTGTACAAAGTGTGTTCCTTTTGAAAGCCGAACATAAATAAACTGGTTACTGAATAAAGAAAAAACGTATTTAATAAAACGTTTTAAATTAGCTTTAACTATTGTATAATTATTACTTTTAAACAGATCATATAAAGACAAACATAAAATGTTCTTATACTCCAGTTCCTAAACATTAAAAGTTGAAAAGATAAAAACTTTAACGCCGGGATGGAAGATGTAGTTTACACAATTAAGTAACAAACAATTTTGATAACATTTATGTTTCTACAAATTAATATATGCCCTCAATACTAAGAATGTATATAAATGTAATATACAAGGTGTTCTCAAATTACGTTCCAAAACTCCAGGATATCGTTCTTTGGGTCAAAATAAGTAAAAGCGTTCCTATGGATATATTGTCCTATAAGACAATATATTTCCAAAAATATGTTTTCTTAAAAAAGTACAAATTAGCAGATAGATGGAAAACTAACCATTTTAAGACATATGTTCATAGGAAAGGTTTTACTTATTTTGACCCAAGGAACCGTATCCTCAAGTTTTGGAAAGTAGTTTGTAATCACACTATACATACTTTGTTTTCAAACAGTACAGTAGTCGATATTTAAAGTGTATAAATAAGACGTGTATTATTTCATATCTTTAAAAAATTTTAATACTTTTTTTTCTTGAAGACGGGTAGAAAACTACAGAAAGAAATTGGGTTTTATTGGATTCCCCATTGAAAACTACAATAAATGTCCACACAGTTTTTGTAATAAATAACAAACAACTATTTGTAACTTATAAAATCCACCAATATATCTTATAAAAACTAGCAACTTTTCTATCGCTTTGAATAATATAAACTGCTGATGTTTCACCAGCCAAAGACAACTTTAGCGGCATAAAATAATCTTGATTTTGTGTTTTTATTTCCAGCAAATTTTCACTCTAAAACAAACTGTGGTCCAACAATGTACAAAATGTTTATGTATAAAGATAGATTCTCCCAGGTGACAAAATGCTTACCAAATTAGGTTTTGACGTTTGGCTTTGCGTTTGTTTTAATCCATAGGTTTGAAACGTAGGTCACTGAGAAATCTTTGATCAAGGAAAATACAGGATAACACTACAATATTTATAGATTATATGTTTAATTTAAATGAAATTTGATTATAATTGTAACTTGGAAATTATTTACTGCATGTGTCTGTGTAATATGTTAAAAATGTTATTTCTTATCGATTTTTTATCCGTAATTCTATGAAAATGTCAGTCCAAAAAAAAAAGAAAAAGAAAGAAAAAAAAAAGTGCTACTAAAAATGCCTACGAGTTACGAAAATCAATTTTATACGGCTACCATTTCGAAATGGATTAAAGAATTATTAAATTGTTAAACATTTTGAGTTATCGACTATAGAAATATATATGTCGAATTTTATTTAAAAAGATTGCGTGGTTTGCGAGAAAATATGAAACAAATAAACGGAAAGGCACCATTTTATGTAATTTTATTTTGTTTATGTAGGGGGGGGGTGTTACGATTGTTCTTCGATATCTTCGATTGTTCGATATGTTCTTCAATTACGATTATTTCCTTAAAGTCAATGTTTTTTGTTTCCTTTTCTTCTATATATTTCATTACTGGTGCTATATTCACATTACTATAATTTCCCAGGTCACAAAAATCCCTTCTTAGACCAAATAAGGAACGTGAATTAAACTAATAATGTTTGAATTGGTGCTATATTCACATTACTAAATTTCCCAGGTCACAAAAATCCCTTCTTAGACCAAATAAGGAACGTGAATTAAACTAATAATGTTTGAATTGGTGCTATATTCACATTACTAAATTTCCCAGTTCACAAAAATCCCTTCTTAGACCAAATAAGGAACGTGAATTAAACTAATAATGTTTGAATTGGTGCTATATTCACATTACTAAATTTCCCAGGTCACAAAAATCCCTTCTTAGACCAAATAAGGAACGTGAATTAAACTAATAATGTTTGAATTGGTGCTATATTCACATTACTAAATTTCCCAGGTCACAAAAATCCCTTCTTAGACCAAATAAGGAGCGTGAATTAAACTAATAATGTTTGAATTGGTGCTATATTCACATTACTAAATTTCCCAGGTCACAAAAATCCCTTCTTAGACCAAATAAGGAACGTGAATTAAACTAATAATGTTTGAATTGGTGCTATATTCACATTACTAAATTTCCCAGGTCACAAAAATCCCTTCTTAGACCAAATAAGGAACGTGAATTAAACTAATAATGTTTGAATTGGTCTATATTCACATTACTAAATTTCCCAGGTCACAAAAATCCCTTCTTAGACCAAATAAGGAGCGTGAATTAAACTAATAATGTTTGAATTGGTGCTATATTCACATTACTAAATTTCCCAGGTCACAAAAATCCCTTCTTAGACCAAATAAGGAACGTGAATTAAACTAATAATGTTTGAATTGGTGCTATATTCACATTACTAAATTTCCCAGGTCACAAAAATCCCTTCTTAGACCAAATAAGGAACGTGAATTAAACTAATAATGTTTGAATTGGTGCTATATTCACATTACTAAATTTCCCAGGTCACAAAAATCCCTTCTTAGACCAAATAAGGAGCGTGAATTAAACTAATAATGTTTGAATTGGTGCTATATTCACATTACTAAATTTCCCAGGTCACAAAAATCCCTTCTTAGACAAAATAAGGAGCGTGAATTAAACTAATAATGTTTGAATTGCCCATCATAAATACCCAACATTAAATACCCATCATAAACACCACGCAATATCATAACTCCTTACTCCCATTGTCACGTTGTCATAGCAACCAGTGATGCTTTTTATCCAAATAGGCTGCATTTTTTACATTCCCGTCTCTTGCATGTCACTTTCCTTGGTAACTATGATAGGAAAAATAAACCCATTTACTCGTATATCAGAGAAATATTCAGGAATTGATACCTTTCCATTTATGCAATATGTCAATTAAATTTTCGGTGTTTAAAAATGTTGTACACATACGTATTGGGTAATAAAATGATGCGATTAATGTCTAATTTTTACTTTCTCACGTATTCGTAATCAGGAGAAAATATCTACCCCAAAAAAAAACTTAATTTTTTTTATATATACTTTTTATGATCCTTGTTTAAAATAAAAAGCCTAACTGCTCATTTTTGAGTATGAACATATTTTAATTATATAATTGTTTAATTTTTTGGGTTTCGAACATTACACTAAAACTAAAATTACAATTTTTCAAAATCGTCACTAACTCTTTTGAAAAATTAACCTTAAAAATCGTAACATAATCTATGAGTCAAGACGTCTAAAAAATAATTTTTTTAACGATAGTGTAACGGGAAAAAACGGAAAATGATTCAAAATCGAGATTGGTTTCATTTGATATTTCCTAAATCACGAACTGTAATTTTATTTTACGTACAATTTTAAACATGAGTTTAAATCATACAAATTAAATTTCACCCGAATTTTATTAACAACGTTTAGTTAAATTTTGAATTTTTAAAATATTCAAAATTATTATTATTATTTTTTGACCACTAACTCCCTCTATATCCGTTCGGTCTCCCACGACATAGACAAAGAAATATTAAAAACATTTCTTAATCTTTACGAAATAATAATAAAATTGTTCTTTCTATACTATATATAAGTAAAAATGTAAAGTACAATTAATATAAAAACTGCATTATTCGTAGAAATACTATATCATTGTTACCAGAAAACAAGTGTTATTTATCTCTACTGCCCATGAAGACCAATAACGCGTTGCCTTGGTAACTCGAAGAAGAAACAGTTTTTTTATGATCAGAATGATGTATTGTCCAAGACTGTCTTTTCGCCACATTTCCTCGTTCTTTCTAATTGTGATAAATCCGCTTAGTCTGTCTAACTTTGGTAATGCCTTTGTTTGGCTTTCTTCTTTCACTTGGCCAACTTAACAAATTAATTTTTCCCATTTTCGTTGCCAACAATGCTTTTATCTATCATGCTGACTACAATAAATCTCGTCTAAATTTATGATCTGAGAGATCAAAATTGGGTTATCAAAAACTAAATCTGTTTATACAATATATTTTTCTATTTATTCTTTGTATAACATGAATTATTATTATAATTGTCTTTCAATACAACCTTCCTCTTTGACACAATTGATAAGAAATATTTAAGGAATTTCGTATACATACTGTAATAAACAAAACAAAAATTAGTATTTATTTTAAAACACAAGATTCTAATTCGAGGATTACTGATGATTCTATTTTCAGTAAAAGTATAAAAAGAGAATGTCTTATCCTTCTTCCGAATTACCGTTTGTAACAATTAACCTAAATATTATTTCTTCTACTACCCCAACTTTATTAACTTGTATAGCAAATCTATTTTTACCAAAAAGTTGAATTACAATAAGTTAATAAGAAGAAACCAGTTTTCATTAGTGCCATCATTTTCATAGTGCGATAATTTATTTTTTATAAAATTCTATAAAATAACATTATCGAGCGTAGCAAACGATTACGTTTGCCGATTTATTTTCTTACAACAGACATTCATTGTTTTCAAAGGACTTTAATTGGAGGTATCACAAACCATATGTGTCCATTACACGTTTTTGAGATGAGGTGGTGGTAGGGGAGGGGTTTTTAATTATGTAAATTGGTTTTGTAAGCTTTCCCCTAAAGGTGAATAATTGTACCGAGAACAAGTTATGCATTATCTCTGTCCGTCTTTTCAGTAATTAAGGTGATAAATTTTTTAAATATCTCTCTCTCTCTCTCTCTATCTCTCTCTCTCTCCCTCTAATATATATATATATATATATATATATATATATATATATATATATATATACAGAGTGACGCTGTTTTTGGTAAATACTTTGATAAATTACAATCAGAAACATTAACCAACTATTTCTTTTCTGTAATGAATTTGTGAAAACTTTGTAATACTGTAATAAATCAAAACATTCAATAAATTGTGTATAGCCATTGAGGATTACTTCATAAAAATATAGTGTTTCCTTACCTAGTGTGTGCTTAGATTTTGCTAAGTAAGTTTCACTTCTGTAGCGTGAAGTGTAAAATATACGGCCCCCTCATTTCTGAGTTTTTTCGTTAATTTCCTATTGGAAAAATGTAAGTATATAAATGTCGACATTTTCTATTGAAGGTTTAAAAAAATTGGATTTACAATCAAAACTTTAAAGATTGCGTTTTGAAGTGTACAAACTAGAATATCAATGGAAGAGATTTGTGAAAATTGAGGAATATCGGTGCAACCATATATCTGTAGAGACACACGTTTTAGAACCTCCAAACAACCTCAGATATGTTTTTTATTTGAAATGAAAAGTTATATTATTATTTTTAATTGTTTAAAGTGGGAACGGAACGTAAGATATTAGAAATTTTCTAACAAATGTCGCAACAAAATTATAAACTCGGACATTTTGGACAGCCATTTGGAAATTGTAAAACAATTAATCATTACGACAAAATGTTTGGTTTCATAAAAGCTTTAATTCAGGCATTTTTTAACCATTTTTAATATTTTCGGAATGGAAATGGAACATTCCTAATTTGGGAAAATTTTATCAAAAAATGAAAGATCATATATTTATCTTGAATATATCATGGAATATATTTTATGATTTAGTGGTTAAAATATTTTAATGAAAACAGTTTATAAATTTGAAATACGTTTCTGAATCTCAATGATGAGCTCTTCTATACTTGATATCTTAAAAATTGTGAATACACAAGATGCAATATTTTAGTGTAATACCAACTAGAAAGGATTTACCAGCAGAGGGTGATTTATTTAGCTACAATGAGGTAGTAGACCACATTACACTAAAGCTATAACGTGCAATGGCCCCTTGATGTATAGACACTTTGCGCCGTCCAACTGTAACCAAATGTATAATCAAACAATTGCAGGCGTATTCTATGTGATAACGGTCTCGTATTTGTTTTCTTGGGGCAAAGTGGAGATTACTTCCTGGGAATTGCTTTGAAATGTTTTATTTGTTATGTCTCTTGTTCTACGTTAGTTTACCAAGTAAATCGTAGCATTTTTGTAGACTGTACACAAATATTGGTTTTTGAAATGTTTTCAGAAAAATTGAAAGTTAGTTTTATTCGATTATGTAGTCTAAGAGTTACTTTTTTTGTTAGATTTATCAAATATGGTATAAAAGATATAATAGCTTAGACAAGCTCAAAGTGTTAAGCCGTTTGTCACGTTTATGTTGTTTTAAAGACGGACAATTTGACTAATTACAAATTTTACAGCTTTTTAAAATTTAAAATAATGAAAATATGCTTCCAATATAGAGATTCCATAATGAATACAGGAAATTATTACGGCAGGATGAATACATAAATACGTAAGTTTTGAATGTTAAATAACTAAATTAATTCTGTGGCGCAACAGACCATAGCAACAATTACTAGATAGTTAGTAAGGTAATGTAGGTGAAATATTGAAATTCATGTCAGTGTTGTTCTCAATTAGAGCTCGCTACCAATTCTCACGATGCTGGGTCAACACAATAAATGTTTGAGCATCCACGGGGATTGTACCCATACCTCTCTCCTGTGAAACGGGTGCAATAACTACTACATTGGGTTCGTTTGTTTTGTGATATTACAACCGTAAACTAAGTGACATTTAAAATTGTTTTATGTAACTTTGAATGTCTGTTACTTTGTAATTTATAAAATTACCAAGAAAAACTAATAGTTGTGTACATACATACACATTCGTAGATTTAAATACATTGTAATGTCATTAATAGTTTTAAATGTAACATTTGTTGTTATACAGGGTGATTCGTAGCTGCATGACCGCCTTCGCATTACAACTTTCAATCGACTTCTAAATCTTAAACCTACCGATATCTCGAAAACATTTACAGCTTTCTCAATTTTGATTCAACCACGGTTAAAAAAAGAAAGTGTTAAAAGACTGTCGTATGACCACCTTCGTATTAAGTTTTTTAAGTTGATTCCAACATCTTGGACTTGGAGTAACCCCCTAAATTTCCTAAACACTTAAAAAGTTAGTATTTTTATATTTATAATTGGTGATATTGGTTAAAAATCTCACATAAAATGTGCAAAAAACACACTGTATATGTAAATAAATAAATAAATAATAATAATCAAAATTCTAACCTTTGAGGTCACTATCTTGAAATCAGACTTTTATACAATTTTCAAAACAGTTTAACATTAATAATTAACATTTCAAGCTGAAAAATCGACGACTGATATTTATTCCCTTGGTTCAGTTAAAACCGACTAAGGTATAAAAATAATTGAGGAAAAACATTACAGAAACTTTCCCAATCATCTAATCCGTAAAACCAAATCTAATGGTTACCATAAATTTTAGTTTGGTGATTGTCAATAAAAAAAAAAGAAGAAAATGGACGTTAGACACGATCGTTGAATACATATATTTAAATAAAACCTAAACATCCTTTGGTTGTACAATAAATGCATCCCCATCCTAAATCATATTTGATTATAATCTAGCTTTTATTGAGATCAAACAAGTTTCATTTTGTTTCTCATTATTATTCCTTTACAGTAATTTTTTTAAATATTTTTTACTTGAAATTTTTCACGCTGATTTTTGTAAAAATATCTGCCTCACCCAGAAATATCACCGATCGTTTCTTTCTTGTATTTAGTTTGAAATAAATACAACATTCACAATAAATAATTAAGCGTCTGATACATTATAAAAATCTCCGGCTATATCTTATAGTGACGTAGATATATGGATTCTTATGTTTTTAGAAAGAGAGCGATATATGGTCGTTAAATAACTTAACTCGCCTCCTCCTTCAAAACAGTTACATACGTTCCCGTTACTCGCTCAGCTAAAGCGAGTAATTTGTAATCCAAGTAGAGTGTTATTTGTTTTCTCTAGTTCTTCAAATAAAAATTATAAATGTATAGTAAATCCAAATTTTTAACTAAAAATATAAATTCTAAAAATTGTATTTAGGGGGGGGGGGTAACAATATGGGTTCTTTTCTAATTTCGCTCATCTGTGTATTTCTTATTTTAAAAAATGGTATAGAAGGGTTCATCTCGCAAGAATTTTTGAAGTTTTTTAGCAATTTTTCGGGCTTGGATTTGAAAATTATAATTATCTAAAAATCGCTTACCCTGCTACAAATACAACCCTAAGTATTACTTAAAGCTAAACAAATTACCATCTTACCTTTTGTAAAGTATTTAATTCATAACGCTAAGTAATTATCACATTTTAACTCAAACTCTTATATTATACTCTTTGTTTTTAATTGATAATCTTAACTGAGTTATAGAGGTAATAAAAAACAAATATCTCATTATTCCTATTTCAATTTATTTCCCCCCAAAAAAAAACAGTCTCTACACACAATAACGACACAAAAAAGGCAATAGTGGAAAAGAAATTTAAAAAAATATATTTAATTGAAATCTGTTAATAACGAGCCAATACACGCGCGTGCCCCACTTACGTACACACTTGGTCATGCGTTTCTCCTAATAACATCGTAAGATAATAAGAGAAACTTTAAAGCGAAGAATGACAGTGAGCGATCTTCTCTTGAACGAAGGAAGAAAGCAATATTCCAATCAGTCAAAATCTCTTCAAAGTTTTACTCAGTGGGATATTAAACATTAAAGAACGAACTCCTCAAGGACTCTTGAATTGATAAAAGCTGCAGTCAGCGAAACCCTCAGTCAGTGGTAAGTGGGAGGCTATCTTCTACAGGAACTGAGCAGACGGTATCGATTAACAAGTATCTATGACAGATTGTTGAGATTCTTCGACTTGTGTTTCTATATTTTTAGAACCAGTTGAAGGCTGACCTATTGCTTTCTAATTCTATAAGCAAAGATACGGAAGTGTCTTTAAAATATTTACTGAGGCTGTTTTTATTTTTAGTAAAAGTTATCAAATCAGAAAAGTTAACCTATTTATTTTGGGTCTAATTATTTCGTGATAATAACGATTTGGGGGGGGGATAATAAGGGTTCTTTTCTAAATCCCCCTCCTCCGTGTATTTCTTATTAGAAAGAAGTTGTTATAGAGGGGTTCATCTCGCCAGCCTTTGTGAAGGTTTTTAGCAATTTTTCTGGCTTTAAAAACCTATATTCTAAAATCGGTTAATCTATTTGGGCTGTATCTATGGCATACAATTTCATCTGATTTTTTATGGGTCTAACTCATAAAGTTATAAAGTTTTTTTAACTAAAAATTATATTTACAAACTTTGAAATGTAGCAAAATAAGGTTTCAGAGTTTTAAATAAAAAAAGAGGTTTCTAAAGCCGATATTAATTTTAAATTAAACCCCTTAAAAAACAGAAACACAATGAGTAAAAATTCTCTCAAAGAGTTTGTTGGACTTTAGGAAACCATTGTCAAATTTAAATGGTTTATAATATTATTATGAGTTCCATAGAATAACTTATAGTAAAAGTAATGTTTAAGTTTGATGCTCCAATGTTATCCTAACCTTAAACGAAAATTTCGACCACCAAAAATCTAATAATTTCATTGAACATTCTTCTCACCACTAAATTTAAAGTTGTTGTAATGATATAATTATTGTTCAATGTTCCCTTATTTGAAGCGATTTATTGCAAAACTATTCATTTTATTTGACACATACCTGACATCAGATCTTATTATGTTATGTCAATCTTGACATCGGTTCTTGAGCATGTCCAAAATCCTATGTACATTCAGACAGTTATTCTGAAATGAACGCCAAATACTTGGAACGATGAGAATTATCTAAAATACGCGTTATAAATTACACTATTTACTACCTATTTGGCAAATAAATTGAAAATCTATTAAACTTTTAATATACCCCCTCAGTCCGATTTGTTTTCTCTTACCGAAAAAACTGAACGAAGCTAGACAAATTACAAACATAAGTGTTTCGATCTAACATATGTAAACGTCGACTCATTAAACAATGCGGTAAGAACAGTATAACTTTGAATGAATGAGGCAATGAGCACATTAACAAACCCTATTAACACATTCCCAATTGACAAATGGTTAAGGCCAACTACAGAGGGTTGTTTTGGGATCTTTAGATTGCCGAGTATTGAGCGAGAGTTTACTTACTTCTTACCCCCCCCCCCTCTTTCTAACATATTACAGGAATGTTGTGTTGCTAAATACGTCACATTTAATTGCTTTAATACGTGTTTGTATTCGTCTTGTGAAAGTGATCTCTCATGCGTCGAAACAAACAGCCTTTGTGATCTCCCGTTTCTCTCTATTTTTAATTTGATTACTTGATCTCTTTGCAAAGTGAAAATAAAATAAAGGTGGATATATTGGCTTTGACATTTTAGTGGGAGTATGTTTTTCGTGTAACATTATATATATCTTCTTTTTTTCTATTAAAAAAGTAGTCTGTATAAAAAGTCTGGGAATTTTTCAAATGTTTTTTCAAGTGTTTTTTTCTCGACTTGAATTTTTTTTTAACAAAGTTTAAAAAGTCTGCTAATTACTCAGAACGATTTGTACACACAAAATATACCCATTCAATTTTTTTATCGGAAAAATTCTATTTCTATTTCAAAATGGCACTACATTAATTAAAACATACTCGTTGAGTGTAGCAGTGTAACCTTAGTTGGTAGAGTGCGTGGTTATCTAGTCGCAATTCGAACTGTTGAACATTTGACGATTAGCAGGTTCGAGCCCGCTTGATAGCATTGAGTTTTGTGTGTGTTACCTCCTATTTGTCTTCATTATTCTAACGGGATTAAGGTAAAACTTTAAGAGTAAAGAAGTAACTTTTTGATTTTTTAAAGTAATGTCGATATAAATTAGTTTATACAAAAAGGATGAAGAGACAACATTTTTTCGTACCAAAGCTTAATTATTGATAACAGTTTTCTTACAGATTCTCTCACGTTTTAGAATTTTTGGTATAGCGTATAGAAAATGTCATTACAATTTTATCAGCATCACTGTTTTAGAAACTGATTCTATTTATAAACGTCATCGGGCATATCTCAGCGACGGTTTAAGCGATTCCGTCGTTACTAAATTTTGTGTTTCTTTGAATTTTTTCTGCAGAATAAATAATAATCATAGATACTAGCTAAAATTTTGTGATACTAAAATAAGGCCATTTTAATAGATTGATGAGTTAACTGTTAACTTTTGCTTAAATTATTATGTATTAATAATTATATTGTCTTTCTGTTTTCTCATAACTGATTGTGTGTTCGCAGGTGAGTTATTATGCTTTGACGTGTCAGTTTATTGTTGACCTACTCACTGTAAGTACTAACCAATATTTGTCTTTATCAAGATAATTCAAAACACTTGGTTAATTAATTTACACTTATTAATACTTTTTTTTAAATATAGTTAATATACTAAAACTTTACTTTGAAATATAGTTAATGTAGAAATATATTACACCTGAGTTTGTTCAAATATAATTTTACAATATTTTGATAAGTTCGTTAGGTACTGGTAAATTTCAAAATGACAACCTTTTAAATAATTTTTTTGCAAATAATCTCAATTATAGTTCTTATAGAATTTAAAAATCAATCAAAATTGGTAGTAATCTCTCTAGAAGCTGTAGTTATAGTCGGATTTCAGCAAACACGTAAACTGTTAATCTAACTATTTAAAATATGATTTTTTTTAAGACAACTTTCAAAATAGCGGTAATTTGAAATGGTTTATCGAATTTTTTGTCTTCTGTGCAGATGTCTCGTTATAATAAATATAGTTTACTTTGTGCACATTGGTGGTCACTAAGGTCGAGATCGCCAAACAAGCTGAATCTCAACATATGTAACATACGTATTACATATATGTCTTACATATGTTACTTGTGTAACATATTTAACACAAGTAACATTAACATATTCGTATCCTATTGTGTCACATATGTACATAGATGATTTACTGACAAATTACTAAACCCATTTTGATACAAATTCTGTTGATGTTTTCTTTAATCATTGGAAAATTTGGTAGGATTTTTATAACTTTTTTATTTATTTGGTATGATAGAAATGTAACTTTTTAAATTATGGCAGTTTTTATTCGTCTTTTATTATATCTGTTTATCTAATACCTTTTCTTTTCTGTTTTTACTTTCTTACACTGCAAAACGTATTGTGATAATGTCACAAATCGATGATGAAATCTACGTGAAATTCGTTTTGGATCTCTCTGGATCAACTAAAAAATGTACGCTCGTCGTGATTCACAATTTGGGGATATGTGCGATAATTTCATCGCAATAGATTTGAACTATTTTTGTTTAATTTCACTCAAGTGTAGCCCGTTATTCTGTCAAAAATGTCTATAAATTAGCTCTTACAATTTGGATAAAATTTTAATGAAATGTGTAAGTTAATAATCCAAAACCAAGTTTCTAATTTCTCTACTTTGTTTCATCTTTAATTGGCAGGTGTATTTATTGCAATGAAGCTGCGCTATTATACTGATTAATAACATCGTGTAAACAAACCTACACAGTAGAAAATATAATAAATTAATAACCTAACATCTTTAAAAGTAAACGTACGTTTTTACGGTGAGCCGACCTTTTCAATATGATTAGTAGTTTTGAAACTTCCATTGGATTTACACTGTCGATGGATTTCTTACGCAGCTAACTAATCATGAATCGGTTAAATGTAATTCAGAAGTGATTGGTAAATAAAAAGAAAAACCTTAATTACCATAATTTCAAACTTTATATCATACAACAAAAGTGTTTTCCTTCTATAATGTTCATAAGCATGTATACCTACGTTTTGCACTATTTGGCACTGTTTAGTATTTATAGGAAGCCATATATTTATTTGTCAAGGTAATGACAGAACACTGAATGTTTGTACAAAAGGATCAAAGCTGTTTCTGTAACTAAATTGGATTTACCTGTTCTGTTGATTGGCGTTTAAATCCAATTACTCCGCCGCTTCGCACGGGCTCCTCATTCATTATACCCTCCACTTTGACTTCTAGCCCTACACATGTGACATTACTTAGGCTTAGGGAATGCAATAATTCCATAATGGATGACATAGTGACAAACGAAATACTGAGAACAGATAATTGAATACATTAATACACGTCACAGGAGTTTTGCTGAAAACAAGAAGTTACTTTGCGTATCGTAAATAGAAATTCTAAAATATGTACAGTAAATAGTATCTCTACTTTGTATTATGTAAATAGCAATTCTATTTTGTACTTTACAAATAGCAGTTCTATTTGTATTTCGTAAAAGTTTTAATTAATATTTTGTAAATAGTAACTCTATTCTAATTTACTTTTCGTAAATGGTCACACTAATTCCTGTACAGTAAATAGCAATTGTAATTTGAATTTCGTAAATAGTTGTTCTAATTTGTATTTCAAAAATACCAATTCTTATTCGTATTTTCGAAATAGCAATTCTATTTTATATTTTGTTAATAGCAAGTCTAATATTTTTTCGTAAAGAGTAGTTCTATTTTATTTTTTCGTAAATAGTAATTTTATTTTAATTTTGTAAATAATAATTCTATTATGTATTTTTTAAATAGTAATCTATTTTGTTTTTCATAAATAGTAATTCTATTTTATAATTCATAAATAATAATTCCATTTTATATTTCGTAAATAGTAATTCTATTATTTTTTTCGTAAGTAGTAATTCTATTTTATTTTTGTCAATAGTAGGGCCTAGTTGTATTTTGTATTTCGTAAATATTAAATCTAATTTATATTTCGTAAATGCCATTATAATTTGTATATTGTAAATATACATTTTGATTTGTATTTCCTAAATGGCAATTCTAATTTGTATTTCTAAAATATCAATTTTAATTTGTATTCCTAAAAAATATTAATTATAATTTGTATGTCGTAAATATATAGCACTTATAATTTGTATTTCTAAAATATCATTTCTAATTTGTTTTCGTAAATATCAATTACAATTTTAATTTCATAAATATCAATTAGACTATAGTTTGTATTTCGTAATTATCATTTCTAATTGAATTTCGTAAGTAGCAATTCGTAAATTTTTTTTTTTACAAACTTTTTTTTTTTAATTACCCATTACATAATGTTGTCTTCACTAACGTATATGTTAGATAGTAAAAAGATAATAAACTTTATTTTTTGGTACGCCCAAAGTGTTTACCAAAGTAGCATTGTGAGAAATAATAGTGTGCTATGTAATATCTCAATGTTTATTGGGAATGTTCTATTTGAAAATTATAACGTTGTAAGACATACTTTAACTTATTCTAAAGTTTTATTCTAGTCTTGTAGGCATAAAAATATTAATCTTAAGAATTTATTAGGCAGGCTTAAGAGTTGTTATAAAATCTGAATAAAAGTTTAGTAGCTGTGAATAACATTTGTTTCGACTATGAAATATTAAAACAATTATAGATATTTTCAGTTATTTTAATTACAAAACTGAGGTTAAAGTTAACAACAATTTTTAACGTGAACACATCTTTGCTACACATTATTTTTAAACTCACAACTAAATAGTTGTAACATGATATCAAATTATTATTATTTTCTCGTTATAAATTCAAATTACTTAGATCCATAAATACTTAAACAAATTATTAATTTATTAAATATCTACCTTTTATATAAACACTATTTACAAATACCCTACACATAGCTATTTTACCCAGCCCATATCACTACTTATACTTGTTATGGACATTTTAGTTTTATGTTTTTATGATATTATTAAAATTTTTTGTAAAAACGCTCTAATTTGGGAATCTACGTATCTATCAGTCAAGAACACATCAAGAAGTATTCAATACTTTGATGACTTTACGCTTTATAACAGATTTCTTTCATGCGTTATAAAATCAACCCATTTGCATGCATCTGCTCTGTTAACATATTTTTCCTATTTTGAGCTCGTTTTAAACCGTTCCCGAAAACATCAGTGCATTGACGTGTGTCAGCTTTGAGTAATGAATTCATATGTCTAGAACTTAAGTTGAAGTAAAAGCTTTTAGCTAAGGCAACGCGTAATTATAATTAGTCTTTATACTTGGCTGCCTCTTCAGTTTAATCTCAATGTGATTGTCTAGACTGTATTTGAAAGTAGTCGGCTTTCAGCTGATAAGTGAATACAATACTTGCTTCCTTCGGTGTGTTACTCTCTCCATCCAGATCCAATAGTTGATGTGACTAGCTGATGACTTTAATTAAATTATTGTTCTTTATAATAGCAGTATTATTAATTTCAAAGAAAATCGAAATTTCTGCAGCCGATTTCGAGAAATTATAAATTATTTGACTATAAGAGCAAAAGTTGAGAATTATTATATTTCGATCTAATTCAGTACAAATGTTCCTTGTAATATCTTTAACAAATTCCTTTATCAGAGCGGTTTAACCGCTTAAAATGGCATTGTGTTAAGTAGGTTTTCGCTGTAAATCTAGCATTAAATGACGTTCTGTTTATTAAGTTTCCGCTGTAAGGGTAAATTGTTTCGCTATAACCTATCCTAACCTAACCGTTTTACCCGAATCCAAGGGTTTTGAAAATGGTGCTCTGTTTAGCATGTTTCCGCTGTAAATCTAGTAGTTTTTCTATACCCTAATCTAACCATTTCAAAATGGCAGTGTGTTTAGTATAATGAGTATGTGTGGGAACTATAAAGGCTTCGCTATAACCAAACTGAATCTTTTACAATTATTCCACTATTTTTGGTAAGTTTCCGCTGTAAATTGGTAGATTCCGCTATAATTATCTAACCTAACCGTTACAAAATAGTAACGTGTTTTGTAAATTTTATTTTCATTGTAGAAGTCACATTTTTTGGAAGATTAACACCAAAATTGATAAAAAGATTTTGTTGTGACATTTCTGTTACAGCCCCTGTCCTTCCAAAAAAAAACAAAAACAAAACATTCTAATTAACCAAAACAAA
Organism: Aphrophora alni; assembly: GCA_963513935.1. Taxonomy (NCBI): domain Eukaryota; kingdom Metazoa; phylum Arthropoda; class Insecta; order Hemiptera; family Aphrophoridae; genus Aphrophora; species Aphrophora alni. Next base: position 21,640,049 of record OY740772.1, on the reverse strand, counting down.
TCAGAAATTTATAGTTCATATTTTAGTTAATTTAAAAAAAAAAAACATTAAACAGGTTTACAGTAACATGTAAACATTAATAAAGTAAAGTCTACGATTTTAGTTCAGTAAAGTTTTTTTTTTCACATGTGTGAAGAATACAATGAGCTTTTTGTCATAACAAATTGCCGTGACGTCACTAGGGTTCCTTGTAAACACCATAATTTAGAGTTACACAATCATGAAGAACACTCTCTCATTTACACGAAATCGATTCAGCCGTTTGTACCCCACAGTTCATTCGCGCAGACATATTCAAATGTTTTGTAACATTTACTTTTTAAGTTTTAGGGGAAGATTTAGCCACCAAAATTTTAAACAATTCTCTCCCTCCTCCATCTCTAACCACTTAACCACCTCGAAAATGTGATAAATTGAAAGTATATAGATGAACTGTTATTTTTAATCCATCTTGATATGTTCAGTGCAAGATTTCCATTTTGATTTCTTAACATATTATATTCATCGATCAGCTTCACTAACACACAAATCTACTTTTCTTGACTCCATCATATTTCAGAGGAGTTCATAAAGAGGGGAAAGACCTCACAAGAGAGTTAAGCTCTCGGCTTAAAGTTTTGAATGTCCTACTTAAAGCGTTTTATTACACAAGATGAGGGTCAAAGTAATTGCGGATGTTATAAAATGTTGGGATTAAATTTTTATGTTCAAGAAGCGGCTTTAAATAATAACTTTCCTATTTACTTACTTTAAAGGCGTAATTCACTTCTCGTCCAATGTCTAATGTAAAGTATAGGGATTTCAAGTAATCAATTACCTTTTAACAGACAATGGAAATTTAAAAAGGTTGTCAAGTTTGAGAGATCGTAAGATCTCATATATCATTGTTTAACCAAACTGCAATAAGTGTTTTGGTTTGAGAGTCTGAAGGAACTCCTAGAAGGATATTTCTATTTAAAATGTTTACTATTTATTGTATATAAATATTTTATCCGCCCTAGTAACTACAATGGTAAGCAAATTCTCTATTGGCTCTTTATTACTCTTTAAATTTTCTTAAAAACTAGCAATTGTATACATTAATATTTCACCTTTTTTTATATAGTGATATAAAAATTAAAATTTTGTTTTTTTTCAGCCATTTTGAAAAAGATTATAAAATTTGCTAATAGGCTGGCCAAATCCTCTCTCTCTCTCTCTCTCTCTCTCTCTCTCTCTCTCTCTCTCTCTCTCTCTCTCTCTCTCTCTCTCTCTCTCTCTCTCTCTCTCTCTCTCTCTCTCTCTCTCTCTCTCTCTCTCTCTCTCTCTCTCTCTCTCTCTCTCTCACAGACACTCCAAGACGGTCTTGTCTGTTGGTTGGCGACGGTAAAGTATAAGAGTCTCTTTGTACACCGTTGACTCTGGAAACTTCAATTATGACAATAATTCCCAAGAGATTTAACTTAATACCATTTTTGTTTAATTCTGTATAGGCTACGTGTGTAATAATAAGTCTAGTATGAATTATCACTACAAAATGAACATGAGTTTGGCTATGATTCACTAAAGGCTGGTCTTTCTAATGGAAGATGCCGCCTGTTTCTCCAAGTCCGGAATAGGAGCAGGAAAGTTGGAGCAACGTCAAGACACTGTTGACAATGTATTTTGATAGTGATGGTTTTTCAATAATGACTGCTCTCTTCTAGGCCAGACGAGTAAGGAATGTATGTTGTTCGCAGCGAGAAATGGAATAACAAGAAAATGTCTGTGTAAATTTCGTACTTTTTAGGGGGAAAACATAAGTCACCAAGGTGCCTCAGTCTTCCTAAAGGCCAGATTTGACTCCCTGTGATTTCTGTTTTTTTTCCAAAAGCTTAAACCATCTTTAAGGAAGTCACGGTGAAGACGGTGATGGCGATTTAAAAAGAGAATTCCCTAGCTAACTTGAACAGTTGACGAGAGTGCCGAGGTCCATAAGGGATAACTATAAGCGTCATTGTCTAAGTATATAATATATGTTGTTAAATTGAAGTAGCTAGATACTTTGCAGACATACCTCGAATTTCGTGTATAGAAGTTTATCAAATTTCAAGTATCTGTGTCACATAGCTTGAAGACAATTTTTACCCCACATGTAGACACACCAAAACTCTACTGAAAACGTAAGATAAATCACAGATTTACGTAACACTAAAAGTCTGCCGTAAAGTTCCAACTCTATTTTCCAGTATCCATTATATAGAATAAAAATTCAATAGCTTATCAAACTTTCCGATACTATTGTACAAACAAAACAATCGCTAAGGCAGCTTCTCCGACCCGCATGTCTAATGATTGGTAATATATTAGTACAGAGGTTATCCTTCCACCCAACCTATATAAAAATGTCATTTCTCTGGCCAAAGCAGGTGTTTTTATTTTACACGAATAAAGGTAAGAATACGGGATTATAGTGTCAAAAACGTCAAGTAGAATTAATGTACCTCGGTTAGGAACGTTGTCTGCATCAGAGGTATTATCGTCATTTTATTCATTTTTCTTCGTCCTTGGAAATGAATTTCCCTTTTGAAAGTAAAATGTAGTTTTGTTGTTAAATAGTAAAGCGAGTGAAGTGATCAGTTAAACTTAATGTACCCCGTAAAAAAGTCCAAATAGCGCCCTGTAGTTTTATTACGAAGGCGGAGTCTCAATAATTGTGTCCAGAATTCTTGAAGTGAACAGAAAAATGACAGATTGATCGGTAACAAAAACATGAGTTATGTGAGACGAAGATAAGAATAAAGGTGAGGAGGAAGGCGAGACAAGCAATTCTTACAGAAGCCGGACAGCGTCTGATAATTTTTACCACAAAGTAAACATTATCCCGATAAATGTGTTTGGAATTTATGTCTTGTAAGAAAAATGACGGATTGATCTGTAACAAAAAGCATTAGTTATATGAGACAAAGACTAGAACAAGGTTAAGGAAAGTGGTAAGGCAACCATTAAATCTATCAGGAACCTGCGTAGCGCCCGGTACTTTATATCACAAGAGCTGTGTCGTAGTAAATGTGGTAGCAAACTTATTATTCCTTGACGTAAACAGAAATATGAGGGATTGAGCTACGACAAAAATGGTAAGTTATGTGAGTTATGGTAGGTTTAAGGAAGGCAAAGCGTGCAATAAATATGACAACAATAGTCCCCGATAGTTGTTATCACAACGCAATGTCATAGTAAATGAATTATATGTTATTCGGAAACATATAATTCATTGACTGAACAAAAATATTAGAAATTGTGCAGTAAGAAAGGTTGAGTTGTGTGAGGGTAGGTAAGTCTAAGGGTAGGGGATGATGACAATACCCTAAATATGAGCCCGAATAGTGCCCGATAGTTGTCCGATAGTTTAACACAAGGCATTTCTTAATAAATAAATTATATGTTGTTCGAAACATATAATTCCTTATCTGGACAAAAATATGAGGAATTGTGCAGTAACAAAGAATGAATAATGTGTGAGGGGTAGGTAAGTTTAAGGGTGGTGGATGAGGTTGAAGTATCCAATAAATATGATATGAGCCCTAATAGTGCCTAATAGTTGTTAACACAAGGCAATGCAAATGAATTATATCTTGTTCGGAAACATATAATTCTTTGATTGGACAAAAATATGAGGATTTATGCAGTAACAAAGGGTGAATTGTGTGGGGGTAAGTAAGTCTAAGGGTGGGGGTGAGGGCAAGGTGTGCAATAAATCTTCAAAAGCTGGAATAACGCCCGATAGTTGTTATTACAAAGGCAGTGTCGCAATAAATGTGTTGAGAAACATATAATTCCTTGACTGGACAGAAATATGAGGTATTGGACAGTAACAAATGGTGTATTATTCTAGTAAAAGGGGGAGTTAAGACTAAGGGAAGAACGGAGAGCTACTAAGACTTCACTTTGATTAAACGGGACAAGCAATATCCGGGTGTCTTTCTTGAAAACAAAGAAAATTCACAATTTCCTGTGTTTACATTTAATAATGTTGTTAGGAGCGAGTGAATAAAACATCAATCCCTAGACTAATTAAAAGTCGTATTAAGATGTAAACAACTCAGTATATAGATCAGTTTTGTCTTTAAAATAAATCGGTCTAGCCTTATTCGTCTGTTAAATTCGACATCACAGTGTAATATTGGCGTTCATTTTCCCTTCATTTTAGAATTCACATCAATAATCTGTTTATCGCTTAACTGATTGGGGATGGGAGGGGGCCAAACCTTTCTCGTAAGTTGCACATTAGATAAAGTTCTAAATTTAATCCTTATGAGCTTAATATGATATTCTACAGTTCTCTCATCTGATATTCCTTTACTCTACCGATGTTCACCAAAACTATCATTTCTATTTTATTTTTGCATGTCAAGACAAAAATATTAAATACCGACTGATTACTTAGAAAATACCAATAGTCTATTATTTAGGATGTTTTTTTAACGATTCAATTTTCAAATATTTGCGAAATTGTTTTCTTTTTTCAATAATAAAGTACTTCCACAAATTTCTTTTCATAGCAAACAACTCAAATGGCATTATTCCAGGAACTTAGAACTGGCGAAAACCGAACGTATATTTAGTATCTGCTACGTATGATTATTGAAAATCATTCGAGTTATGTTTGTAAAAATGGTACGACTCATCTTCGTCAATCTCATTCATTAGAAGCCTTAACCGATTATTTTAGATACGTACCTAGGAATCTACCTAGGTAACCTGATGCTAGATTATAACTGGCTAAAGCTTTCTAAAAATTGGTAATTTAACTTTCCTGTTTCAGTAACTGCCACATGGCAGACTGGCAGATTTAGTTAGTTCCCTTCAGTAAAGTCAAAGTACTAAGATCACAGTAACGGTGGTATCTCTTGGAAGTGGGTTTATAGTAACTCACTGCCAACGTTTGATTTGAGGTTGTTACTACATAACCTTTCTTTATCACAAGAACAAACAACCTGAGTATGCAAAAACCAAAAATCTACTAAATACCAACATTTTTCTTTTTCTGACCAACGAAAGTTTTTTAAACCTTTACAACATCAGTTTCTAATATTACATATAGCTTTTCAAATTTGATCGATTTTTCAGAAGTGTTCTCTTCAAATCTTATATCTGGGGTACAATAACTAACTTTCCAACCTATTGATTGACAATTACATGTTGAAATAACTCGATCTGTTTTATTTTAGCCATGTGTAAACACTAGATAATATGAACCCTCTCTAGTTGTTGATTGAATTCGATGGAATTAGATCCACCCCCTTTATTGTTAGGCCTAGTTGCCTAGTATCGATCATCTGTACCGGCTCTACGATACCAAATAGGTAATTAAAAAATTGTTTCCAGTGAATGAAAATGAATTCTCAGCGGAAATTCTATACTTGTTATTGGTTTTCTCCAATCCCCCAAGGCTTAAGTTCAAACCGATTATATACAAACTTATTGTTCAATATTTACTTCAGAGCTTTATTAAAAATGAGTGCTTAGTTTGTAAATTTGTATTACAAATATCCTTTCCACGGTATACAAATTTGTTGAAGTATTATTATATTGTCTTTCTTTGTGTTATACCAATAAAAACTTGTCTAATAAGATAAAAAAATATTTTCGATTTAATATTTTTCTATTGTTAAAGCGTTTTATTGAAATAACATATTTATTCAAATTATTGCTTTCCACCCTCTAGGAGATTAGTTAAATACGTTCTTGTTTTCACTCAAAAGTAGCATGAAGGAAAATTACCCAAAATTATGTTACATTTTCCTGGAATATTTATACAAGTGGAAATAGCTGATCTCTCATCATATGACGTTCCAAATACCCGATCCCTACCATTCTCACTTATCAATACCCTCAAAACTATTTTCACTGTAATTTGAGTGCAATGAAGTCCGTAAATAACTCGTTGATTCCATCCGTTCTCGAGTAGTATCATACTGTTTATTTAACGATTCCTTATTTTCTACCATTCAACCTTTCGGGTTTACTGCAGTACGTGCGTGGCAATCTCAAAGAACCCTGGCTGGATTTATATCTTTTTTCACGTAGTCTTGGACATCTTTCATATCAGGTTTTCCTTGACCAACTCTTGTTCTTTTCCGACCCTTGCGCTATTAATATTCGAGGACTAGGCTTCTTTATTTTATATCGTATTCTTCCTTTTTTTATAAGGCAATTTTAATCGAGAGACTGTTCACCATTACCTTTAAACAAGGATAAAATAAACCCATTTCCCCCCTAAAATCAATCATTCCAGGAAACATTTTACGCTATACAAATTTTTAATACAGTGTAACTATATGTTTTTTCAAAGTCAAGTATATTCACCAAACTCTCATCATTCAATGGTTCACGTACTCCCTTTCTTGAGACGTGATTTTTTTTTTTAAACATACTCCATTAAAATACTTTTGTATTACTCAGAAGGTGAAACTGACAAATAAGTATTGTCATAAATTGGATTTTTTTTAAAATCAACATTTAAATGTTAAGTTTCTCTACACATTTTGGAAATAACCTTTAAACAAAACTTACAACAACATATTTTAAGCTTTCAACAGTTGTTCCAACGTCAACGTTGTCATCGTAAATAAATCAGCTACAAAAATTAAATAGAAAGTGTTTTGCAAATCTGCAAAGAATTCTTTTTGTTTTCTCCAGTATAGAAAGTAATAATACTAAAAACATTTACTATATATATGCATGTTTGACCTCACTTCAGATTTAACAAAAACTAATAAAACTTCAAGTTCGTAGTTTCAGAAACAAGTTCTGAGCTAGGTTGCCGGTTTTCGAATTGTTTTACGAATTTCGCAGATTTTGTATATGACTCAAACATTGAACGATTTCATTTCTTGTACGTAGTAGTTTTGCCTATTTTCTTATATTTTTTCCAAATCTGTGGATTTTTCTAGTTCTCTGTAAGTCTTTTGTGGGCTTTGCCTTTAGATTTAATGACTATAATTTTGTTTTAAAAGTTCTTTAAAATAAGACTGTTAATTTAATTCAATTTCAAAATAAGTCGCTAGAAATCCCAGAATTTTTTATCAGAATTTCTCCAAACTTATAAATTGACATCACTGAAGCTGACTGCAATCACAATACAGTAGAAAACTATTCTGAAACAATTGGAACATTGTTAAAATATTTACGTCTTTGTTATATTGAGATGTATAGATGTGTTTTATATTTTTATTGTAGGCAGCGCTAAAGATAAAGGAAATCATACAATTCATTCAAATTTTGAAGAAGGGTCACAATTCAGTTGGTGGTCGAAGAAATTTTATTTTAGTTTAAAGATGGCGTTTTTTTTTATAATTCAAACATTAAAAAAAAAATCTAATTTCTATCAAATTTTGTTTTTGTAAAAGGTAGAAACAAAACTTTTAACTCTTAAATATAAAATTATCCACTAGAAGGGGTTTTTAAATAGCAAAAACTACATTAACTCCAAAATGAGTCATCTACATTAGCAGTGGAATCTTTCTATCCTGAAAAAGTTATCATTTGAAATAACCATCTTTTACACTAAATATACACACCAGTGTATGATATAATTTGTAAATAAAATTATCACAATATAAAGATTACATAAGCAGGTACATAGCCTGATCCCCCTTTTCACCCCCTTATGGTTTGTAAGGGTGAGGTTATAAATAAATCGATAAAAGAAAGCGAGTGATACGGGTTGACGCGATTTGGACTAGCAATTAGCAGCAGTCTAAAGCCAGTGATAAAGTCAGAGGATAGGGGCTTTGATACGCGGTACATTCCTCATTGGTTAAATACTACGAGTATTAATTAACCCCCCCTCCCACCCTCGTCGAGTCGTTACCATGGCAACAGCAAACAATGCAGCACAATTGATCAACTTCTACACACAAAAGATTTCCCTTTCAAATTGTTGTCTGGTCAAGTTCTCCGACATACTTTAGGTTACCTGGTCGATCCTTCGTTAGAATTTAGGAAATAAACGACTATCAGGGTGATTTAACAAAATTATATGCGATCAATAACTTGGAATTTATTCAAAGTAAATATTTTAATATATTTTAAGTGTTTTTAGATTAAAAATATGTTGATTTATTAATAGAAAAGCGTTTCATGTAAGAATAGTTTTGAGAATATTAATTAGACACAGACTCATCATGACACGTGTTAATTTAAAAGTCTTGGAACACATATTTGTCATATCTAATGTTTCTGTGAAGAGTAGACGTCTCTATATTAGAAGTGTAAACAATCTGACTACTGTTTACATTTTACTCTAATCTATTGATGCATACACAGAGTGACTGAAAAGAAACTGCCACCCCTCTTATTTTTAAATATTTGAAATATTTTAATTTTTTTTTGGGCAATCACTTTAAGTGAGAAGGACAAACTAGAAAAGGTTTAGGAGGGAGACAAATTGTGGGGGATGGAGATTGCTCAAAAATTTAAAATGGCACGTATAATAGGCTTGTGATATCTCATTTTAAACGTCTTTTTGAGAAGAATTACATTAAAAAAAATAAATTCTGACCACCCAAAACAAAATGGCGGCGAAAATGAATTATTTTATTTACGAAGCTAGATTGGTACAGTATGACATTAATGTGTTTGCACCCCTTTTTTAAATATTCAAATTGTTCATCCAGTACCTATATGCAATAGTACAATGTTTGTTCAAACATGTTTTCAAAATTTGAGGTTAGGTTAGGTGGTGGTTTAAGAAATTCCCCACAAAACAAGGAGCTCTCGTTTTAACAGTTCAATCGATTGTCTTGTCTTCTGAGTCGATCTTTCATACTAGCTTACGTCTAGCTTGGCTGCCATTTTGTTCTGGATGGTCGGAATTAAATTTGTTTACGTCACTTTTCTTGTCTCAAAGAGACGTTTAAAATGAAGTATCACAAGCCTATACGTGGCATGTGAAATTCTTGAGCAACTTTTACCCCCCCTCCCCAGAACTAATAAATCTTTCTTTTTTTAGGTTGCCCCCCTCTCCTGAAGAGATTGCCACAAACAGAATTCAAATATATCAAATATTTTATGAATTAAGAGGTGGTGGTAGTTTCTTTTCAGCCACCCTATACAGAAGATTCATAGAGGTTAATTATATCAAATTGTAGAGGAAATAATAGGGAACATAGCAATGCAACTATTATGTGATAAATAACTTATTTAATGGTTTTGTAATTTGGAGAAAGTTTACTCATGTACATGAAAATGTAAAAAAAAATATTAATTTTGAAATTTTTAATTTTTTTTTACTCGATGAATGCTTAATGTGGAAAGTTTTAGAAACCCGTTCAAAATTCATTTTTCATTTGAAGGTTTTTTTACGATTACTCGTTAAGCTTAGTTAAGAGAGCTTTATCACTTGTCAGAGCACCCACATCTATATCTTGGAATCTTGCGGTACTCTTTTATAACGGAAAAGTAACCAAAACCATCGTACATTTATCGTTCGGCTGGTTGAAAAGAACTTTATTTCTACATTCCGTAACGATTGGTAGACGCGTTCAGTTATAACTGCGGGAGAAATACACAAACATAAATACAAAGATTTCGATTAATATCGCCACCATCAGCGCCCAATGTCGTCGGTTTCTTAGCACATTTTCCAGGGTTTTATCTGGGCCAATCGAGGCTCTCAAGTATTCACTCGTAGAGTTTTCTGCTGTGTATGTGAACCAGGATGTGCTTCATAGCTTCTTCCTCCGCAAGTCAAATTTCGTCACAATATGTCCGATTCTTTCCCTTGCGGTGAAAGTAGTTATAGATCTTTCGATGCCTCATGATTGAAGTGGATCACCAGGTGTTGGCTGAACTATGTAAAGATGTCTGCCACTGTCCCCTATCTTTCATTACATTCAACATATATTTTCAAAAAATAATTCCAAAATCCACACCCCAAAACCAATGGATAAGTGTATAAAAACATACTTCCTAAAATGCTTAGTTTTCTTTGTAGACGTCATTTTGTCTTAACAAAATATTCTTATCTTTTTAATTGCGAATGAAATGGAGTTAAAATCAACCGATTTTCTTTTCTCATTTCAAAATGGCAGCTAAATATCTCAAAAACCGGTAGTTTTACAAAATATTTTGTTTTTTTAACGACAAACAAAATTTTTTATTCTTTCTGTACCTTAAAAGATAATTGAGTTATCAACAAAAAACTGTTTCTACTACCATTGTATGTGGCCTATATTTATAAATATAACTATGTAAATACGAATTAGAATGGCACGCACTATAGCAGGCCGCCAATAATCTATTGGGTTATGTAATTTAATTTAACCCTCAATCAATAGAACCTAGAAAAAAATAACGAGGTGCAAAACTATTCTTTATTGACGGATGCTGATATCAGCTGGCTATAAATAGGATGGGATATAATCCCAAGTGAATACAAAGCTCCCCGTTGCCGTGGATACGATATGTGTTTACCTTTCCAGACCTTGACTAATCGGACTGTGCAGTTGTTTGTACAAATACATCCATTATGTTCTGATTATCTGTTTCTTTCATATATACACGACTCGCTTACATTATTCGTTTCGAGAAACAGTACAACGGTTGAAATTTTTATCCAATAGTAATGTAGCATTCAACTTGGATTAACTAATCGCTGGCCACGATTCTTACTCAATTATTTTTTAAATGACGATTAAAACCCTACGGAGGACCCATCAGTCCTCACTTTAGTGAATACGGGATAGCCAATCCCGAGGTTCCTAGTTGGATCCTACACTTTTTTTCCATAATAGTCTTGGGTTAGACCATTTTTTAGATAGGCAATCTTGTAAAGAAAGCTTCATTAGGCTAAAAATAATGACTGTGCTTCCCCTTTTATATTTTCTGTAATTTAGTTATGTAAGACGTCATATTGATGATTTTAATAGTCTCTACTATAAATTCTAACGATACATTTAACACAAGACATAAACAAGACCTTATTCAGATCTTTAGGTCCTAGAAATGGAAATAATTTTGAAAAAATATGTTTGTTTTTTTTTTACTTTAGGTCTAGTAAACAGCTCTCATAAAAACCAGCTCTCGTGTTCAGATCATTCCCGCTTCGTGTTTAACAATAAAAGTTCAAATGTTTTAAAGAAAGAATTGTTTGTGGAAAGAAGAATCTCACTTTGATTTAAACTAAGTTATACTCATAAAGTATTTTTGGTTTATTTCTAACGGTTTAGTTATTGATTTTTTCGATCCTTCACAAAATTCTAAGCCATACATTAATCTCGAATGAATTAAAGCACAATATAACGTGTGAAGTAGGTTTTATCAATATTTCTTAAAAATTAAAATTAACGATTTTAAAAATAAACTTTTGTATTTATTTCCAAATAACACTATAAAATTTTTAATTCATACACATTAAATATAAACAACCATAAAAAGAATAGATAAATATACTTGCTTAAATAATCATAAATGAAACTATACTTAGTACAGAATTAAAAACATACAGTAATTAGGTATTTACTTTACTTATTTTATTTAATTAATTAACTAAATTTACTTATTCAGTTTAGGTTACTTAACCTAATTAAACAATTATATTAATTAAAGTTAATTTTATAAATAAAAACTGTGCCACGCTTGACTTTTATTATAATTTGGTTATTATGTTTAACCAAGCACCGTACACAAATATACATGCAACGTTCACACTCATACATTCTTACTGATCCACTCACATGTACACACACTCATATATATCCATACCTGCACATATACATACACGTACTCGCCTACACATATAAACATTTTAACTCTATACATATTTACATACATCTATATTACACATTTATATTACACATATAGTACATTTATAAGTACAAATTTATATGAATGTACAAAATCAAATAAATCATACATAATACATAAGTCAAAAAGTACAAAAAGAGACATATTAAAAACAATAAACAAATGAAAAGTACTATTGTTCTTATGATAAAAAGTTAGGTTTTTAACATACTTATCTTAACAAAACAATTCCGCCTTGAAAGTAAAATGTAGGGGCCTTAATATTGAGGTTGTCCTCCTTAACTCGGAAAATAGTAATTTATAGCAAAAGTTAGATGTCCCCTTCAAAAATACAAATAGAATTATTGTTTGTTTAACAAATAATAATAATAATGAATAAATATGAAAAGACATGAATTACATGAACCCAAATTAACGAGGATTCTGTACGAAAACTCAAACACTGACATTTAACAGGCTTTCAATATAATTTAACAGCAAACAACCATAATCTTATATTCTCCAATAAACCTTTTTTCACTGTTCACAATCTTTACAAAAATAGGTAAAACATTATAAAGTTGCACATTCAAAAAGTCATAGGTTTTAGTAAAAATTGTGGTTTTTGGTTTCAGTATAAAGCAGTTGCTTGGTTTTCTAAGTTTTTCTGTATATTTATCCCTTTTAATTAGGTTATGTCCACTGTTTTTATAAAATAATTTAAACAGTCTATAATTATATAAATATCGTAACGAGGAAATTCCCATACGCTTAAAGGACGGGAATGTTTCATTCTACTCTTCTTCACTATCAATTGAATAAATTGCTTTTCTAATAAGTCCCTCGCCAACACATTATTCAATTTCATAATACGCTAAAGAGAAATAAACCGAACGAATTAAGTTTGAATTATTAAAGTTATTTATAAATATATTATTCCGAGTAAACTATTCAGTTTTGATTTTTAATTTCAATATATGCACTTTCCACTTTAACTGAAATCCTAAATATTTAGTACTATTACTCTCATATATAATATCAGATTTTGTAACACATTCCGTTTCCTTACGTAAACAGATACAACATTTATATTTTATTTCCTCAAGAAAATGTTTATTCCCTTTTAGGGAAAAATTTACAAAGGTAGTTTTCTCCGGACGTATTGCCATTTTATTTTCAGTAAACCACCATCGCAAAACCCTCAGGTTCAAGTTTAACGCTTGATTCTTCTTCATAGTGTAACGCACTGTCATTTGGAAACTACCATTACGTCATTTATATATAAGAAAAAGTGTTGGTCCTAGCACTGAGCCTTGAGGAATCCCGTGCAAAATGCCACCTACGTTACTAAACTCAGATTTTATTTCCACACGTTGTTTTTTTGGAGAGAGAAAACATCTTTTTTCTTAATTCAGTTTGTAATTGATTTGCAGTTTCCACAACTGGTTTTCATCAAATATTACGCCTAGATATGTTTATGTCTCTTACTTGATTCATTTGTGGGCAGTTGCATTCCGGGAATATTTAAACAGATATCATCGATATGAAATTTAAAAGACTATAGAAAGAAAAGCCTCCAATGGGAAACTTTATTATCATTATTATTATTATTTTACATTACCAACATCCTGTTATTTTTATACCAATTCCTAAGGGTTCGGAAATCATTATTTAGTCCATCTCAGATATATTCCCAATCCATATGATAATGGCAAAACTTAGGCTATTATCATCCGCAAAAGTAATAGTTTTTCCAGTGAACGATCGGCACAGATATTAAATCATTAATGGAAATTCAAAATAAACTTCCTGGAAACACTGAACCTTCGGATATGCCTTTATTAATTCTTTTTGGCTCGTTCACACTGCTTTTTATCCAAACTTGCGATCTTCTCACTAGATAATTTCGAAACCAATTAAGAGCAATCCCTCTGATTCCAGCCGAATTGAGTTTTCCTAGTAAATTATCATGAATAACGAGATCAAATGCTTTTCTGAAAGTACCTGATTTTTTTTAGTTACTATTAATACTGGTAAAAATGCCCTACATAAATTGCACAATAGCTTTTTGTTTTTACCGTCGGTGAAGTCAACTTGATACGGTCTAATAGATGTGTCCGTTTATAAATATGTTACATATAAAATACGATAATACTATATTGAGTTACTTATCACGTAAATGAATGATTGATCGGTTTGCTGGCCAAGATTATCGAACTAGTTACATTAAGCAGACTATCTAGTCAAACTGTTTGATGATCCCCTCTCCTCACGACTCACTGGGTTCCAATCAATATTACAGATTAAACTCAGCCGGCGATGACACGTTACTATGTCTAGTCTCTACAGAACAGCTGATTAATAAACTCAGCTGTTCTGTTACTACCTCGTAAATGTTTTTTCTTTTATTACTCGAGGAAACTGTTCGTTTTGTATTGTTTTCACAAGTAGTTAAATAATTGGGGCGATATACAAGTCAAAACAATAAACTGCATCAATATTTCCAAGATAAACCATAAAATAACGTCCCTCAATATTGTATTTATTAGAATATCCAGGGCTTATAAATCTACAAAGAAGTTCATCATATATTTTGCCAACATTAAACTGTTTTTAATAAGCCCTAATAACGTTTACTTAAGGATTTGATGGACGTAGAAGTTTTGTGTAAGATAAATACCGTTATTTGGATGAAAAACCAATTTATCAGGAATATTTTTCAGTTGCTACTGAGTTAAATTGTGTTTTCTCAAAGGTTTTACACAATTGGATTATGGGATGAGAGCTAACAAGATAAAAAGATTCTAGAACTGTATGTAGCTGTTATTTATTTTGAAAAGTATCCAATTGTAAAATATATTACAAAAATGTTATGAGATTTGTGTAGGGGGGGGGGGGAGAAAGCTCATAAAAAACGTGTGTAAGTAGTATAGTGAGAGGGTTTATTAGACATTTCTTGTATATTTTGACTTGAAAAATCACCTGGTGAAATTTGATCTCGTAATTACTGGACACCCTGTATTTGTATGATGAACTTGGCGATTTCAACGATGTAAGTATGCAAAGTGATGTTAATAATTAGAGTTGGGGAATACGACTGTTATTAGTTATAGTAATAGACAATTTAGTAATGGTGATAAAGGTTACGCAACAGTTTTGTACCGTTTATTTTTTTAACAGAATGTTAAGAGAAGCCCATATAAATTAAAACATCAAGCAAATTTTATAACACTTCATCCATATTTATTTATAATCAATAACATTTTATTTGCAACTATGTTAATTTTGAGGCCCCGTAGGTAAAATCAAGGACATTTATAATTTCACACGCGTTTGTCTGTAAGTCGCAACCAGTCTACACAGACAAGACGATAAATCCTATATATTTCAAACTTTGCATTGATATTCTTTGTATTGTCCCACATATTGGAAAAATAAACCTGCGAAAAAGAAAAAAATGACAATTAAGTAGTTAATGACCAAAAATTATAAAGTTGAAAATTTTATAATTTCACACGCGTATTTGTTTGTAAGTAGCAACCAGTCTACACAGACAAGACGATAAATCCTGTATATTTAAAACTTCGCATTTATATTCTTTGTAATGTCCCGCATGTAGAAAAAATATAGCCGTAACAAAAAATACCTTGGGGTAGTTAAGGGGCAAAAATTATTGAGTTGAAATTTGTTTTAGAAATATTATATGTGTGGTATCAAATAAAACTAGAAGTCATTCCGATTACGAATATGTGTGTTTATTTCACGAAAAATTAATATGTTGACGCTAGGACAAATTTAAAGTGAATGATATTATGTCCCCTTCTATAACTTGAACTCGGCGTTCAGTACAAATCTTTTAAAAAAATATTCTAATTAAATTGTATTGCGACATCATTATAGTTTTTTTTCTTAATTTAACCACACGATGAGAAATACGTAGCGTGTAAGTTTTAAAAAGCAGTTTTTGTGAGATGTTAAACAAACAATTCAATAACTATTAAAAGATGGATTGGATTTTCATTGATTTCTCTTTATTGGGGTCCGTAGATAAAACCAATGACCTTATAGTTTCACGTGCGTGTCTTTATTATTTAACTGCCGTTTGAAATACTACGACTTTTATTATAATAATTATCCCTATATACGTATGGACCCTAAGTCTTGTGGTTTTATTTGTTACATCACATACAGTATAGAGAAAGTTATGGATCATAAAATCTATATTCGAGTGTTTTGCGGATATATGACTTTTGAGGTTCTCTTAAGTCCAAGAAAGAGTACAAATTACTGAAAGTTCTGATCTTCTCAAAATTAACTCGATATATATATATATATATATATATATATATATAAACCCAAACAAATTGTATTATTTAGTTGCTTGCCGTTCTTTGTGTAGTGAAGTCCTGTGTCTGGTGGTTTTCTCTGATCACGTTTGTATTTAGTCTCAGTTTTGGCTGCTCGGATCTAACTTTAGGCCTGAGTTCCTTTTAGGTTACAGATTTGGTTTTAGTTCCCAACATGTCACTTAGCTTCTAGTCCATGTTAGTGTTTTTAACGTTTGTACCTTACGTTTATCACTAGATTTATATGACTTTTAATTAGTTAAGGACCAAAAACTATCGAGGGTGTGGGGTATCAAATAAAACTAGAAGTTATTCTGATTGCGAATATGTACGTTCATTTGCAGAAATTAATATGTTGGCTCAAGTTAAAATCCTTTTACTTTATAAAAATTACTGTCCCTATGCCAAGTCGTGTGGTTTTTAGCACTTCTATTATACATTGATTTATTTTTAACATTTCATAAAAAAATAATGAACAATTGCGACGCACACCAGTGCCAGATCTACGGGTGAACCCTATGGCCGACCCACCGTAGAACTATTTTATATACTTTTCCCCACCGTTATTTCAAAAGTTCAATTTTCTGTGATAACCCTAATAAAGTGAATGAAGTAGGTAACAAATCTGACACCTTCAATTCCCTAATTTCCTGCAATATCGTCTAACTGTCTGCCTTATTTAATGACTCTCAAAGGTACTGTCACAAACTTTAACGACTTTTGTACAGACGTAATTAAAACCTTCCTTCGGCTTTTTGCTTCTGTCTAAATTAAAACCACTGAAGAATACGAGAAAGAAGGGTTTTAAGTGCCTTAAGTTGAAGGATTTGAGATTCGTAAAACATTTACCTACTAAACTTTGAAACTTCATCATAAACAAATTCAACTCACGTATTTTTAAAATCTATTTTTTTTATTTATTGGTAGGGGTTGGAATGGAAATAATAGAAAATTGTTTTATTCTTTGTGTAATATGTTATATGTTTGGTCAAAAACCTATGTCTAGTTATTTGCGGAATATACGTTTTAAGTATCTGAGTCAAAAAAATGGTTTTTAGAATGATATTTCTTAGACGTCTATCGTCTATGCTAACATCCCGAACTAGTGGACCGTTTAGTCATTTTAGGGTACGTCTCTTCTTTTTTTTTTCGATAGTTCTCAAATTTTTGGGGTATAAGACAAAAACTCAACATTCCACTTCTCTCGAAACCGGCTTTAACATGGGTTATATTAATAAAACAAAAAAAAAATGCCACGTATCTGTTATAGAAAACGAAATTTCTCAAAATCAGTTCTACCAATTTTCTTTCAAATTTGGTGAAATTTCATGATGTAATTAAACTTTCTTTTATCTTGTTATATTTATCCCTATATAAATATTGGTCATATTTCGGGACGTCTCTTCTTTTTTTTCGATAATTCTCTAATTTTTGGGGTATTTTCCATTAGATAAAAACTCAAAATTTCACTTTTCTAGAAACCGGCTCTAACATGGGTTATTAGTAAAAAAAACAAAAATTGCCACGAATCTGTTATAAAAAAAGCAAATTTTCAAAATCAGTTCTACCAATTTCCTACAAATTTTGGTGAAATTTCAAAATGACCGGTGTCATTAAACTTGTAGTATTTATCTTTCTTTAAATATTGTTTAAAATCATGGTTGATTTTCAATTGTTTACTGAGAAGAAGATTTGATCAAGAGAGACCTAATAGGAAAGATGAAAGAGAAGGATCTAAGGTGACTACATGAAAAAAGTGTCGATCCTTCCAAATTGCCAAACCTGTATTGACAAAAGGAAGTGTCCACTAAGATGTAAATCAAGTCACATTACGTATATAAACATATTTAGAGTGATAATATATAATCACAGTAACAAAAAAAATGAATGAAGACACAATATTCCACAAAAAATCA
This sequence comes from Aphrophora alni, assembly GCA_963513935.1. Classification (NCBI taxonomy): domain Eukaryota; kingdom Metazoa; phylum Arthropoda; class Insecta; order Hemiptera; family Aphrophoridae; genus Aphrophora; species Aphrophora alni. The sequence goes on along the minus strand of OY740772.1, from coordinate 21,622,039 downwards.
CTTTATTACGACGATTTAATGACCAAGTCATCATCCTTAGCTGCTATATGGACACAAACCCTACTGACAGTGAACTTTTTGTTTGTTTGTGTATATGTGTGTTGGGTTTTCATAAGTGTAGCTATTTACAGTTGATTATATATAATAATAACACTTACAACAAAAATTACGATAATCTTTAGTTATCGATTAACGCTGAAAGATCGTAGTAATACATATTTCGTGATGATAGTTTTTAAAGTTGCTCTCAATCCGCTTAACCTCATTTCCTTAACGATTTTATTTTATTTTTTTTTAATGAGTGTAAACGATTAGTGAAGTTTGAAGTGACCATGAACTTAATGAAGTGATTTTTCAGAACTGTGTATGTTTTTTGTTTGTTTGTTTTTAAAAATATTTGAAGTTTGTTTCGGTAGCGCTAATGCTGCACCTATTACTAGAGATAGGTTTCTTTGGGCCACCCTCAAGTTCTATTTTCTTAGGCTATTACTTTGTGCTAAAAGATTATCTAGTGTTCAGTTGTCGGACTGACGTCCAGCAAATAAAAAAATCAAGAATTATAAAATAAAGTTTGCTCCTCGATGTTCACTATATTTCTCACAGAGTTACGTAGCACAATTTTAAAATGAATGAACTCTTTTCGTATTATTTTCCACTCTTTAAACCACGTTGACAAAGTGATCAATTAAGGCTTAGTAGAAAATATGAGTTGTCAATACAGCCATAATGAGGTTAAATTGTTACTATTACAGTAGTAATTAAACTTCAGAATTTCCATCATTAAAGACTGAAGGTAATAATTACCAACCATGCAATTAAAAACAATGCACAATTAAACTACGACATATTTTCGAGTGGGTATGGTACAATTCAGAAAGTTAGTGCGCAATATTCTTACAGGATATCAATAGATGTACCCACGATTTAACAAGTTTAGTAGTCCTGGAAATGAGTATCGTGAATTTTTCATTACAATATATAAATATATATATATATGTGTAATTTTTAAATTTTTGAATTCTTTCTATGTATTGTGGATGGAATAAAAACAACACAAAAGGTTTCTCCATTACCAGTTTATTGTGATTTAAAAACAAATATTTTTTCAGGTTATAAAAACAAAAATTTAAAACGGGTACACAAATAAACTACCAAAGTTACTTATTATGAAAAAATCAACAAATTAATTCAGTTTTAAGTGTTTATTTGGACGTGCAATCATCCGGACATTCGTAGATTTTAAAAAATAAATAAAATTTAGAATGCAAGATCCCCTGCTCCATCCCCGCTGTGAAACTCCAAGTCCTCGGACATGCCATAAGCAAGTGTATGGTTGATACATTGCCCTCTATCTACATATTTACCCATAGCTATAGCCGTAGTCGAAACAGGTTATACAGATATTTTGCTTTTATTTTCTGTTGTTTCATCTGAAACCATAGTTTAGATCCATTTTGTTTTTAAATTTGTTAATAAAAAATTTATCTTTATTTGCCATATTTATATTTACAAAAATAGTTATTTGTGCAACTAGTGAGCAAAATGGCACTTTTTTAAACGAGAGAAAAATGTTGACGCACGAGCCTTGCCGAGTGCGTCAATTATCGAGTTTAAAAAAAGACACTTTGCTCACGAATTGCACATTATACTTTGTCTACAGTTGTTATTTTGGCAATAAAAACAGTTCATACTGGCGGTCGTACTTTTTCCTTGATTTGACAGGAAGGAGATTTAGTACAACGTTGTTAGCTTTTTCCGCTAATTTAGGCGGGGTATTTGACAGGTTTTCATCCTCTGAACTGTCCATATTTTAAAACTAACTACACAATATATAGCAGTAGTGCTAAACAACACATCACCACTGAGTAGAAGTTCTCACGTCAAAACTGAGGTTATTTATGAATATTACAAATAACTTAGGTGTATTCTTGAGGAAACGGGATTGCCAACTTCAAAACTCGGCAAACGAAAAATACTCTCCGTGTACATACACTGTCAATCATCTTCATGAATAATTACTTCCTTTTTCAACTTTAAAACGTTGTTTTGTTGTTTATTTATGTTATTTTACATGTAAGAATTAATCTAACCTACATACAGGACATTTCCTGTATATTATAAATCAATTCAAATAAACTTAACCTAAATTTTGTTTTGTTCAGTTGCCATTCGGAGCGAGCAAAGTAGTGGGCAAAGTGAAACTGTTGAGAAATCAGCTGTTTTGAAAACTAATTTAAATGAACAAAATGCCACTTTGTGAACAACTGTAGACAATCGAAATTTTCCTGTACGAGTACCCCTTCCCTCCTTGTCTTTAAATTCAAAGGAGTTGACGATACACCGGGTACTAGCACTTAGTCACCAGGCGAAAATGAGGAAAATATCATTTACAGGCTGTATAAAAGGATACTTAACAGAACAAATCAAGGCCCTTTTGGTTTGAAAAAACTTTCTGTTACTTTACCCCTCTTTCCCAACTTCACACAAATATACACTTTAAAATATATGTTAACACCCGTTTTCCTTAATTTTTCCAAATGTTTCTAAATAAAATGTTTCTATTAATATCAAACTCTTTTTCCATATCTAGATGGAAAAAGATGCTGCGTAGAGCTTCCCTCGTTTCATCTCACTTATCTTTGTTAATTAAAGTTCCCAAAATAAACATATTATTTACGTGTTTGACATGTTAATGATTTTATTACCCTCCTCTCAAGTCCTAATTTGTTCATTTAATATTTTGTATGTAATTTATTTAAGTAGACAATAAAATTATTACTTGATCATTGATGGAGTTGTGTACATCTCCTTTATTTTCATAGATCGGATAACTCTTTAGATACTTTCTAGTTATATATAATTTGTTAAACAAATCTAGGACTTTATTTATAATTCCCGCATTTCGATTGGTTTATCAAATTGCTCTACATAATATGCACTATAGTTTACTATTTCCCCCTTTTCGTTAAGAAGTTTTGCACCATCAAAGTTACAGAAAATAAATTGTTTAAATGCTTTAACCACTCATCTGGATTTACTCGTGCATTGTCCGTTGCACTTTAACCTTAAATGTTAATTTCCTAATATAATTCCAGGTTTTATTTACATCCCTCTGTATGCTGCTTCGATACATTTGAAATTCTCATCCCTGGAATACCATTCTCTCTCTCCGAAAATTTTTTATTATTTAATCTGTCACTTATAAAAAAGACTAAGTGTATAATATCAGCCTCTATCTTCTAAATGATCATCAGAGATTCGTAAAAAAACTTGGATCAGAGAATGTAGGTACCTCTAATAAGGGTCCAACAGATTTAAGAGAGGATCTAAAATGGCAATGGGAAAGTATCTATTACACGATTATTATTGTTAACATATCCTTTACCCTTAACTCTAAACACTCTTATTATCCTTTATAAACACTTTTACTAAATGCAACGTTTTAATAATTTTGTAACTGGTTGATTTCATTTCTTGGTGAAATTCACGCTATGAAATGGAACAATTCTTTCAAATAAGTAATATTATTACAAAGTTATTGGACTTTTGTGAGCTGAAAAATAATATATAAAAATAAACAAATAAATTTTATAACTAAAACCACCACATAGACGTATTCAAAAGTTTTTCAATAAAGTTACAAAAGCGACTTTAGTAAATGTAATTAAACCACTTAATAAAAAATATAAATATTTTTATAACCGTTTTATGTTAACAGTAAAAATACAATTTTAAAAATATTATGTGGTTTCTCTTATAGACATGCAATTTACGCTACGTATTTTTAAAAACTGGGACAAAGACGTTTTTTATTAGAACCTTTAGTCTCTTATAATTACATTATGAATATATCTATGCTGCTTCATTAGAGCGACAAATTCCCTTCTACGTATAATATAGTTATAATTAGGCCTTTAATAATTAGACGTAGTAAAGGCACGAGCTTTGCTTTGGGCAATTAATTACATCCAAGTAAAAGGAATCCCTTACTCTTCCGCCTACATTGATAAAGAATCCTTACAAAAATTCAAGTGGCGTTTACTTTGTAGCTTCTACGTTAGTATCTACATAATGCGTATATATACAGGGTGTTCCAAAAGTATGGGATCTATCTCGTATTTTCAAACTTTTTGATTTATGGTAATAAAAAAACTGTCTATGATCTATCATTTATTAATATAAAACAAACTATCAGGAATCCATTCATTTGGATCTTATCTACGTATCTACGGGAAGAGAAAGTTAACAACATTTAGACCAATTTAGACAGAATTTGTGTTTCTAGTCTCTTATTCGTAGGTATCAGGAATGTCAGTTTCGCGTTGCACGGTAAGTTCACTAAGTGATGAGGATTTGTTTTATTGTGAAGCTCATGTAGTTCTGCAGGCATCGGTATTAGGGTCTGTGAGTAATTTCCACCTATATTCTGATGATTTACAAATGTATTTACATTTTAAATTCAAAGAAATTGAACGAGCAGTAGAGTATATCAATGATTGCATTAAACATGGGATGAACATGAAGAGCATTGATTTGAAATTCGACAAAACAAAAACGCAACTGATAATTAATTGTTGGTGATTTCTAGCTAAAGGCAACATTTTAGATTATTTTTAAAGTCTTAGAAATTTGGAACTGACAAATAACGATTGGCTACATCGGATACTATATACAAGGTGTTTGAAAAGTCTGGGTACGGCTTAATATTTTACAAACCATAGCAGAAAACATCTATAAACTTTGCACAGTGTCATATGGCAATGTAAACTATTTTTCCTTGCTATTGCCATGACATGACAACCATGGGGGGACGGCCCACAGAGGAAGTCATAGGAATCTTAAATGTAAGCACGGGTCGAGTGATACCTCATTTCAAAGAGCTCAGTTAGTAGAGTTGAATGCCGCAAACTGCATCTCAAAAGATGTATCCAATCAGAAATGGCGGGTTATTTTAGGTACACATTGTGAAGTACATTATGCGCTGCCATTTCTGACTGGATTAAAAAAAAAAATTAATTCTAAAATGAAGTGGTAAGTTAAATAATGCTAGTTACAAAAGTCAGTGAAAACATTAGTTAGTAGAGTGAAACGCCGCCTCCCGCATCTGAATACGACGATCCAGTCAGAAATGGCAGCGCATAATGTACTTCACAATGTGTACCTAAAACAACCCGCCATTTCTGATTGGATACATCTTTTAAGATGCGGTTTGCGGCATTCAACTCTACTAACTGAGCTCTTTGAAATGATGTATCACTCGACCCGTGCTTACATTTAAGATTCCTATGACTTCCTCTGTGGGCCGTCCCCCCATGGTTGTCATGTCATGGCAATAGGAAGGAAAAATAGTTTACATTGCCATATGACACTGTGCAAAGTTTATAGATGTTTTCTGCTATGGTTTGTAAAATATTAAGCCGTACCCAGACTTTTCAAACACCTTGTATAGCTGAACGTGTAACAAAATATTTTTTAAATTTTTTCTTAAAACTCTTATTACTACCTTAACTGTGACACTAGTTAGCGACATGACTGAAACGATTACTAATCGAAATGTGTTAATAAGTTTTTTTTTACTTAAATCGTGATGATTGTGTCTTAAACAAATAATTCTTTTAAAATTTTGTGATTAAAGATCGCTACTATCAACTTCATACACGAGTGCCAACTTACTTTGAAAAAAATAACGTTTGTCCACTTCAAATAACAAAGAGTACAAGAAAATATGCTTATTATATCGAATCTTTTAACAAATCTTTCACGTATGAATGTCGCTTTTGGAGCTCACTGCTTAATATCGTCAAATATATTCAAAGCCGTGCTTAATTTGAAAAAAGAAAATCTGAAGGCATGTATATGGATCACCCAGTTATATCGCTCAATGAGATGAAATGATTTCACTGTAAAGAATATATGGATGTAAAGAGCGTGTGAACTTGATTCCACCAAGTTGTGTTTTGTTTTTTTTCTTTAGTTATTCTTGCTAACTGAAACAAAACATTATTAACTTATGCTGTTATTTGTATTATATTTTTTTATATATTTTTTATTTTAGGATTTTGTTTTGTTACCATCTTTATTAAAGTAATAGTCTATTAATTCAATTTTTGAATCTCAATTTAGTTTACATTGTTTTAGGGTTTAGTAACCGAGAGGGTGGTCATATCTTGCACCCCCTTCCTTACAGTCACATAAAACACTACCCCAATATAACTAACTTTAAAAAATTGGGGACGTTTACATTATTTCGTTAATTTATTTTATTTATAAAGTTTGATTATAGTTGATAGAAGCCATGAGTTATCGCTCAATAATTAGACTTCATTAATACTGACAATAGAGGGATAATCCGGAAGCCTATTAATTATAGCCAAGCAATAAGGGTTGAGCTTCATCAACCCCCATGACAAAATGATGTATAGTAAGGCATACCTTCCTAAGAGAAGGTTTAAGCTGTGGTAATAAGATGGAGACGAATATTGTATATATTTAAAACATCTATAAAATATGTTTTTCACAAAAACACACGTAAATATAGTACGAAAACATTTTTTGTTAATTTAGGGTTTTGAGTTTTGTTTGAAAATTACTTGTTTTATTATTGTTTATAGTCAGCATTATTTAATTATTTTATAAAGATTTGTCCTCGATAAAATTTTTATATTTTGTACAATTGCATAGTTTCTAGAATGTCGGAATCTAGTTTCAGTGTAATTACGTTTTTTGTTCGATAATAATTAACGGATGGATAACCGCTTCTTTTTGACCTTGCGATCTCTTCTCAGTTCTGCACCTAAATTGTGTCCTACTCATCAACTTGCATCACTGATTTAATCTATTTAAGGCTTCGTATTCGTGTCATAACAATTTTTTTTTAAATTAAATCATCGATATTTCTTTTACTTGACTTCATTTTTCCAAAATATAAATACTTTTTCTCGACACTCTCAACACTTTAAAAAAAATCTTACTCTTTTTTTTATGTGGGCATTCCTACACTTGATTTAAAAAAAAAAAACATTTTTTTAAAGTACGATTTTTTTTTGTAACAAAATTTCAGAAAGCGTATTTAATTTAACATTTTTCAAAATCAATATTTGCAATGAAGATTTCTGATAGTACGCTTTAGATGAAAAGAATCAAAGAAAATACATAGTCGAGAGATATATCTTATGAGGGCTGAAAAAAATGTATTCTAGTATTTATGGAAAAAAGTTAATGAATTTTTCATTTAATGTAAAAACCCAATGGAGTAGTATTTTTACAGATTTGCCATTTATAAGTAACGTAAATTCAACACACGAGGTTTTAATTGCACGATTAAAGCACTACTCTTCCGGCATAGCAGGGTGCGTTTGTGTAGATTTTCAGCACCAATTCGTGAAATGTTCTTATGCCCAACTAGCTGAGGTTACATACTCCTGCGGAGAAGGTTTTAAAATAAAATTTGGTCACTTATATTGGTGTGACAAAGTAAGTTGAATCTTAAGTTAATTAACATTAATTTTACAAATTGTGTTTCTTGTTAATGTCTCTTATTAATCACTGAACATAATTTAAAATTCACAGGACGTAATACGTTATAAATTTAATTAACTAAACTAGTCTAAGACTTTTGCTGAAAGATTAGATTATTATAATATAAGATTTGTTTTCAGACATTTCTTCAATTCCAACAAAATATTATAAAATCTTGTCAATTTACATAGACTCAGTTTAATAAAGTGACACTTTTAAGGCTTTCCTTTTGAGAAGGACTTTGTTATACCAAGTGACTAGGCTTTAACACTACTCAGGCTTCATTAATAATCTCCTGAGAATGAAGCGATATTTCTAAGCCTTAATCATTTAACCCTAACAATACTAACTTATATTATTAAATTGTTTATTCTGATACTTGCCTCCTTAATCGAAACGTAACTTTTTGAGAAGACGAGTAGTCAAGTTGTTGTATTAGTTTGTAACTTTTTACTAATACGCGTTTATCTGAAGAACTCTGCGTATAAAATTACTTCAAAAAGCCTCCCATAATTTAACATTTAATTATATATGGTTAGATTAAATATATATATTGTGTTTTAAAATATTGCTGGATTTAAATAGAATAAGTTGAAGTAAATAATTTTAAATGAAATTACAATAGAATTTCTTTCTAATTTTTGTTTGTATAATGCTGCATTAGCATAGCAAAATATTCCCAGTTTTTGAAATGTGCAGACAACATTAAAAAAAAAAACTTTATCTTTTTTATTTAAGTGATGATCTATTTCTTCACCACGCTGCCCGATTTTCAGCTTTTGTTATTTAACACCGAAAAAAGTTAATAAAGGGGGGTCTCTTTTATACTATTTTTTTCCTCTCATAAGAAATACTCTCGTACACTGGAAAAACTCAGGAATGACACAAATACTATATTTATGTTATTGTTTCTATTGCCAAACTACCAGTAGCTCTTTTTAACATCTTATAGGAAAATCATATCAAAATTGTCAAACAAAATTAAAACATTATTTTTATTTTAGTAGTTAGTCCTTAGTATACAAAACTGACATAATCCAAACGGACTCTTGATATTAATTTTCAATAAAATCAGCCACATCTCTTAAACAATAGTAATTATAATTTATATAGTTTCATTACCAATAGTTCCCGCTTGTATCAAATTACAAACCTTTCTGTTTTAGCTTCAGAGTATCCTCGTAAAGTTTTATTTCTAATTAATAAACTCAACAGTCTGTACACAAATAATGAGCATCACAATAAAGATAATTGTAGCTCTATAAATTATTACAACGAGATAAGGGGTTTATCTCATCAACCCCCGCCCACTCTTTGATATATTACGGACATACATTACGTGTGGTACGTATGTGTGACGAAGAGGGGAGATGTACTAGTATGTGTGTGTGTGGGGGGGTAGTTTTCAATTAATAGTTATATTACGTTAATATTATTTCGTTAAGTTTTAAAAATTATACTCTCAGTAATACAGATATCATAGTGTATCATTGCTAACAAAAACAAAAAAATAATATCAAATAGAAAATTAAGTGTTTTTTATTTTCAGCAGAAACTATTTTAGTATGTTGATCCATATGTGTTAATAAGTGGCCTTCTACCTCTTATATTTTTCAAAATGTTTGTTATATCGATTTGCAAGTTTGTACCTAATCCCTCGTACTACATTTTGTGATTTTTAAAATGTGTGGCTGCCATCTTGAATCCACCAATGAAATTTGTAAGCGGTAACATGGACATGTAATATTGCTTTCAACGCTGATATCAGTGACACAATCTTTTTTATCACTGTCTTCTATCTCCAACCAATCACGGAAAACTTTCTGAAATTAGTAGTATTTGACTTTTTTCAAATGCACATTTAATATTTAAAACTATTTGTGGTACTATTATAGTGTAAGACTTCAAATTCTCCGTAATGATGAAACTGTTTTTCATTATAACAGCTTCAAAACATTTTGACATTATTACATTTTAAGATATTAACTTAAATAGCGTAAATAAATAAGTGTACATCACATTGGAATGAATATCTAAGTAAGAAAACGTGTAGTATCTTATGTTATTTATAAGCCAAAAATTTCATAGAGATTTTTGCGAATAGTTTGAGATAGGAGACAGATGTCGAAAACCGATTCTGCCACTCAAGGTTGAAAAATAACGTATACTCGTATGTAAACGACCATATATTATCAGTTTTTTTTAATCGATTCCAATCCAAGATGGCGGCCAAAAATTATAAGCTTCAAGAAACAATACGAGTGATCAGGTAGAAATTCCATATGGTCGCAATTAGATATCACAAGAATTGTGGGGGAGGGGTTACAATTAAAGTAACATATTCAGTTATACGTTGCTCAAACTCAGACTCTGGATAAGAGCTTCAAAGCCAGTGAGTGGTATTGGCTTCCTTTTCTGATATACTGTTATACGTAGAGGAGAGAATGTTATGTAGTCATAATATTGTTATTCGGTTCTTTGAAAAATATCTGTTTTAATGTCCGCAGCACCTAAATGAGGTCCATCATCCAAAGATTGGATTAATTTTTATCAAATTTTGTCTGGGGATATTTCAATATTGGTGTTTAGATCTGTTGGCCGTTTGTATACAAGGTGTCTAAAGATAAACTACCACCACCTTTTTTTTTTAAGTATTCAGATATTTGAATTGTGTTTGAAATTTGCGTAAATTTCTTTAGGTGAGTGGGGCAACTTAAAAAAGCAAAGAGTTATATTATTTTAATTGTGGGGCTGGGGGATGGAACGTTTCCTCAACAATTTCAAATGGTACGTATAGGCTTGTAATAACTCTCTTGAACGTCTTTGAGAGACAAGAAAAATGACGTAAATTAAATTAAATTTTGACCACCCAAAACAAAATGGCGACCAAAAGAGTTTGTGAATCCCGCTTGTTGTAAAATTTATCTTTAAATTTAAAGTCGTAAGCCGAGGGCTACTTGGATCAGTTGATGAGTAATTAATTATTCTAGTGTAAGTAATTTACCACCTCCTGTGCATTTAAAACTGATTAATAGATGATACGCCATATTGTTTAACATGTTCAATTAATTGGATTCGGTAACAATGAGATGATAAATATTTATCGTACACAAATGTGTTGCGGTCTGTTGACCACACGTGAACGAGGTTTAAAGCCAATGGTTACATTGTTGAAATTGTTATTGGACAAGAGAGACTTTCATTGTGGACACAAGAACAACGTTGATACAGCATTTGGAAGACGTTATTGAGATTGACGTGATTCATTGCTAAGCCACTGGTACGACACGTTCAACAAAATCCAAAAGAAATAAGTTTTGGTTATTTCAGAAATACACAGAACAAAAAGCGTCAATTTGTAGACATCTTCCTCATCTCGTCCTAGTGGCTGTCGATCTTACTGTATGATAAACTCTCTAAATAAGTTTTACTTTTTCTAGAGGATTTGAATTTGTTTTAAGTTAAGAACAAACTCTAAAAATGGTAATTAGACGCTTTACCCTAAGATTGGACTTTTTTAAATGAATAAACCTAAGACTGTGCAAAGGTGAAACGCACATTTCTTCATATTTACACAGACCTACCAGAATAAGTCAAAATAATCAATACAGTTCTATTTGAGAAATTTATTTCGTTAATTTTTGGAACATTATGTATGTGAAATTACACTTTTATTACTTTATGTCCTTAGTCTTTCAATTGATATGACATATTGAATTGATATTCTAATATTTTTTGTACTGTAATTAAGAAATACGTAGATTTACTTCTTGCTCTTTAGAACACCCTGTACAGGATACGTAATTTCCAATACAGCTTGGCTTACTTTACACCACAATAACCAAATATTTAATCAGTATTGACTGACCCCTGCAGTGAACGTATAATATTGTGTTTACAAAATGGCGTATCTTAAAACGCCATAACTCGGTTGTTAATAAAGATAAATTAAAAACTCCCTTTGAGTATCTTAAATTGACCTATTAGAATATGTAAAAATAATAATAGCTGTGCTATTAGGAGATGAGAAAAATCATCTTTTGTTAATTTTTGCAACACCTTGTATATCCTACTAAACATTTGTACCACCCTGTAGAGAGCTCGGGTTGAGAGTTTTAAAATGAGTGGTCGGACATTTTTCTATCTAAAGCAGTTATTGAAATATTATGCTGTTTCCATATTTTTTACACACACTGTGTATGTTTGACGACTATTACTCTAAATAAACTGTGATAAAAAATTGCTGTAACTTTCTAACTCATCCACAGAATTAAATACTAACAAACCAAAATATTTTATACCTCTCTCTCCAAAAATGCATATATATGAGAAAGAAAGAAAAAGATCTTTCCTATATACTTATTATAGGAGATGAATTGGTAAAGAAGGGTGGACTAACACTTTTTGTGTGGAATGTTTTTACAACAAACATTTTTTTAAAATTATTTATACTCTATTTATATGAAACCTAAATTTGTTTCATCCGTGGTATTTGCACTATTTGATCGAAATCAAGTTGAATTATAAATGAATTATTTTCATTTTCATGAACGTTAAATTTCGTTCCTACTCATTAGTTTCTTTAACTAATATTTGGTACATAAAGTTGAGTCATTACTTCGCATTTCACCAATATCGGCAGAGTTGACATGAGAAATTAGTGTTTTTAAGAGATCCTTGAACGGTCTGAAAAATCATATTATTTGAAGTATAAATAGAAAATGTGCCAACAAAATATTAACTAATTGCACCAAACTATTGCCCTTACGATTGGCGTGTTTTAATTGAATTTCCTTTAAAATCTAATTTCTATTCTTTAGAAGTAAATTAATTACTTGTGGTAATTGTAATTCTACAGAATTTCCAAATTGGAAACTCGATCAAATCGTTTTCACCGTTGAGTCATTAAAATAAAATAAAGTAGATTAAATTACAAACAAATCTATCAAAAGATTACCCCAGCTTTCGTTCATCATTACAGAATTAAAATTATAAATTTGATTTTATATATAGAATTGTATTTAAATTGTAATTCGTCTTTCAATAATCCAGTAATACTGAAAGTACTGAAAGTACAGTAATGTGATTCCATTACGCGTATTAAATACATACAAGCAATATTGGTTTATCTGCACAATCATCCGATCCTGTCATCAGTGATGCATGCACAAGTATAAGTTAAGTATTTCAGCTTATCAGCCTGAATTTACAAGCTGTATTAACGTTAGACAATATCACAGAATACTTAATTTTATCGAGTTCTAACAATTCATTTATTACTGTAAATCAACTAAAGAAAAACCTGTTATATTCTGTTTGAGCCGTCTTATTAAAAGTAAAAGAAGATTTTTGAAATTGTGTCCTGTCATAGTCCTTCCTGCACCTTACATCTTAAACAGGTGGACTGATTTTGATCAAATTTAGGTATTCCCCCCTTTTTTCATAACTCGAAATTTAAGGGTAGATCTATTTATCATAAGACCAAAACGAACTTTAGTTTTTCTCAAAATTACCATTAACGAATTTTATATTTTTTATCTGAAATGTCCTTAAACACAATAAGTACTGTAAGACTTTATAGGTTTTGTAAAGCTTACTTTAATTAATCAAAGTTTGATTGATTTATTTATCGTTAAAAATATTACGAAAACTTTAAAAAGAATGATTTCTGCTTGTCTGTGCTTTAAGTATTTCAAATTGATTAACGGGTAAATAAATACTGATATTTTTTTTTATAGTTTTAAAATTAATCCTCTATTTGTGTAAACTAATCTACATATAATTTTTCTTTTACACTTTAATCACTTAAAACTATTTGAACATACACACATATAGATTACAAAATAACTAATGAGAAAATAATTAGTTTTTAGTTTTATTTAAATATTTAATTTAGTTATATACATTTTAGTTTTTTATTTGTGAAATGTATTTTCATGAAATTTTAGTTTGATTTCTTTATATTTTTTTAAAACTCCTCCCTTAGGTTAGAGCCAACCCTTGCTAACTATTTTGAGGTTAGACAACAATTACTCCTTTAAAATACGTACATTTGAAAATTCTAAAAAAAATTTTTTTCTTTCTTAAATTGTGCCTTTCATTTATTATTATATTAGTTATTAGTCTACTTTCGAGTTTAATACGCCATTCTGTTCTTTCGTTTACTAAAACTTTTAAACATCACAACACTTTGAAATATGTATATTAAATATACAGTATTTCTTAAAATATCCTTTATATTAAAAAAATACACCTTTTCAAAAAGAGTTTTATATTTTTAAACTACAAATTCTTTTTATAACATTTTTATATATTATTTACTTTTCACTTTATTACTATTGTTACAATTATATAAAATTTTTATTAGAGACATTTGTTTCTTTATAAAGCTTTTCATTTTAATAAATATACTTTTATGTTACTTTTATTTAATTAAATTTACACTAAATTTTATTATTTAGTTGTATGCGTCTGAATGAACATCCTCCTTACCCCCCCCCCCCCGGATTTCTCTCTTTCGCTCTAGTTTTAGTATATTATATTTCTCAATTCTATTTTTTTAAATGGTCACGTGACTTATTTAGTTTGATGATTGATGGATTTTATTCCAGCAGTATTACTGATTTTATTCAATAGTTAATATTTTTATTTTGCATTAACAATGAACAATTGTGTGAAAACAGATTTCTTGACATTTGATATTAAGCCTTGATTGACTCTGCCAGAATGACTGTCTGGGAGGTATAGTCTTACTTCATTGTACTTTGTAAGTGCTTTATACTGTATTGCTTATGTCTTACAGGACCTAAACAAAATGTATTGGTTTCAAAATTATCAGTGAAAACCCAAAATTCCATAAGGTATTTGCTCACAAATTTTGGTTAGGCTACTCTAAAATGAAATAACAAAACAAAATATTGATAAAATATGCACAAAATTCACTTTAAACTATTTTTGAGTGTCAGACTTTATTTAAAACAAAATCTCAATGTGTAGTGTAGAACAACTTCAATTTCTGAATTGTGAGTTTGATTATTAGAAAATTAATATTTAAAATTGGCAATAAAAATAACAATAATAGTAAAAAATTTAAAAAGTAATTACTTTTAACGAAAGTTATAAGTTTCGTTTTTATACAGAGTGGTTCTACAGTCCCTTCCTCCCTTTTTTGAACATTTTATATCCAATACCACCCACTATAAATGAAAAAAGACTAACTTTTTAAGTGTTTGGAAATTTAATGGGATCTCTCAGGCTTATTTTTCTAAAAATGGTTGAATCAAAACTGAAAAAGGGTTTACCGTTTAAGATATATCAGTAGCTTTAGATTATGTTAGGTAAAACCTTTTTCAGTTTTGCTCCAACAATGTTTCTAAAAAAACACTGTTTTTAGAAAGAAAAAAAAATATGGTGTTATATGTCGAATGACCTCCTTCGCAGAATGATTTTTGAAGTTGGCTCCTACATCTTGGACTTGAGTGATCCCCTAAAAAATTCCTAAACACTTTGAAAGTTAATCATCTGTTCTAGTGCTTTGTTATTTTGTTTTGTGTGTTTATTCTATTATTATTTGGCTGGTTCGCTGCCTTCCATTACTCATTGAAACTATAGTGATCCTTAAGAATATTAAATCCACCTCCACAGGTAAATAACCTAGGTAGTTATTATTTCTATTTATGCATATGTAAAATGTGGTTTTGTATTTTGTATTTAATAATGGAAGAAATAATAAAGATTTCTCATTTTAAAAAAAAGTTCGTGTTTTTGTAATGGGTGGTATTGGTTAAAAAAGAATCTCTATATTCAAAAAAATAAGACGGGAAGGGAATTTAAAACCCCACTTTATAATTAACTTTGCAAATTCAGTAAACAAATTAAATTTTTTTGTCAGCACATAAATTTTGGAATCAGAACGCTAACTTTGAACTTAAGTACCCATTTTTATGAAATTACATCCCTGTGGTTTTCATAATTCTGAACACAAATTTGTACAATATTTAATCTAACTTTAGACAATATTCATCATTCCAAATGGTGACCAAAAATGTCAACAAGAGAAAAGCAGCACAAATAATTCTTTAATTAAAATTCTGCTCTTTTCAAAATGTTAAATTTGAATTTGGTTATTTCGTCGTGATCTGATTGTGTGAATTAAACCCAGTGGAACCTATTATCTGAAATAAAATAATGTTGTTTGATATCAGATGTTATTTTATTCTTCAATAAATCCAACAGATAAATATTAACAGGATGAGCTCCACTTCCTGTTACCTTGTCACGGATCCCTGGTTCCATTGTTACGTTGTTATGACAACCAGCTATAATGTCACAAGTGCACAGCTCTTGTTATATTGTATTATCCTACACAAAATATAATTCAGTAATGTCGAATAATTTGGTAAAAATGTTGAGCACATTGTTATTACACAATAAATACAATTATTATTAATACCCATTAAACCAGATATTCTGTGAAAACAATAATCTGATATGACATACCGTGAATGTCATATAATATATATTTGTATTATTTGGTTATTAGATTTCTAAATATTACATGTGAGAAATTTAGCCTAAAAATTGACTTACAGAAAAATTAGTTATTTTTATGCTGTTTTGTATATAACCATGTGTTGGGTATCTAGGAGAGACCGTTGTCCGACTATATACAAATCACAGGTTGTTTTTAACTTTATCTTGGACAAATTCAGTAACTAGCGAAATAGTTCCTATGTTTCACAATGACTACCGTGGAAAGACTTTCCACCCATTGGTTTGGTATAACTTAATTTAAAATACTTTAAAGTCTGATAAATTGTAGAGTCAGAGATGCATTAACCTAATTCTCTTACGATAACATATTACAAAGTTAAAGTGGAATTGAAATTTTCGGGCACCCACCAAGTCGGAAATCTGAATGTATGTTACATGAAAGATAATAAAACCTCTGTAAGATCAAGGTGATTAACAGTTTGAACTCCATAACTAAACATAACCATATTTTGAGTACAATTACCGTAAAACAGTTAATCTTCTTATATATGTTTATAAAATGTATAAATTCAATGGAGTAGGGATAATTACAAAATAATTTTCGTCATACACAGAAGTTTCCAATACATGCATTGAGATGCTATAGTTGTTCTTTTTAGTCCTAGGACCTAAAAACATCAGATGAGGTCAAAGTCATCAGCTGTTTCTTCGTTTATATGAATTAATTAACAATAGTAAATCATCTATAAAAACAACCGATACTTTCGATTGTATATAACCGTTAAAACAGCTGTTACCATCGATTTGAAGATAAATAGGTTATAACATTTTAGTTTTTGTGAAATTGTTTTCTTAAGTTATTTGCAGTATAACGAAAAATATAGTTCATCACTTGAACCAAAAGAAGCTTTTCGATCCTTGCTCGTTAAACTTGAGTTTATTTTGAAAAGCTTCACTTTTGGTCCTAGTGATGAAATATACTATTTTTTGACAGAGCGAGGTACCTGCTTGACGAAATTATCTTAGTTAAGCAAAGGTTTTAAACTAAAAACACTGTTTAAACCATTTACAAGCTACGAACGGTGTTACAAACAAACTACATAATTTTTTTTTAAGATTTAAAATTTAATTGTGCTCTCAGTAAAATATGGGGTTGGATACAGTAAAAGGGTCCATCTTTATTACGTGTAAATATTTAATAGACTTAAGATTATCCCTTGCATTTTATTCACGATTAATAAATTCCAAAATGAAGTAAAAATAATATCCTCTACGACAGAGTTAGGTAGCTACTTGACGAAATTATCTTAGTTTAAAAACTAAAAAGCACAGTTTCACGTCCATACCTGAAAGCATGTACAAAGTACCACACAAAATCAAGATTTGTAGTTTAATTGCAGTACAGCTGCCAGTAAAATATAGGGTTGGATACAGTAAAGGGATGCATCCTTATTGCGTGTAAATATTTAATAGACTTGGGATTATCCCTTGCATTAATAAATGCATAATTATTAACGATTAATAAATGCCTAAATACATTTAAAATAGTATCCTTTACGACAGAGCGAGGTAGCTACTTCACGAAATTATCTTAGTTTAAAAACTGAAAGCACAGTTTCACGTCAATACTTGAAAGCATATACAAAGTACTGTACCAAGTGTGTTACAAACAAACCACACAAAATCAAGATTTTTAGTGTAATTGTAGTACAGCTCTCAGTAAAATATGGGGTTGGATACAGTAAAAGGATCCATCCTTACTGCGTGTAAATATTTAATAGACTTGGGATTATCTCCTTGCATTAATAAACGCCTAATTATTTTCCTGAGGCACGCGGTAATAAAGTATCGTATTACTCTTTATAAATACATAATCATAATATATTTTAGAAATTTAGCTACATGTTTTTTAGAACACATTCTGATACTAAAGAGGTACGTTTTTGCTTTTCATCACGCTCGAATTTTTGTTCACTTTTTTTTTAAACGCCTATCTTAGACTTATTTAAATTCTGCTTTACGATTCCTTATGGCGGCAGTTTTACATAGTACCTCGGGAAACACTTTTTATCTGTAGGTTCTGCAATATTTATTTTCTGTTTTAACAGGACGAGAATATAGGTCAAGAATTTACTGTTGCAGCTTTATTTTCTGATGAAATAAAAATCGAGAAAGTCAAGCTAAAAATATTTGGCCAAAAAATTGTCAAAGTAAATTTTGCAAAAGAGCATCCAGATGACTCATCTTTTAGTGAAAAAAAAAAGTTCATTTCAGATTTTATGATTCTATTGATCTCTATGTTTAATTTAAAACCAAATTTATGTAATTGTGTTTAGTATAATCTTATTTATGCCTGTTGGGTTTCAATAACGCTTATGTTGACAATGGTAATTTTAGTTAGTTCAATTTACCTTTTCTCAGGATCTACTGAACATTTCTAAGTAAAACTTTTATATATATATTGTTTTGGGTAGGTCTTCTAAATACCTAATCTTGGGGGTTCCAGGAAAAATATTTTAATCTGAAGTATACAAACTTCCTAAATTTTTAACACAAAACATATTTTTGTTCTAGGCTTCTGATAAATTAAATTTTTAAAACCCGTGTGAAAGTTTGTGTACCAGAACAAATAAATGATAAAAAAGTTAAATCTCCAAGTTTATTATTTTCTGTAAAAAGAAATATTAAACCCAGAAAATAGAAACTTTCGGGAAATTGAAATTTTAACAAACTGTTTTGGATTTATGGATCAAGTACAATCCGTCAAATTACGGAAAAAAATTGGCCATTCAAATCTCAGTATGGGTACCGATTAGAGACACCAGATACTAGTTTCAAGACCTTTTAAAGTTAACCTGTTATATCTTATAACACGTATACAGATTTTTAATGGATTTATTGTGACATATTTTATAACTTTATGGTTAAAAATTACTTATAAGAAACGATTGTATTGAAGTTTGAAAATCATATACAATATTTAATTTTACGATCTGATTTTTTCTAGTTGTCCCAGTGATTTGTAAAAACCGAGCCTACTTTCCAAAATCGGATTTAAATTGCAACCACATATATGTTACTAAAGTGAGCGAAGAACGGTGGACAGTTCATGATTCTAACATTACGATGGGTTTAATTATTTTTATTAAATAAAATTGTACTATATGTATATCACGCTCTCTTTCTCTATCTCGCTCTAGTCTCTCGTACAAATATGCGCGCGCACACACATACACGACTTAACATCCCTTTAATTTAAATATACGTGAATAACACTAGAGGGCTGGATAATTAAAGTTGTGTTATTTGAACTTGCAGGCAGAGGAAACAGTAATAAACAGTGGTTGTATCAGACAGAGGAGTAGGGGAGGGGGGTTGAACACATGATCTGAATCGGAACGCACACATGTTGGTGTTGCTATGGCAACCAAAACGTCATTTCGTGTTAATAAATTTCTATTGAGAACAGAACTGTGTTGAGTGTTGTGCACATTCCCTTTTAATCCTTGGGTAAATAAGCAAAAGATAGGAGAGGTCTAGGGATAGTTCGAGGAGGGGGGGATTTAAAGTGATCAACTTATAGATATATATTTATTTTGAGCGAAGAACGTTTGGATTTTAAAATCGTGGCGGCAAGTCATATTATTGTAACTATTATATAATTGATAAGATATTTTAAGACAAACTTTTATTGAACCTGGAGTTTATAATTATTTTTAAAGCAACAAACCTCTCGGTCAACATCACCTTGTAAAAGTAGAAAAGAATATATAAATTATACAAGAATATACTACGACTTCTACTAGGCTTCCTTACAAGGCATGGCACATTCAGAGCTTGACCTAACGTATGACAAAAAACTGTAGGTACTCTATGGAGGATGAGGAATCCCCTCATCACCTACTAATAGCCTGTAAGGCCGTAGCTATTAAAATAGCAAGAACCTTGGGAAAATACCAGTTAGAAGTGGAAGATCTACCCTCTTTTAAATCCCCTTCAAATCATACAGTTTATGGTTGCTACGGGATTGGAAAGGATTATATAACTGAGCATCTCAGAAATAGTGTAAGAGGGGCACAATAGATCTGTAAAGGTGGCAGCACTGCGGTCACCCCTATATACGATACAAGACATCTAGTCGTCGAATACACTTAATAGTGTCAGCTTCAATTATTTTCGTTTTTTAACCTTTTTACTTCATTTGGTGACAAAATTTTATTTTTTATTTTTTAATAATATAAACTTAACTAAATATAAATCAATTTAATGAGTTAAAACAAACTTAAATTTAAAATACCATCTTTTCACAATTTATTACACTTGTTTTAAGCCTAATTAACAATTAATAAAAGTAATTAATATTAATAAACTGAAGGGACGAGCAAGACAATAAAAATAAATGTTTACGAATAGGATTGTAAAACAATGCAAACAAATTTACACAACAAATTTTGTTTTCAGAATTAGGTATCCCTATAGTATTACTTGTATCAGGGTTAACTATACATAATAGCAGTGGGACGACAGACAAGTCGCAAATGAAAAATGTATTAAAAAATGTTACACATTGGTCTAGTCTAGGCCTAAACTAGGTTTGTGTTGAATTATTTAAACTGATGGCTGTATTATAATAATACGCTGTCAATTTTTTTAGTGTGTATTATTTATATTGGTTGCTATGGTAACTCAATTGATATGTAAAAATAAAATTAAGTTTTAAAATATTTCACACTGGTCTAGACTGAGCCTAACCTATCTTTGTGTTTAATTATTATAACTGATGGACCTGATCAGCTGTTACGAGTATTCGTGATTTAGTTACTGCACATGCGCAAACTTACACTACTACAGATTTTTGTAATAACTCAGTTTCTTTTTAATATGAAACAAAGTCTAAAACTTTCTTCAAAAATATTACAGAGTTTCATTGAGATCGGTCTTGTATATGCTGTATATTATCGCGAACAAAGGCTGCCATTTCCTTATGGGGAAAATGCACAGAAAAACATTTTTACTGTCATAACGCAACTTCTAATTGAGATATCAAAAAAAACTCAATGTTTGAAACCTTCTTCCGAGTGGAAACTGTGATGTTACCAATTCTCATTTAAATCGGTTCAGTAGTTATTAAGATCTGAGAGGATAAACATAGACCCCTCCCTACATATGTATTAATATAGATTATAAGTTAAACATTTGTAACACCTGTAAACAAAACTTAATGTTTCATTTTTTTTTTGTTACCTAATTAAAAAACTTTACTTTTGTATAATTCGTGAATGTCCTGTGTTACTGCTAGTTTTATTTTAATTAACTTGCAAACAATTTGAAACGATTCAAAGTTTTACTGTTTTAATTTTGTTTAAATCGTGAACAAATTCCGCAATGAAAGATTATAAGTACTTTAGTTCCAAAGTTGAACCTTTTATTATCGAAACTAGTTATGCACAAGATATTATTATATCACGTTTGACAGGTAAAAACAGACAATTTTATTTATACATTAAAGTAAGTTTTCTTCATTGAAGTGGGGAAAGTTTTACAAAACTGAAAATATTACATTTTATAACAACTTAAGCTAAATTATTGTTATTACAATTATTTCTACTTTAGTATCTACTCGTCTCTGGAAAGTTACAATGGTTTGCCAGAGACTATGGAATATCTTTGATCCTTCTCTTGCTTTGCTATTTTTCTCATATTTTATTGAAATCGATTTTACGAATGGTTAGACACATTGGTTTAAGAACAACAATTGGACCAGTTGTAAATAGATTTTTGGACTAACTTAACATTATATTTCCACTTTTTTTATCCAAAAAGTGTTTAGAAGTGTTTATGACTTGTATGGAGAAAGAAAAGGTAATTTTCGTTATGAGTTTTGTCCAATGTTTTTTTTTTTCTTTTGGAAGATAAATGTTGATAGAAAGGTCTCCTCTCTTTATGAATTATTTTTGTGTTTTTTTTCTAATTTAAAGGATAAGCTTTGCATATCCCATTAATTCGAAGATTAAATCGTATTTTATTTAAATCCACTTTCTAATAACGAATATCAACGTTCATTTCCGTTTTTGTAAATTATTTTGATCTGTAATTTTCTTATACATGCGATTTTGACACTAATTTGTGTCCTTATACTCACATTCACAAAAATTTAACAAAATCAATTGTTTTTTTATCAATGACTTCCGCATTTATAGGTTAGATAAAGTTAATTTGGGTTTGATTAGGTGTCTCTTTATTTGATTCCTTCGAGTTGTATCAACATTTGATTCAAAACTTTAGAGCTATTGATAAAACGAGAGCTGTTTTGAAATATTTAAATAATGATACAGAAAAAACCTCAAGATATTTCAACACACGTGTAACTGTAGAAACGGTAAACCGATTTTGTGTGCTTAAAACTGATATTCCCACCAAAAACTGCTCATCGATTTCGTTGACTTATCACGTGACTTTATACTACTTTAAGTAATAAGAGTATTCACTAAAAATCGGAAGGAACCATAACCTCTACTTCATAAAAAACCGTCATTATCAATCGCTCTGGTATAACCTTTGGTTAGCTGAATTTTTCATAAAATTACATCAATTTAATCTTTACATCTCCCTTACATAGGCATACAGGGTGATTGAAACAGGTGTGACCACTGTTTTATGCGATAGAACAAAAGTTACAAAAAACTTTACAGGGTAATCCCAGGAGTTTTTGGGTTAAAACTAGAGTTATTATAACATTTTTCAAATTTTCAACTATAATTTTTTTTATGGGAAACCCCCTTTTTTAATTTATCGATTATGTATAAAACTCATTGTTTTAAGACATTTTTTCTTGGGTACTTTTCGATATCTTAACCGTTTAGGAGTTTTATTTGTCATATTTGTGTGAGTTTCAAGGCGTTTTCAGAGGTTTGTTAAACCTAAAACATTAGAACCGAATTTAAATTGAAACATGGATATGTAATGTTTAAAAAAATATTAAAAGTTTGAAAAGCAATATTTTGTTTTTTTTACTCATTTGTCAGGTCTAAAAATTGTCAACATTTTTGAAAAATTATTATTTTCCTGGATAAAAATAATATTATCAATACATTTTATAAATATCAGGTAGTTAATTGATACTCTTTATTCCTTAAAACAGCTGTTATGCAAATTTGTACAGATCAGTTTGTAAAGAAATTCCATAAAAGGAATTCGATTAAAATAGGCCTACTTCTTAAAACTGTCTCAACTTTTGATTTTGTGCAACTTTTCCGGTACTTGTCTAGAACACCTACTGGCTTAAACCAGTTTGTAATTATTACTGGATGTATTAAACCTTGTGAATAAAATATTATAGCTGAAACAAATGTATTAACAGTGCTTAATAATACAATTGGTTCTTAATTTACAAAGTGTAATATATTTAGTAACTTTAAAAGAGCTGGTGTAAGCCAAAAGATGTTCTAAACAATTAACAGAACATTATGATTTTAATTTCTATAGACAACTCTTGTTATTCCTTAGCCTACAGTACAAATAAAAATAACAGTAGTGTTATTACACCTTCTACCGTAGCTCTAGTTTAAATTTCATATGAATTTTACTTTGAAAAATCCTCTTTGAAATTTTTGAATATTTTGAAACATTTAAATCCTTGTACCTCCTAAACGGATAGAGATTTCGAAAATAACCAAGAACAAAAAAGTCTTACAATAATATGTTTTATCCAAAATCGCTATAATATATAAATTTATTTTATAATTAATAATTTATATTTATAAAATAAGAAAATTTATAACTGACCACCATATTGTAAAAGTTTATGTTTTTGTAATTATCGAGAAAAAAAACAGTGGTCACACCTGTTATAATCACCTCGTATAACCAACGTCATTGATCAGACAACGATAATCTCTCTGGTAAAAATGAAATTGCTGTCCTCAGCATAAAATCTGTGAAACGAGTTATTGTTGAGTGTTTTTATCGAATCTGACTGTTTCGGTTACCGTAATACAAGATAACACTCCCTCGCCAGGTGGTGAAGTACGTTAACCCACCCCCTCCCCTCACCTTCCCATATCTATGAATCGTCATCTCCACGCATGTTACAAATGAAACTGTCTAAACCTCTTTTATGAATTTTAAAATGGCGGTAATGTATTAGCCCTAAGCCGCTGTTGAATAGAATGGATGAAAAAAGGCTCTCAGTGAAATGTGAAGAGGGAAAGGGAGTCGATTGTACGCATGCGTCAAGGGTGATGACACTTTCCCTCTCTGTATGTGACGTCAGTTGGAAGTACGCGTCCATATCGCGTTGTTGTAGTAGTGATGTAGAAGTGAGCTACACGTGAGTGAAATAAAGTGCGTTTTGGTCGGACAGATTGTTTTAAGTATGTATTAATGTGTGTTTTTTTGTTTTAAATGTGCTTCGTTGTCAATTATTGTAAAATGTCCACGCGTTTTTGTGGTTAGGCATACTTTTAATTGAATTTCTTTTTCTTATTTATAAAGTATAATATACACAGTGGGTTTAGTTTTATTATTAAAATTTTTTAAATTTCTTTAAATTCAATTTAGGTTTAAAATCTTTAAACAAAACTATCATTTCCCTTACATATTTATTGAAACAAACTTTTTTATTTTCACATAGAACAATGTAATACCAAAATGAGTCAAATAGTTTTTTTTAATAATTAATTTTGCTCAACCTCTTTCGTTAAAATTTTGTGACCCAAGGATATAATGTATTTTAAATTGGTACGCATGAGAGGTGAGATTCTAAATGAAAACGTAATTTTTTAGTCGACTTAACAAACGTAAATATTATTTTAGCTTGATAAAAAGAACCCAGTTTTTACATTAAACGTTTAATGTTTACCTTTCCTTTTTAATTATTACATTATGTTTTTTGCTTCAAAATAAATTCATGACAAAAACTCTGTCGGTTACATAAACTCATAAGAGGAAAACGTAAGGTTTTCGGAGTTTTTTCTTTGAAAAATATTTATTCAAAATAAGTTCTTCAACTTGACAACGAAAAGAACTCTTCGAATGGCGTAATTTAAATGTTTAATTGTCGAAAACTCTGTTTTTGTCTAAATTTAAGAAGTCTTATTTTTAAGAATAATGGTAATAAAATATCGGTTGAACGACTTTAGAAACAATCCATAATAATTTATATGACGATTTTAGCTTACTAATACATTAAGAAAGATATTTAAACAAAGCTTAACTTATGGCACTGCACCTGTACCATAAACTCGTTAACGTAAATCGTAGATTGAAATTGGGATTCTAAATAAGACTATCAAGGTTAATTTCCTTGTTTTTCAATTATTTCTAAACTGTAAATTCCTTTTACATTTACACACATATATTTGGGTTAATCATTTGTACGTTTCATCAAAATTTTAACGATTGGCTATTTAAAAATTTTGTTTGTTTTATTGATATCTCCTAAATCGACTTTTTTTTCTGAAGATGGCTACCAATACGTTTTTTTGAGAGGTTATAGTTTACGAAAATTTAATCAAATTGTTTTTGTCTTTTTTTATATAATCGTAATTTTTGTTTTTTGGCGATAATAGCAACTATCTCAAATTTTTAAGTTTGATATCGACAAAACCAAGGGAAAAACGAATCTGTTTGTGGTCAAAGTATAGCACTCACATAACTTTATGTATGCTACGTATATGTCAAAACATAAAACGTAATCACAGTAATGGTCATTCCTTTCAAAAACATAAATAAATAATCTGTATATAATTATGGTAATATGAAATCTTTTTGATTTCGTTTGAAGATTATTTTGACTGTAATCTAACCTCATCATAGTTATCTTTACATCAAAAACAGATGATGTATCTTTCTTTCTTTCTTTTTATCCAAACCCTTAGAGAATTTTAACCCTAAATGGAAATTACAGTTTTTGAAAATAGAACATTCGAAACTTCTACTTTTTGTCATCTTGTGATAATTATTGACAAAAATTGTACAGATAGTTTTAACAATGATCTTCGCCCAAAATCATCGAACAAACTTGTACCATACTGTCATCGCGTTCTGTACATCATGTGTGTTCCATGATTCTTGAAATTGTGATTTCTATTGTAGGTAGTTGCATAAGTTTGTTTTACTTTATCTGTGTTTAACACACTTTGCTCATTATTTGTCGAATACAAAATCTCATTTACTTTATCACATATATGTGTTGTCTACGGTTGTTATGGTGGGTTAAAAACTAGATATCAATTTCATCGCGAAAAAATTTTTTTTAGTGTTCTGAAATCCAAAAAGTTCTTTTGGAAACAAATCAAACTTGTATCTGTGATATGTGTGTAGTCTACACCCCAAACGAGTGGACCGAATTTTGCTACATGGATATATTAAGGCCATATCTTAAGACTCAAAATTTTGTGGTAGCTACCGTTAAACCAACCACAAACTTCCGATTTTCTTTCTATGTGTTAAAATTTCGAACAAATTTTGCTAAAATAAAGCCTTTTAAAGATTGAAACAAAGCGTATTGGCCATCATTTCTCTAAAATATTCTTCCTTCGTTATTGGAAATCACAAAAATCTTCAATGAAGCTGTTATAAAACACCTTACTTTTAAAACTTCTACAAATAAATTTCTATGTAAAAGACTTTAATACTTAAAACAAATCCGTAATGACAGTCATTTATCTAAAAATATTCTTCCTTCATTATAAGGGGGAAAATCTTCAATGAAGCTGTTATACAACACCTTATTTCTAAAACTTCTGTAAATAAATTTCTGTATAAAAGACTTTAATACTGAAAACAAATCCGTAATGACAGTCATTTATCTAAAAATATTCTTCCTTCATTATAAGGGGGGAAATCTTCAATGAAGCTGTTATACAACACCTTATTTCTAAAACTTCTGTAAATAAATTTCTGTATAAAAGACTTTAATACTGAAAACAAATCAGTAATGACAGTCATTTATCTAAAAATATTCTTCGTTCATTATCGCGAAAAAATCTTCAATTCAGCTGTTATAAAACACATTATTTCTAAAACTTCTATAAATAAGTTTCTATATAAATGACTTTAATACTGAAAACAAATCAGTAATGACTGTCATTTATCTAAAAATATTCTTCCTTCATTATCGCGAAAAAATCTTCAATTCAGCTGTTATAAAACACTTTATCTCTAAAACTTCTATAAATAAGTTTCTATATAAATGACTTTAATACTGAAAACAAATCCATAATGACTGTAATTTATCAAAAAATATTCTTCCTTCATTATGGGGGGGGGGGATCTTCAATTCAGCTGTTATAAAACATCTTATTACTAAAACGTTTACCGATTTCTTTCAGTAATAAACGAACAAATAAATTCCTCTATCCTATGTAATATTGCAACGTTCTAATAATTACTTTCAAATGCCACAAAGATTATCATAAATTTAAAAGTAATATTGGTTGCATGTCGAGATTAAAGGTAACAGTTTCCAAGTACATACCGTACTTTTATTACGTTCTTTTAATTATTTCATTGCAATATGGCAACATTGACAATTTCTGTGAAATGAATCTTGAGTTGTTGAGATCGATTCTAGATAGATGCCGTAGTAGATAAATTCTATTTTCCTATGTGCAGCCTCTTAACCCTAATGTGCACAGTAATAATTTGGTCGGTGACAAGTTAAAGTTGTGGTAATTCTAACCTAACCTATTTGCAAAATCTCTCAAGTTAGGTGCACTGTGAAACTTGGGCGATATGGTTAATTACAATGAATTTATTTTTGATCGATCAATTATTCTACGTTCTACAATATAATAACGATATCAATGTATTTTTTATTAACAATACAAAATATCATGTATTTGTTGAAATGTTTTATTGGATTCAAATATGTCAAGTGGACACCATCTTGAAACTGTTTCGTATAAATTGAAAGATTTCTAATATACCTTATACAATATTATGCAACCATCTACAACAAATTTGAACTTGTTATTTATGAATCGATGTGTATCATCAAAAAATAGCCTATAAGTTACTATTGAAAACAAATTTTGATATGCCATCCATAAAAATGGTTTACCTTCATTTAATTTCTAACAAAATGTAAGGTATGTTACTAAGTATTTTGTATCTATCAGTTGAAAAGATAGCAATAGTAGCGCACTTTAAAAACACCCTGTATAAAAGATTTGACGTTGCCGAGATTATTGTTATTCAATGCCAAGTAAATTAGCATAAATATTTAAAAGTAATGTTTTGTAAAGGCAGTGGTTGCATGACGAGGTCAAGAGGTCACACGTCTCGAGTCTGGCAGTGATCAACAATAAGTTATGCGCTTACAAGCTTTGTATTGGTCTAGGTGCAGTTGTTTAATTATATAATCATACACACACATTCATAGTGTTATTTAAAAGAAAGCCGAGGCGGTTTTTACACGAATTTGCTGTTCTAATTTGTAGGCCTAAGTCGTGTTATTTTAGCCTTTGACCTCGATTATATTGCGTACAAATTTGACACCATTTACTAATATATTTCATTTCATTTTTATTCGATCAATATGAATGATGTTGTGGTTAGTCAACTTAATGTAACAGTACATAAAAAAATCATAGTAAATTATAATACGGCGTTTCTGTCATGCGCAGAGATAAATCAGGGGGGTGGTTATATGCGTCAAAATAAAGAAAAAAGTTAGTCCTACTGTAAACGTATATCCGGAAATACTCTTTTATCAGCTATCCCCATTTTTTTCTTCCTTACTACATAATTTATATCTCTAGGGCGGCTTAATCGTCATCAATCAATGAACGGTATCATCAATGCTAGTTTGAAAAATAATCAACTTGGTCCAATAATCCATTTCAAAATGGCGGCCATTTAAATATTTTTAATGAAAATAACTAACTTAAAGTGATTTTCATTAATTTTTTGATTAATTTTTGAATCGGTTAGAGATATAAATTATTTACTTAAAAAAAAAGAGCGGATATGTGGTAAAAGAAGCCTTTCAGATATATATTAACAAGAACGCTTTTCTTTATTTTAACCCATATAACCACCTCCTGATTTATCTCCTTGCATTACAGAAACACCCTGTATACACTAATACTACTAAATAAATTACGATCAACAAAAATCACAATAAATACCCAATAATAAATCATTGATTTCAGATCGATCAGAGGATAGCGAAATTTAAAATAAAGTTGGTTAAATAATATATAAACAAATTATCATAAAATTAAAGAAAACTCACAACTTTATTGGTAACAAGACGACTCTATCATCTTCAGGTGTTACATTGCTAGTAATCAATTGAATCAATAAATTAAATTAACAATAATTTATTTTAAAACCACATCTATTGTAAGTAAACTCGTATAAAGTTATTTTCACTTATTTGGATAAAACTAAAAGTACGTCTCTAGAGTATAATGCCCCTCATTCATTCGTGCCCTTCAGTTCAAACGGATGTACTAATTTTTATCAAATTTGGTATATGTGTATATTTTGGCAAAATAATCAGACCCCAAAATTTGTGTGTACCTTCCATAAGAATAAAACACAAATATCGATTTTCTAAATTTCGGAGCCAAACAAAACGTGTTGGTATTATTTCTCCCAAAATATCGGTTATCTGTTATTTCCCAAAATATCGGTTAACAAAGGATGCTGTCCTTAAAAATCTTATAATCTTTTATAAGATTATAACCTATACAGTATCTTATAATCGATGATAACCCTCTATTATCAACAGAAAATGACTGTTCCTAAATAAATTATAAAATTTTGTAATCACATGTTCGTATTTTTAAATTTACTCACTGCCGGTTATTATTTTATTCATTCGGTTGGAGCCATAAACTTTCACATTTATTTGACATCACTTGAGCCGATTTAAATATAAATTTTGTTGAAACATTTTCATGTTATTGTTAACATTTTCATAATAGATAACTTAAACCAATCTATCACAATTAAAGTAAAACAAAAAAAAATCGTTATTAATTATTAAAAAAGTAATAGTAATTGTTGGATCATTTAAAGCCAGAATTTATAACAACATATACAAAAATATTCCAAATTTAAAACGATTTTCAGTGTTGTTGGATGATCTTTCTTCACATTAGCTCATTACACCTTTTGAACTAATGGTATGAAATATGAATTATGCTGAAATCGACCTTAAAAATAATAAATAAAATTGTTTGAATGACGGATATAAATTTTTTCTATTGAATTTTTACTATTTAAATATTTCGCTAGATTTTAGATTTTACACAATCTTAAATTTAAACGAATTTAAAAATAACTACACATAAATATTTAATTTATAGTATACATTTTTTCTTTAGATAAACCTGACCTGATTAATTAGTGGAAATAAATGATCAAGTGTTAATTTTTCAGCGATGTATGAACTAGTTATTCATTTCGCGTAAAGTTTGCGTGTGAGATTGTGAATGAACAATGTAGTCGGATACGCTAAACAATATAGATGAGTGCGCATTGTATTGGAACTAACTTTGTGCTACACATGGAATGGGAACCAATTTTTCAAAGTCGAGAAATGTAAGTACTGTTTGTATTAATAATCAGGTATTTTATTTTGTTTCAAGAAAGTGGCGTGGTTAGATTAATCAACTTTGTTTTTAAATAAATCAATTTTTATTTTCTCTTGTATGGATTAAAATTTATAGACAGTACAAATTCTGATTTACATAAGATGTGTAAGTATGTCATGTATAACCTACCTAGAAATTTTACGAATTTATTGTTTTTCTTGAAATCTCCATTTAAAAATTTCGTACTTTAAATATTCTGATTTTATTAACTAAAGAGCCTTATTAAATGTCAATGTTTATATCAAATCGAGAAAAATTTAATTTGAAGTGCGAAAATTAACAAAAATCGACTAAATAAACTTCCTGATTTTACGTTTAATTCACTTTATTTAACATTCGTGATTTTATTTTTTAGGTTTAATTATTTTTTATTTTGCTACCAAAATAGTAGAAACTCAGTACGTACAAATTAAATCAAATTCTAATTGTATAGCTAACAAACTTGTTGAACCATCTCTAAACGAATATTTGTACCTAATTTGGTGGAAAAAACGGACAAAAGATGTTACCGTTAGGGAGGATATGTCTTTTGGTGATATAAACGCTCAATCCTAAAATTAATATTTTTAAATTGCGAAAGTTGAAAATATTCTTTGATATTCGACTTTGGTTAAAATGACCATACCTGGGTTTATTCAAACGTGTAACGACCACGGTTGGAATTGGAAACAAAATTTAGAGGATAAGCAATTATTTTAGTGTTTATTTGGAATGTTCTAATGAAATAGAAAGTAGATTCAAAACAACTCGAAAAGGTACAAATAATTAAAATAATAAAATATAAAAATTCATTTTAATCGTACAATTTTTCTAAACTATTTAATTTTGACCTCCCAGTCGTACCAAATTAAGACAAAAAAAATCAATCGCGTTTCTCATTAATCCTAGTAGGTATTTTATAAAACTCAGATTACGTTGTTTGAACCTATCACGATGGGAAATTAGTTTTCTCTTTAATTTTTTTGATCACCAGACCGTTTGAGTAATGTCTGAGTAACGTTATTTTACTGTTGATTAGTAATGTTCCTTACCTTTCAGTTGTTCAGAACTTGAACACGTACTTAGTAAGACTGTGACTATAATAATAAGCCTTATAGATAGTTGCTGTAAACGTATTACTCACTCTAAATGAAAACATCATTAGAGGAAATACTTTATGAGAACCAGACTCGTATGAAAATCAAAGACTTAAATATTTGTTTATTTAGGAATTTAAATTACCTTTGTATTAAAGTAAAAAATGTATACAAACGAAACCTCTATTAAAGTGGTATGCAGACAACGCTGCAACTCCTCATTCCTCAGGATTAACAGGCCTTGAAATTGATTAGCGCGCCAAAGAATCCCTCCACCCTTCTGCCAGGAATCTCTCTCTAATACGTTTTAATCTTTCTCCTGCATATTTCTAAACACTCTTCTTCCATTTTAAATTTCATCTATCAAATCATGCATTTCCTCTTCTTCCATTAGGGAATTCCAACGACGTCTGTTGTCAGAGTAAATTAAAGAGGAAACCTTTTTAATTGAGCGCTGTTGTTTCAATTCTACTCCAGAATTGAGCTGATTTTTCCGTTTGATGTGCTCTTTGTATCGTAATTGTTAATATAAAAAGAAAATCTGACGATGTTCGGGTGAATATTTTAGTCTACAAATAAAATGGCAACTCAATTTATGAAATTAGGATTCTGTTATAAATAATGAAACGGAATTCTCTAACTTTTCATTGCGTATTTCTTAAAATAAGGGTTTGGTTATATTGTAAGTAATTGTTTCAAGGGAAGGTATGCCTGAAGTTAGTCATCATTAGTTTCCTTTAGAAAACTTATTATCGAACCTTTGTGAAGAGCATCACCATCAAAAGTAAACACATGGTGACAAAATACTTTGTTGTATCCTTCATATCTTTCTTCTAATGATTTTGTTCTATGTTAACTTCATTATATCAATTTCCATATTTAAGACTTTTTGGGCACAATGTTTTAAATAGTTTCTATATTTGAAATCCTGTACTTTGAATTTCATTGGAAATAATGTAGAACAATCGTAATCTATCCTATATTTTGGATCATCGTATTACCTTAAACATTAATCTAAATAATGCTTAACTTTCTCAAGGTAACTAATTAAATTTCATACATAAACTTTTAGCCCATTTACATTACCAACTTTTTGGAAATATTTTATAATTAAATAGTTACCGTGAATTATAAGGACCACATTATACAGTTTCTGAGGCAGAAAAAGAATGTTCAAAATGATCATAATATAAAGGACGAAAAAGGTTGAAAACAGGTCATTCAAAGTAGAAGTGGCTTTTGTCCTACCGAACACCAAATAACTAAAAATCATTCGTAATAATTAACAAAAGCATTCGTCAATTCCATTGTTGTAGTCCAGCGATGCGTCGATCCTTTGTTTCCAAACGTTACACTGCCAATAGCGTCCATTCTGAAATAAAAGACGAGAGGATTTGAACAAAAGGGTTGAGTCAGTAGGTCCAGGATCGATGTTAGGACTGAGTCATAGGCCTACCGCACCTGTGTTCCCTTCCTTGCCGTTCGTGTTTTAATTATTTCTATGCAACTAAATAACCGTTACACAAATATTATTAGGAAAGACAGAAATTTTAGTAAATTAACTTTTTTATATGTGTTTTTTATGGTAACGAATTTTCAATAACGGTCAAAAAAGTTTTTTCCTGTTTGGTCAGTTAGACCTTTGTCTAGATTTGAATTATTAACCTTCACATTAAAAAAAAAAAAAAAAAAAAAAAAATCAAAATCTGTAGAGTTTAGTTAAATATATACAATATTTACCAACAACCGCAAACATTTAAAAAAATTTTGAACATAAATGAAACAGGATATTTAGTAAAATTATAACTATCCATTTTTATATTTTAAGGGCTGCAATTGAGAAAAACTAAATACACATAGTTGTTCCTTTCGGACTCAAAAGATGATAATATGAGATCGACAAAATTTAACTTAAGGTATTAAAAATAGTTTTAGATACCTTACATACTTTTGAAATTGATTTCCATCTACTTTCCTACTTTAATGAATGATGATCCTGTTAATTGTATAATCGAAGGTCTCTGCTGAGAGTTAAAATACATAAATCACTAATCATAGATGTCTTTTTATTATACCCTCTATTTTTGTAAGGGTTATATTCTCAGATAAATATCACATACTTATTTGTAATAGTTACTGAAACTTATTTATAAAAATATATAATAATGTTCAATATCAAAAGTCTATATTATGACAGGCTCATTACCGTATGATTCTCATAGAATCACAAAAGGTAATTCTCATAGGATCACAAAAGAGATACACATAGGATTATAAAAGGGATATTCACATGATCACAAAATAGGATACTCAAAGAATCACAAAAGGTAATTCTCATATTATCACAAAAGAGATACACATAGGATTATAAAAGGGATATTCACATGATCACAAAATAGGATACTCAAAGAATCACAAAAGGTAATTCTCATAGGATCACAAAAGAGATACACATAGGATTATAAAAGGGATATTCACATGATCACAAAAGAGGATACTCAAAGGATCACAAGAGGTGATACTCATAGGATCACAAAAGGGGATACCCATAGGATCACAAAAGGGGATACTCATAGGAACTCAAAATCTAATATTCATAGAATCTCAAAAGGTAATTAGGATCACGAAAGGGGATACTCATAAGATCACAAAATGTGATACTTATAGAATCTCAAAAGGTGATACTTATAGAATTACAAAAGGTGATAATCATAGGATCACACACCCTGAACACTAAACTAATCTCCATAACTCAACAGCCCGTGATGAAGAGTTGCTAGACGGGCTTGTTTTTAGACAGTGCGATTAGCACATTGAAATTCCCTTCACCGTTGTTCTAACATTCACAACCAGAGTTCACGACCAATTATAGCTTCCCACATTTTCTCACGATATTGAGTCAACAGTAAATGTTTAAGCCCCTACAGAGATTGCATTCGGAACTTCTCACTTATGAAGCGAAACGCCTAATAACTAAACCAAGGGTAAACCTGCTCTTATGCAACTGTTATGAACAAAAGAAGCTACAGAAAAGTCCCTCCTTACCATGGTTTATAAGACTACATTTTGACTATTAGAAGTGTGACAAGCATTAAATAGGATAGTCATCTACAGGTTCTTTGTGAAAATTGGTTAACTCGTTCGACCTGTAGAAGCGGTTCATCCTGATATCCAGATTTACAATTTTTGAATAGATTTGTTTTTAGATCTGTCAGAAACGAAACGTTATCAAATTTTAAGTGTGAGAACGTAAGTTGCTCACATTTTCTTAATACGTATGACACACACAAAAACAATCTATTAAAAAAATCAACTGTTTCTGATGCAACACTTACCGACACATACAGACTGTACGAACACTTTTTTTTACTTATTGTAAAAAAACAAACGTATACATTAACAAAAATCATAACATCGGTTTATTACCACATTAAAACACTCTCCTAGTCTAGTCGGTAGGTCCCGGAGTGAGTCATGGACTTACCGCACCTGTGTTCCCTTCCCTGCGTGTTTTAATTATATCCACACAACTAGAAATGTAAATCAATGGTCATAAAACGTAGTCTATACATCTCTTTCCCCCTAATTTATTGTAGGCCGTGTTCTAGCGGATATTGTAAGCCGGTATTCCCTCTTACCTAATACTAGACTATTACCAGTATTACGTAAATACGTGAACAAACATGATCTTGATAATCACTTTATTTATGATAATGCGACTCAGGTTTAGTGTCGTGAGCAATGTTTATAACATGGAATCGTTAGTATTGTCGATATTTATGAATTGTAAACACTCCATATATAGAGAGAAAGTAGACCTACTGCATTCGTCATTGAAATTGTTGTTTAGTTTTCCGTGCATATACCGAATAGATAAAAGTCCCCTTCCATTTCTTCAATTTTCGTTACATTGATTTGTAACCAACTAAAATTTATCTCGTTTACTTCTTTGTATGTTGTTTAATTTTTTGCCACCATATTTTGGACTGAGACAAAGAAAGGCATTATACCGAACTGTACGTTTAAAAATTATATATTAAGAATTACTTAAATTTTGGCCTTAATGAAAAAAACACAAATTTTTATTCTGTCAAAAAGAAATAAAACCATTTTCTTAATGGTATCCCAATCCCCAATGTGAAAGTATCCCAATCTAACTCAGTTAGTGAACATGTGGCCAAAATACAGGGAACAAAAACAATTTTAACTTTTAATGTAGCCATTACTATAATATGTATCGTCCTTTAAGAAAATGGCAAAAAAATCCGGTAGGCTAATTGAAAAAAATATGGATTGTGGAAAATTTGGGAAAAAACAAATAAACCTTGACTACCCCGTCGTTATTTGTCTTGTCCTATTTTTTGTTCATAACCCTTCAGATTTAATCGATATTGCTTGTCCTTGAAAATTCTAAAAACAAAAGAAAACGTCTTGGTTCTTTTTACGTTTTAGCGATGACACTCAAACCGGGATTTCCCTGACCTTGAAGATAAATTCTGTTTCTTTGGGTTGTTACAATTGTTTGTATTTTTTTAGCATATTTGATGTAAGCAGAACTGATTAAAACACAAAATCAGATTAAATTGGTTGATTTATAAAATAATATTTTACGAGTTAGGTTATTAGACATGTAACGAATTTGCCAAATTTTGTTGTAGATTGTGATTAGCTGAGATTGCTCGGAATAAGTTAAAATTAAAGGTACCTGTTGAATAAAAAATTCTAAATTTCGTAAAAACAGCTCCAAAAATTTTGATAGTGATTTTATGCCAGTTATGTTTCTAAAAGGACGTTTTAGTTGAAGGTCATGTTCCGAAAATGGTCTCAGCGATTTTATTAATATGAGATAAAATGTGAAGATTATTTTATAAAACCAACATTCTAAATAACACGGAAAAACGAAGTTCGAAAATTAACCCTAACCGAGAACGCAATTCATTCTGGTATTTTCTGAATTAAGTGCGTACCGTAATTTCATTTCAGATAACTGAAACCAATTTAACAAATCTGTTAAATTGGTTTTAGTTATACTACTTCACATTTCACCAAAATTGGACCAATTTGAAGGTTAAGAATTTCAATGCTGTTGTCTATGGTTTTTTTTTTTTAGTTTTGTGACCGATAACCTTGAATTGTTTTTTTTTTCCTGGAGGATATTGATTTTTGTTATTTATTAATTGATTTGTTTAAGTGAAAACCTTTTTTCAATGTGTTTGCTTCTTAGATTATTTAAGCAACCTACAATGCAACAGCCAAGGAATATAACCCAACCTTATTAGTATCCTTCATAATCAATTTTATGGAATAATAAAACGTAGGTATTATACGACAAACTTTTATACATTTAGTTGAAATGACTTTGTTACACGTGCAAGACATATTCTGTACAATTACTGTAATTCTCTTTCTGCGACATAAGCTAAACAAATACCGACATTTCTGTACAGTCGATATAATGTTTGTCATCACAGAAACGTTATTAAAGCGATATGAGAGGTTATAGTTTGCATTAACTATATAAAGTGATGGGCCAATAAAAAGTTATGGAGATCATAAATTCTATGGTATTGGATTCTTTAATCTGGACCATAAAGCAGCTTGTTAGTGCAGATTATATTACATGGAGTGCTGCTTTTAAACCTGCATATCAAACTTACACATTTAACTTTTCATCGTGAGACTTGTATTGTTGAAGTTATAATGCGATTTAGTTATTTTAGGATGGTAGACATTTGGAAGTGTGTATTCAAAAAACAACTATATGTCTTGATAGATGCCAAAACACCTTATGTATTTACCTTATTTATATAAAAAGATAATTAAAAACACACGGTGTTTCAATAAAAACTTTGTAATTTTGTAAATTTAAATAAATTTATTCAGACTACTGAGCTGGGTTTGAAGTCATTTTGTAACAAAATACATCACGTTTTTTACCTTACAATTAGTTCCATTGATCATTTTGCAAACATTCCAACTGAAGTCCATTTCCTTTGACATGCAACAGCATGTCAGGCGTAACTTCTTAAACTGCGGTGTAGATTCTAACTCTGAGCTCAGCAAGAGAAGCCGATAACGGTGGTTTATAAACTTTATCCTTGATAAATCCCCACAAGTAAAAATCAGTAGGCGTCAGATCCGGTGAACAAGATGGCCATGCAATCGACTTATCTCACTTATCTTGAAAAGCGGTTATTGAGAAAATTCTCGACCTCTGTGAGGTAGTGCAGCGCTGGATATCTTGCTGGAAATGTATGCAGCGTTCTTGGTCGTCCTCATCACACTCTGTGGGATTAAAAAGTTTTCCGCATATCTAACTACATTATTCCGTTGATGATTTTCTCATGCTTAAGGCACAAAGGACGTTAACTGTTGGGCTATCACGAAAATGTTCCAAGGATTGACGTAGATTTTCACTGCCCTAAATCCGACAACTGTGTGTATTCACTTTATCACTTACATGGAAAGTCGGCTCATCGCTGAAGTATATGTTTGCAGTAAAATACTGTCTTCATCCAATCAATGTAATATTTCCGCACCTACTCCTTACGAGCAACACTATCAGTGTCTTAGTTTTTGCACCATTGTTAATCTGCACGGTTTGAGATGCAAACGTTGATTCTGTATTGATTTGTAACAAAACTTTGCCTCACAATACTCTGACAAACATCGTCAAACACACGGAGATGTCCTGAGGTTTTCTTATAACTTACTGAACACCCTGTTTCAACGAAAATGCCACTCATTGGTAGGCCTACTTGAGAATCTTTGTCATACTCGGTACGAAAATTCCGTTGCAAAATAGTCACAGACTTCGATTTTTCAAACAGCGACACACAGCTAGCGCGTTCGATACCAATGAAGGCACCCGTCTTTACTCATGCATACACTAACCAAACAAAATTTAATCGTCACCATAATTGCAGTTCGGTAATACACAATTAGTAATAAGTAGTATTGTTTTAAAATAATATTTTTACGTTACTTGTGTCTTTAAACATAAATATTATAAGATGAATTCATGTTTAAATGACGGCGGCCTTGCTTCAATTTAGTTTTTTGGAAATCTGTAATTTTCTATTATTTGCTATTGTGGATCACTGGTTTGGGTCATTCATCTTCACCAAATTCACCATTTTACAACCAGGACCGCTTTTTGTTTATTTTACCGATAACTCGCGAGCCTTCATTATTTTGAAGATTTGGCTACCAGTACGTTTTGTTTGTTTGGGTGCTTGGATGCTACATTTAGGGAAAAAATTGATCAAAATTGTTTAATCCGATTTCGAGACAGTCGGAATTTTTAATTTTCACTTATGGCAGTTATCTCTAAATTTTGAATTGTCAAAAAATTGATAAAAAGTTCCGTGTTATGGCCAAAATATGCCTCATACCAAATTCTATTAAAACCATTCGGAAATCCTCTATGAACATGTTTGTGTTGATATTTTCACATTTTTATTATTATTATAACGGAGTTACGGAGAAACGTTTAATAAAAAGCGACTCCTATAAAGTAAGGATTACATTGAAAATGTGGACAATGGTTCCAATGATATGGACCTCAAAAGATGCAGATTTGAAAAGAGAGTAAAACCTGAAAAATCACTTTTAAATGGTTTTCAATAGGATAATTAAAAAAATTTAATAATTTCCAATATAGCGAATCTAATATGGCCTGCAAAACTAAAAGGTACTATGGTGCTATCGATATATCAATTTTTTATGTTTAGCCATTTTCCATATTTTCATTGTATTCTTTACATTATGGACACTGAAGAGAATACAAAGTTGTTAATTATTTCAAGGTCATCCCCATTCAAATAATCGAATCATTGACACACAATCGCAGTATTGAATTGTTAACAACATATAATTTAAAAAATAAAATTTACTTACAAATGAGAAAACATTCTCCATTTTCGAAATGTTTCTATCATAACCAAAGATTTTTTCTCTCTCTAAATTTGACATCTACCTCCCGTTAATCAAATTAATTTAATTTTAATTAAACATTGATCATTTAGAAACTAATGAAGGTGTTTACTTGCTGTGTACGGGATAATAACACCCAGATATTTATGTTTAGTTTCACTTCTTCTTCCATTAAGTATGAATTCCCGCGGAGGCTAAAGAATTTAGTCCAGGCACATTTATTCGTTCCACAATAATTCCATTTAGTATTGGTGGGGAATAGAGGTTAAAACTTGTGTCGTGCGACCCCAAAAGGAAAAATAAATAAAAAAAATAGCAGGAGACAGCAACACGCACGCACGCATGCGCGCACACAGATTTACAAACTTGATATGCAAAGTCATACTCAAACTCTACCTCTTGTAAAGTCGGCCAACGACAATCAGCTCTTGTGACACATGTTCATTGATTGATACCACTTGTCGCTACGCTCAGCAATGACACTGACCTGGAGTCAGCACGTGACACGAATACGGACGTGACGTCACGTTTACACAAGTTTTTATACGCCAGACACGCCGTTTCCGGTTCCTCTGTCATCCTAAGTGGTTCTTGTCTCTCCATGATGTAAAAATACACTTCCTTTGTGGAAGCTTGTTAGTTATTTTAGATTTATGTTATTTCTCTCCGGATGTAGTTAAATATTGAGTTAATTTACAATTAAGTGAACATGGTAGGAGACTAAATACACTATTTAAATATGCAAAAACACAACACCAACATTCTAAGCTGTTGTATTACCATCTAAATAAACAGTTCGAAAACATTGCATTAACTTTCTCCCACACCCAACTGAAAAATTATTATTTGTCGCCATCTTACTAAAAATACTTTTATATGAGATTTTCTACACGTATCTTACAGAAGTTTCTTCTTTCAACTTTTATGAATTTTTATTAAATTGAAAAATGTATATTTTTATAAAGGTTGGAACAACATTTGGTTGGAAATCTATATTTAATGTTGGTGGTTTGGGTTCATTTTGGTTTTTGCTTGAGCCGTAATTTCCTTTTACTTGGAGTTCGGCACACTATTTTATGCCATTAATATCCACATTTCACTATTTTATGCCATTAATATCCACATTTCACTATTGTGAAAATAATAAATGAGCTAAAATGAGTTGGGAACTAATTTTGGAAGCGATAACAATAAACCAATACGTTATGTTTTGATCCTAAGAGACCAGACTTGAGAAGTATTTAATAAAAATCATTACAGCTTTTATGAGAAAATCGGATCTTTTGTGTTTTCTTGAACACTCTCGATTTTCAAGATATCTTAGATTAAATAGGTAAAAAAATGTTTGCACCAGCCGCGTATTTCTTTACTATAAGGCCGATTTTAATGATTGACGAGTCTTATCTGTAAATTTGCCGAAAATTGTTCATTTTCCTTCGAAATACTTATTTATAAATAATACTTATTTCACAACAAAAATAATTTAAAACGGCTGTTGTAAATTCTCAAATAGGTTTTATTTTGTTGTTTTTGTTTTAAAAGTTATAACAGCTATTTTAATTATTTTTAGGTTGATTATATTATATAGAATTCTCGTTGTCTTATTGATTGCTCACATTTATAGCAAAACTAAACAGTTTATATGGCTTATTGTTAAAGTGTGACAATTGAGTCTGCATTTTTTGTCTCGCAAAAATTAATAACTGTAGGCTATATACTAAAAGCGCTCACTTTATTTGTGATTTATTGCTTACATCTCGCAAACGTTAACGGTTTATTGTTAACGTTGTGGCTTATTGTTAAATGTGTGAAAATTATGTGGAAGCTTAGATATTCTAAGTTTTACATAGTTTAAAACAAAATGCCGGTCGCAGGAAGACAGCGTGGAAACCGTCGAGCACTAGTCGACTAGAAAATGCCAGTGACTGAATCATTAGGTAAACCATCAAGTTCAATTTTTTAATGCTAACATGAACTTCAGACCTTATTTTAAAATTGCAAGTTCATTTGATAATAACAATCCATATTTTGATGTAGGTGATCTTTCTGATGAATGTGGATATTGCAGTGCTTTGATGAAACAACCACATAAATGTAGTTATTCAAAATATTTAAAATTCGTAACTGGAAACAAATAGACTTATTTTTAACATAAGAACAATAAAATATACCAAAATATCAAATTAAGCAGATTTACCTCAAATGAATGTTAGTAAACGAATCACATCTCATACATAAAAATTTATGTTCGGAACATCTGTATAATTTTTAATATACGCGTTACGATTTTATTTACGTATTTAATAAAAATTGGCATCTTTACATAAATAAAAAACATTAATCGATGAGAATTAAATATAGGTACCGTTAATTTATGGTCTATTGCTTTTAGTGGATTATTTATTTTAATATCTATTCATTACTATCTTGTCTGCTTGTATACGCGTATTGTAGGAGAAGTCTGTTTTCCGATTGTATGGAAACCGAGAGTCTAAATGGAGTAATGAGAAATGTAATTGCATCCGATAGGCTTAGCTTTCACTTGCAACCCGGTCACGATTTAACCTAATCAATGGTCTAAGATTTGCGCAAGTAATATTGTATTTATCCCATGACCAAATATCGGTTTAAATCCCTTATTCCCACGTCAACCCATGCATCATAACCCTATGGGTACGGAGCTTTGAAGAGCTAAATCTAAATAATAGTAAATTACCTAACTGCCACTAGTTTAAAAAAGGCTGAAGTTGGCGATTGCTCATTCTCAACTCACCTTGTTTAAATAATCGATTTAACCCTAGATTACTATTCATTTGTAAATTTTACTTCTTTCTGTTTTTATTTTTATTATTATTTTTTAAACTGTACTTTAGTGTTGACTATTTTTTATATTAAAGCCTTTATTGTTTTTAAGTTTTTTTAAAAATATTTAACAATAAACTCCTACATATTTCAACTGTAAAAAAATGTCTTTTACCTCCACTACAAGTACGTTTTAAAAAAATAATTAATCTGGAAAAAAATCGAAAAAAATATAAATATTATTTTATTGGAAATATTAATCGGATATTCATAAAATACATCATGTATAAGTGTTTAATTTATATAAAAAGAGAAAAATGATTTACAATAAGTTCATTAGGTAGAATGCCAAAAATGCCAAAATTAGAGTCTTGTCTTCACTGAGAATCACATTCCTTGCAGTGATTAATATACACTTAGTAGTTAAATCAAACACTTTCAACTCTAAAATAACTATTTACACAATAAACTATTTACAACACTAAAAACTAACAATATAAAAACAATAATTTACAAAAAAAAAAAATTCAAACACTTAATAGTTAAAACTTTCGCAAACACTATTCTTTCGTAAAATATACGACGCGAGCTTGAGTAGGGTAATAACGGTTCAACTTTGAGCTTAGCCGAAGAGACAGTGACCTCTATTCACAATAGCAGGAAGGTAAACAAAAAGACAGAGCGTGTCCGTCTTTTGTCTACGAGTTCTCCGAATTTTACAAAGGGCGGGATGTAATTTTTACGAATGAGTAGTGTTCTAGGGTTAATTAAACAGAACAACAAACAAGTGGGAAATCGGGGTTCCGGAAAAACACCTAACGCCATCGGCATAGTTAATTAACTAGAGATGGTGTAATAATTTTGAATATAGTTTTATGATAAATAAATATTAACATGATACACATCACGACTCACTATACACTGTTTCGCCCCTCCTTGCGTGGTCTGCTTAACATAGCGCACAGACCAAGTTCCGGTCAGCTATTCCCTACTATAAGTCAAAACGCACCATGCTTAAGGTAGGTCCAGTTCAACTTCCGGGCCCGACCAAATTGACATCGTCTCATAGTTTCAAACCTTTTAAAAACCAAACACTTTACTTCAAATATTTGTTTAGTTTTGATTAGAATTATTATTGTTGTAATTATTAAGTGTAGTAGTGTGTCATTTTAAACGTTTATTTTTATTTGGCTCGAAACAGTTAAAAACAATTCTACCAATTAAACAAATAAAGCTAAAACATATTTCAGGAGTTAAACTAAGGGTAGAGGATTAAAGGCTTGGATTGAAAATGGCGGCTAGAAAGGGATTTAATTATGCAGAATATAATTGCAAAACCTGCGAAAGTAATTAATTGTGATGTAGATATGGTAATAATTGCCTTAGCTTGGGGAAATGTAGGGCTTATCAATTGCAAACGCAGAAGAGTTGACTTTATGTATTTGGGGAAATGAAATTATGGCAGGCGTAACTGTTGTAGATGGGCGTTCTGCGGTTTGAGATTACGAGTTTGTTTACAAGTTGTGTCTTGTATTAAACCATTCGTTTAGCTAATGATTAGTTTTATTAATGACAAAAATTGGAGGATTAAATTTTAGATTTTTCAAATTTGTTATATTTTTTATAAAAGGTTACCCCCTGATTTTAGTATTGGTTTCAAAGTTTACGAATTATCTTTGTGCTGGGTACAAAAATTCAGTTAGTCGAAATCGGAAACAATAACAAAAAGTGGATGTAATAGCACCAACTTTCTTACTTGTGTAGAAATAAATAATTTACAACTAAACATATTAAAACGATTTCGGATATGAGTCGGTTCAAGCCCTATTTTCGTTTTTAACAATACTCCTCAATTGGAATTTTAGTTTTACAACAGTGAAAATATTCACTCTAAAATTTTAAACAAATCTTCTTTACATTTTTTTTTTTCCACTTATTTTT
This sequence comes from Aphrophora alni, assembly GCA_963513935.1. Taxonomy (NCBI): domain Eukaryota; kingdom Metazoa; phylum Arthropoda; class Insecta; order Hemiptera; family Aphrophoridae; genus Aphrophora; species Aphrophora alni. The sequence goes on along the minus strand of OY740772.1, from coordinate 21,577,665 downwards.
ACGCATATTTTTTGAATAGGTTAGAGTTTTGTTAAATATTTATAAATAACGTTAACCTTTCCTCGCCTAACTTTAAGATTAGATTAAACCCTAGCATAGGAATTGTCGACATTGTCGCCGTATTTGCATTTTTAGTAATGTATTCGTTAACACTTGGTTGCGAGTTTGTATTAACTTTTGTTACGCGAGTTTACATATTTGTGTGTGCAAATTAAACGCGAGTAGGAACACAACGAAGCAAGGATGAAGGATGAAGGTTTGTTATTTTAGATTATCTCAGAAATGGTGGGGAGGGGGAGACTTGAAGGAGTTCATTGTTTCCAGAGAATATTTGTAAGGGAAAGGGGAGTTGCAACAACTCAGTTGTCGGGAAGTATTGAGAAATATGTCAAAAGTTTAGGAGTTTAATTTCAATAAAAAATTGTTAAAAATACGACTGCCAAATATAATTTAATGAAATTCTCTACACAATCAGTTGCTATTTTCATAAATTTCTTGATTTGTTGTTTTTGCTTTTATCATCCTACGAAGACCAAAAACTTCTAAATGTGTTTTACTCTCATTGTAGAAAACAAGTTTCATAAAAATCTCTTAAAATTTCGTTAGTCTTCGAAGAGTTAGAAGATAAAAAAACACACATGAGAAATAGTTCAGCATTAATAACTTTTTATTAATAAAACTGTCTAGATATATTTTTAGATTGTTAATTTTCTGGTTTTTAATTAATTTTATCTTTTTTTTAATCATTGAGATGATTAAATATAAATTTTGATCGTGTTCAAAAACGTTGAGACGTTATATTTTAAAGACTATTTACAACCCTTTAAATTGATGAATTTTTGTTGAATAATGAGATAGATTCTTCAGCCAAGCATGGAAGGAGTCATAAAATGTCTGTGCCAACTACAGTGTTAAATTGATAATTAACTAATTAATAGTAATTCTTATTTACTATAAAAGCGCCGTCATTTTACAATAAGCCACCCAAATTAGAAAATGATCTACAGTTTTCTATCTAACCCCATTTTACGTAGACTTTTTCTGCTGAAGGCTTATTGAAAATAGCAGTTTTAATTGTACTAAGCACATCAAAATGTCACAAAACTTCAATAAATAAAAAGTTAGTTTGTAAAATGTGAACTAACGATCGGTAAATGTTCTTGTTATATCATGACAGATTAATAATAACAACTTAAAAATAAAATGTTGTTTACATTTTGAAGTTAGTCTTTTCTTTCATTCAAAGTTTAATTAGTTTTTCATTTAAATATTTTATTATTATTTTAAAGATTGCCTTTTAATGAAAACTTTATTTAAACACTCGTTGAAAGATAAATTCCACATTAACTTTATAAGTTTTCATCACCTTCCATCTCAATCTTGACCGTATTACAGTAAGCCTTGATAAGCAAAACTTGTGTACGTTTTATTAACAGACTCATTTGGGAGTTCACGGGAAGAAGTCTAAGATATATGAAGTTGATTAGAAAACTGGATACTATTCTAATTTAATTGATTCATTGTGAAATGGCGTCTCTTTGATTTAAGTTGGATTTTCAATTCGCCTATACAATTTAGAATAAACTGTTTTTCCACAATCATCAACCAGAACACAAGAACAAGGTGTATAATTTTTTTGGTCTTAGTTTACCTCATGGACAGCTTAAAACAGTAAAATTTAAAACTTACCTGTCTTTTATATAATCTATCAATAAATTTGTTGAAATGAACAACAGCAGTTAAAGAGAACTTTTACAGGTCTCATAAAGAACAAGTCAATAGAGGGGAGGGCAGAAGCCGCTTACCTATTGTGGGTGGAAATATTCATGACTTCCGAAAGTTTTTCACGCTATCGAGAAATTTATGAGTGCCGAAAGATGTATGTCGCGACAGCCGGAAGACATTTTTAACGGCATATTTATGTCCTGTTCTTGAAGAAACTTTATACCTAGTCCCAGATAATGGAATTTTCAGTTTTGTTAAAATAGATCCCATTAAATTTTCTAAATAAATTCTTGAAATTGTTAAGACTGCTCAGATTAATTTTGTGGAATAAACCTGAAGATGTCCTATTTTTTTCAGTGGTTATTTATGTATAAAATAAGTATATTCTGCGAAAGCACAGAATGTCCAGACATCCTGGTGTATCCTTTGCAATGCTTTGAGGGCTGAACTGAGTTTTACGAGTATCATTATTGTCCTTACGCATTGCCTTTGCATTTTAAACACCAATTTTTAGCTATTTTCAATATTCTAATTTGCTGCTATACACAAGACGAAACCTAGACCCACATAAAGTAGTTAAAAAATTTATTTCAACTCAGCAGAATTCAAGTCAGCAATCTATTTTATTTTTAAAATAAAATGCGCATTTCGGCACTATTTCATCATCAATTAAGTTTAAAACATTACCATTGTACAAAACATAAAACTCTACTAACGATGAAAAGTGCTGAAACATGAATAGGGAAAACAACAAATAAACAAATTGCTGTGAAACTAATATAAGCTATTTTAAATATCATATCTTCACCATTTTACACTTTAAAATAATATTACAAATACGCTGGGCAAAACAAAAAACAGGAGTTAGTTTAAACATTTTTTGACAATTTAAACTGATTTAATTTTTTAATTTTGTTTATTCGATGTTTTTCCCAATTATGTGTTTGTATCAATTATTTAAAATTAGATTTTCATTGATTCAAATGGCAAAGACAAAAATAGTATTGTAATCACACAAATTTTAAAATATTGTCTTTAAAAAATAATTAAACTGAACATGATTATTACTCCACAGATTTAGATTAAAATCAGTTTTAACTTGTTTTCATCAGAACTCCTTAAAATAAAATTAGTCGGACAAGTTCAAAATCTAACAAATAAACATATATTCCGGAAGTACACTATTGCTGTTTGTTTTAAACTTCGAATCTGCTCTTTAAATCTGGAATTTTCTATTCATTGAAATGTGTAAATACCATATAATTAACATATATCTGGGCATTAAATAGATTTGTGAAATATAATTGTAAATAACCACTGAAATCTTTCACATTTAAACCAAAACTTTTTTGTGAGACATTTAGTTTTCAAAATATTACTGATGAACAGTTTAAAATTAACAACCGTACAAAAGAGTGTTTCCGATGAACAATTTGATAGTAAAGTTATAGTATTTTGTATCTCTTTGTTGTTCTCTATCTCTAAATTTGTTGTTCTGTGTGACGGTCTCAGTACTCAGCATGGAACTAATACTAGCTAAGACATAACCGTCTAGGGGGCGTTTGAATTAATTTAGGAAAATTTCATAACACATTGAGAGTTTCTTTTATAAATATGGTATTTGTATTTCCAATTTTCAAAATTTTCAGAGAAAATTTCTATAAAAGTATCTGACAACTTTTCGTTTCAGACTTGTTACGGACCAAATGTATCAAAATTCACAGGATGTCTGAACCGCTTGTATCATATTTCCTGGCTAAATAACTGAACCAATCGAAACGCCGTTTTTACTATTCTGTCTTCATAAATTAATCAAAGTTTTTTTTAATAACCTCCAAATGTTACAAAAGGTTGATAAAAGGAGATCTTTTATATAGATATATATATATGATACTTTACTCAGTAATTGAAATATTTACATAGTAAACGGCGGTAAAGGGTTTGTATTGTAAAATCTCAGGTTTGAACTTCAGTTTATTTCTTTACTTCTTTCATGTTGAATTCGAATTGCATACAAAAAATTATTATTATTATTAAATAATAATACCTAAAAACTGTGCACTAACTTTCAATCACACCTGCCAACACAACCAAATATTTCCAAAGATTAGTGTTTTATTCCAATTATTAACAATCATGGAGATTTAAGGAGACTTTTGATTACACTGTGTATTATACCGTTCTATATAAAATCAGAAAGTGTTTATGACTGAAGTAATTATTTAACAATTATATATTTTTGTTTATAGTTATTCTGTACTGATTCAAGGCCCGTGAAACTATTCAATAAAAATCTAGAATATTTACCAACAGGAGCTGAATAAATAGAGACTATTTTAAAAAGGAACAGTACACATTATTTTTAAACACAGGACTATTATGTAGTAGTCCTCCAACAAACCATTAATTTTCCATTATCATATCACATCCATTATTTATTAATCTGAACAGTACTAGACATGACTACGATGTTTTTACTCTTCGATTCGATATCTTCAAACACAATTGATTTCCACCAAAGTATTTAAACAAGCACTTCTTCTAACTGTTTATTCATAGACTGTTTTGCCAAAAGGCTTCAACTTATTTTAAAAGAAACATTACTCATGATTGTCCTGTCGTTAAAAAAGCACACAAAAGTCACAGATACACTAAGAAACACAATCTATGACCATTAATGATCTTTACAACCATTTCCAAAGCAGTCATTTATCATATGTTGTGGAGCTTAGCAAAGATTCTATTACTTGAGCGTCCTTTAGTGTCCAACTATTGAATGGACACATTGTGAATGGCGTCTCCCCACTCAATCAATCATGTACAGTCAAGTATAAAATGTAGGGAAGACATTTGCATAGACTTTATGCGAGGTTTGAGTAAGTGTTTCGGTTAAACTTAGTCATGGTGCGTGTTAAGTTGACATAGTATGAAATGGAATGACTGAGTTTGAGTATTATTAGTCATAACGAAAAGTAGAGACGTTGCACAAACATTGGATCACTTTTAACATAAAAGGTTACCGGTTTTTTATTAAATTTTGGTTTATTTATGTTTAGGTTATTTACTTTCAGATTAAACACACTGTATACGTTTTGTATACCTGTTGTGTTTATTTTAGGTGATATATATTGCATGGTGTCTATTGCACATCACTGTAATGCGAATTAAACGTGAAACTTAGTACAGTATAATGTTGACTATACGGCTTCTTGGCCACGAAAAGTGGTTTGCTTTTATCAGAAAGACAATACAATTGTATTTTCTATATTTATCTCGTTCTTACATTAAACTTTTCGCAGAAATAAGCTTTCGTAATCCTAATATTTCCTAATCGTAAGATAACATTTCACTTTGCATTCCTCCATTTTAAGATAAATATGAACGTTTTAAAATTAAGAACCCCATCTCGATACAAATTTGGTACAAAATCGCACGCATTAGAGAGTTAATTAAATGTAAGTAAGACATACAAAATTGTTTGTTACCGATATTAAGTTTTGAAAATCACCTAAGTCCAAAAAATGGGTTTTGTAATGATGTTTGTTTGCCTAAAGTCTAGGTTGCTCTACACCCAGTCACTGTTGGTAAAAAATTTACAAAAGAAAAGAAAGACAGAATTAACAATTAAATTTAATTACTTGGTTCAACAAGTCCATCACGGAGACGTGAGCTCAGATTTGTACCTTATCTTTAACATGTAAGCAATAAATTTTCTCATTCTTGCGAAAATAAAGCTTTAAATATTACCATTAAACAATTACATTTTAAGAATGTTTTACGATTTTGGGATCTTCGTCTTTTTTATGTAGTGCTAAATGACTGCATTTTTCAACATTTTCGGGAGGGGGCAAGCATGTATTTTATTAGGATAATGTATTTTATCGAATTTTTCTAAAAAAAAAAAAAAAAAAAAAAAAAAAAAAAAAAAAAAAAAAATGGTGCCGATTTTGAGAATATAAAAATTATGGGTATTTGATCTGATGGGCCTTTTGAGTTATGAAGGAAAAAATGAAAAAATAATTTGATTAAAATATAAAAAGATACAAATAATGTTATAAATCGGACGAAAGAGTTTATCCGAGTAAAAAGTAAAATCTACAAATCTACACCTTCGTAAAAACAACTTTGGAGTGAAGAATTATCCAAGACAAACATAACCTCAATTATCTCGCAGTCGGTTTAAATTTGCCGTTTTAGATAAACAGTTTGATTTATCTGTTTACAATATTAAAATTATTGACACAGTAAGTAATAACAATGTTTTCTCTGTATCGATACAAGTCCTGTGAGATGTGCATGAAGCCTTTGTCAAAACGACAACCCTCGCCGACACCCCCATTCGAATATTCTCTGGAAACAATGAACTCATTCTACCCGATGCTCTGCATAATTAGGAGCGACGGTAGCGACAACTTTACCGTCTTCTCACTCGACGCTATGTTAGGGATAAAAATGTAAATACTGTATGCTTCCTTGATGTTATTAAACTTGACTGTCTTTGGCTTGTTGGGACGTTAATGGTAAACACAGCTTTAGATTACTTTGTACGTAATGGAATACAAGATTTGTAAAAAGTAAAACATAAACTGTACGAATACAATGCACTAACTTTTTCACACTAGAATAAATACCTGCGCCTCCACAAAAATGTCCCTATTGTTTGGAAAAGAAAGACCTAATATGTATTTGATTTAAGTTGATTTTTTAATGGAAGTTGATTTTTTACTTGCAATTTTGTTAAATTAATGTTATGATTTTTTGTTTTGTTCACCTAAAATTCTTAAACTAGCGTTTTTTGATACCATAATTGATACAATTTAGTCACTATTTTTGAGTCTATTTCAAACTTGGTTGAAATGTGATGATTAATAACCAAACCACTATGATAAATCATAGCTAAAAACAATTAGAAAAAAACGAAAAATAACTTTGACCGCTATCCTGAAAACTGGTTTTCAATTAAATAATATTTTCCGTTAGAACATGTTTATAACACAACCGAGGCCCTATTTAAATATTTTTGAAAAACAAATTTTGTTTTTAGTTTTACACAAAGTAGATTATATACCAACTGACCTCGTATAAGAAACACCTGAGGGGACTTGCATATAAATAGTATAGATAACTTTTTTTTAAATCGGGTTATATGTTATTTTTTATTAGTTTTATGAATAAGTGTCAGAAAGATTGCGCAATATTTTCGTACCGTTATTAAATGAAATTTATAATATTAATCTTTGCCTTTATTACATTTATGTAACTTATTTTATGTCTGTAATATATATATATATATATATATATATATATTATATATATATATATATATATATTTATTTATTTTTCGATGAATATCACCCTAAAGATGCCGTCTGTGTAACGGCGAAACATGTCACATCATATATATGAAGGACTACTACAGACGTTAAATAAGGTATACTCATTTAATGAAATTTACTTGGGATGGAAAGTTATTCGAAAATGTCACGCATATGTTACATTTCCAGTGTCGAGTAACTCGCTGATGTCTACAATTCGTCTATAAGTAATGAACAGACGGTTGTGACATTTCACAGAATCATCGAAATTGTCGCCAGAAGCTGTCTACGTTGTCATGTGTTATACAAATCACGCGGGAGCTTTTGCAATGAACAGCTATTGCTATAAAATAATAAACAACTAGAAAACAATAAAAAAGAAACTTTAAGTTGGATGTATTTTTAAGTAGATTTACAATTAATTATTCTAAACCTTAAAAGTTTTATTTTTCTCTTCTTGTTTGAAGGCGAAACTCTTCTCTGTCATTATCACCTGATTGTAAGTTGTATTTATGGTTCTATATTATTAATATTCAGCCCTGTTTTCTTGTGGACATTAAATTGAATTATGTTTGATTTATGTACAGTTTCTACCACATCACATTCAAATTTTGTAAAAAAAAAGACTACATTAGACAAACCTGTAATGTCTAAGAACTAGAATGACTAGTTATTATATTCAAAATCAACTTTAGCATTTTAAAATTTAAAATGTTTTTCAGTTAATATGTACCGAAATATACAACACAATTTATTAGTATTTATTAACTGTTACTTTTTTTATTTATTTGTTCATCTTGGTGTAATCATATGGAAACCAATTGGAAATTTTTTTTTCTTTTCAAAAAGGATTTACTCACTTTAAACGAAAATTTGTACTACTTTAATATTTAAAAAATATACTTAACATGTATTTAGTAAATGATTCTAATTTTTAAACCATAAAAGAATAAAATTGTTTAAAAAAATACAATTTTATATTTTATTTGTGTATATCTGTTATCGTGGGTTTGTATGAGCACGTGCTTGTGTGTTAATAAGCACTCTAGATTTTGTAATTTGTTTACAGACCGTGGGACATGTAAAACAGAAAAATCAGTACAAAAAAAAATACGACAATTTTATGGAATAAATGGTCTCGAGAATAACGACTACAAATAGCTGACAGTCTAACAGAATAAAATATAAATTAATTATCCTCACATTCTTTTTCCACGATGAACAATATAAGAAATTTATTTTTTAAAAAAATCTATCTCGTAACAAAAAAATTAGAGTATCTTAGAATTGACGATATTTTAATGTTTAAAACGTATAAGAATTTTAATTTTCTGATAATTTCTATGGAATAATGTTTTTATGGAATTTAAATTCAAGGTAAAATTAAGTTATACTGGCTCTTAACCCCACATTCATATTTAAAAAAATACTACATTAGACAAGCATGTAATAGTTTAAGAACTAGAATAACTAGTTATTTCTCAAACTGATATTGAAAATCAGCTCTAGCATTCAACTATAGTAGCTCATGAAAAACTATAGTAACAAGATAAAATAAAATAAGTCAGGCGCAACGTGTATGCAATTCACGCATAACAGGCGTGTATTGCAATCTATTCTTCAGCCCCTGATTCACACTTTGTCATTGCAGTTTATCACAGAACCAGTCTTTCAACGACTATTATAACAGTTGACATGTGTGCAGTAGGTTTTTCAGTAATATTTCCTTGTCTATTAGCAAAGTGCAGCTAATAATTTATAACTTTAAAATAGGTTCCTTACAATAAATCGTGTTTGCAAAATACAGATATATCGTTTTTCAAGGACACCTTTTACATTGGCGTACAATATTACGTTTAAAAACATGACGTACAAATTTTTACTATAAGAGTATGTTTATTGTTAGAATAAGGATATTTTCCACTAGAAATGATGTAAGAATTTTTGTGTGTTATTTTCTTTCATTTTAAGAGATTTTACAGAAGTTTAATCACTGTCACGACTTTTATAAGTTGTATTCAATGTTATCGAAATTTAGAAAAAAAAAACTATTTAAATGATAGTATGCTATATTTAAGATCTTTCAATTTGTTACGGTATTTCAGCAATTAATCATATTGAATACTTAGAAGAAAACTTATATAAACAAGATTGTGTTGAAATTAAGGAATTGTTGTTGCGGCCATTTAATATCTTATTTTTGACTTAAGCTAGAAATAACTAATAATGAAATCATGTTTAAGTTCTTAAGAAAGGGTAGTTACTTCACTAAAATTAGTTTACTATTTAAGCAATTTAATTATGAAGCCGTTAGTTAAAAATTTTGGTCATCAAAAATCGTATTCATAGTAAAAACAGACTCTATACCAATTTAGGCTTAAATTACAGCAATAACTTGTGAAAAAATCGTCTTTACTGAACAAAATATCAAGATGTAGAGTAGTTTCATTGAAATCTTTCCATAACCAAATAATGAAATTTATGAGTTTGCTATTTTATGACAAACTTGCTACTATGTCATTAAAAACTTGTGAGTAGTTTCATTAAAATCTTTCCATAACTAAATAATGAAATTTATGTGTTTGTTATTTTATGACAAACTTGCTACTATGTCACTAAAAACTTGTGAGTAGTTTCATTGAAATCTTTCCATAACCAAATAATGAAATTTATGAGCAAATTTTATAACAAACTTGCTATTATGTCACCAATATCTTGTGACAAAATCGTCTTTACTAACCAACAAATCTGTCCATAACCAAACAATGAAATTTATGAGTTTGCTATTTTATAACAGACTTGCTATTATGTCACCAATATCTTGTGACAAAATCGTCTTTACTAACCAACAAATCTGTCCATAACCAAACAATGAAATTTATGAGTTTGCTATTTTATAACAGACTTGCTATTATGTCACCAATATCTTGTGACAAAATCGTCTTTACTAACCAACAAATCTGTCCATAACCAAACAATGAAATTTATGAGTTTGCTATTTTATAACAGACTTGCTATTATGTCACTAATATCTTGTGACAAAATCGTCTTTACTAACCAACAAATCTGTCCATAACCAAACAATGAAATTTATGAGTTTGCTATTTTATAACAGACTTGCTATTATGTCACCAATATCTTGTGACAAAATCGTCTTTACTAACCAACAAATCTGTCCATAACCAAACAATGAAATTTATGAGTTTGCTATTTTATAACAGACTTGCTATTATGTCACCAATATCTTGTGACAAAATCGTCTTTACTAACCAACAAATCTGTCCATAACCAAACAATGAAATTTATGAGTTTGCTATTTTATAACAGACTTGCTATTATGTCACTAAAAACTCGTGACTAGATCGTCTTTACTAACCAACAAATCTGTCCATAACCAAACAATGAAATTTATGAGTTTGCTATTTTATAACAAACTTGCTATTATGTCACTAAAAACTCGTGACTAGATCGTCTTTACTAACCAACAAATCTGTCCATAACCAAACAATGAAATTTATGAGTTTGCTATTTTATAACAAACTTGCTATTATGTCACTAAAAACTCGTGACTAGATCGTCTTTACTAACCAACAAATCTGTCCATAACCAAACAATGAAATTTATGAGTTTGCTATTTTATAACAGACTTGCTATTATGTCACCAATATCTTGTGACAAAATCGTCTTTACTAACCAACAAATCTGTCCATAACCAAACAATGAAATTTATGAGTTTGCTATTTTATAACAGACTTGCTATTATGTCACCAATATCTTGTGACAAAATCGTCTTTACTAACCAACAAATCTGTCCATAACCAAACAATGAAATTTATGAGTTTGCTATTTTATAACAGACTTGCTATTATGTCACTAAAAACTCGTGACTAGATCGTCTTTACTAACCAACAAATCTGTCCATAACCAAACAATGAAATTTATGAGTTTGCTATTTTATAACAAACTTGCTATTATGTCACTAAAAACTCGTGACTAGATCGTCTTTACTAACCAACAAATCTGTCCATAACCAAACAATGAAATTTATGAGTTTGCTATTTTATAACAAACTTGCTATTATGTCACTAAAAACTCGTGACTAGATCGTCTTTACTAACCAACAAATCTGTCCATAACCAAACAATGAAATTTATGAGTTTGCTATTTTATAACAGACTTGCTATTATGTCACCAATATCTTGTGACAAAATCGTCTTTACTAACCAACAAATCTGTCCATAACCAAACAATGAAATTTATGAGTTTGCTATTTTATAACAGACTTGCTATTATGTCACTAAAAACTCGTGACTAGATCGTCTTTACTAACCAACAAATCTGTCCATAACCAAACAATGAAATTTATGAGTTTGCTATTTTATAACAAACTTGCTATTATGTCACTAAAAACTCGTGACTAGATCGTCTTTACTAACCAACAAATCTGTCCATAACCAAACAATGAAATTTATGAGTTTGCTATTTTATAACAAACTTGCTATTATGTCACTAAAAACTCGTGACTAGATCGTCTTTACTAACCAACAAATCTGTCCATAACCAAACAATGAAATTTATGAGTTTGCTATTTTATAACAAACTTGCTATTATGTCACTAAAAACTCGTGACTAGATCGTCTTTACTAACCAACAAATCTGTCCATAACCAAACAATGAAATTTATGAGTTTGCTATTTTATAACAAACTTGCTATTATGTCACTAAAAACTCGTGACTAGATCGTCTTTACTAACCAACAAATCTGTCCATAACCAAACAATGAAATTTATGAGTTTGCTATTTTATAACAAACTTGCTATTATGTCACTAAAAACTCGTGACTAGATCGTCTTTACTAACCAACAAATCTGTCCATAACCAAACAATGAAATTTATGAGTTTGCTATTTTATAACAGACTTGCTATTATGTCACTAATATCTTGTGACAAAATCGTCTTTACTAACCAACAAATCTTTATCACTGTACATTTTATTTTGACCCATAGTAATCTATTATTCCCACCCCTTTTACAACGGGATTTATATCACAACATGCCGATTGTTATTAAGTCGATATCAGGACTGTAGCACGAAGCGAAACTGATACTGTGGAAACCCCAAACAGATTTTTACGATCTTTTTTATAACTTACGAGCATGCGATGATGTTCGTAAAGATTTTCCCCTCCTTATAAAATAAATAAAACATTAATTTTTTAAGTTAACTTAGAAATCCTTTTCTCAATAAAAGATGATCTTCTAAATGAGATTTAACTGAAATTATTAAACACAAAACTGAAAGTAATCCACATTTTATAATAAATACGGTTCCTATTTTTGGAATTATAAAATTAACAGGATAATTCAAAAAACTTTTAGAATATTTTTCGCTAACATATCAATTGTTTATACAAATATTTTAAATTTTATTTACACTTTTATAAAACGTCCCAATTTAAAACTTTTAAAATTTTACTTTATTATCTCCAGGAGCAAAACTTATGTCATTATATATTTCAGTACAAATTAAACAGATTAGTGAAAACAGCCTAGAATTCGTTTGTTGTTTAAGATAGATTCAAATATTCTTGACCTGATACCTGAAAATGTAACTTATGTTTTCAACAATACATTTACAAATTATTTTGTAAAATATGTCTAAAAGATAATATTAGTGAAACTTTTAATTCATTGAACATTAGAAAAAAACTTAGTGTTGCCATTATCTAGTAAATAGATACCTATTTTATTTTCCTCATGATATGAAATATTATTACAATATCTGTGAAAGTTTGGATCTAAACGCCGATAATACAGTTGTTTGAAATTACTAACTAATAATTAGACAGTACATGGCTTAAAAACTTCAACTGTTTGGTCTAAATTTCAAGTCATCGATAAGTCTTGTAATATTTATAAAAATAAAACCACTTAGCTTGCTAAATCAGCAACAAAGTGAATTTTATTTTTGCAGTGAATGTTCTTGGAATTTTAATTTATTTAAGCGTGGATTTAAGCGAACCATATTTTCTCTTTTTCGTGAATCTAAAGATATTGCGATTGCAACAACACGTTGTTTTTAAAACGGTTAAGATCGATTTTCCAAGTAGCAACATGGAATGAAGCATGAATATATTTTCGCCGAGATGGAGGATTTTCATAAAGAATTAAATCCCAAGGCCTTTTACAGCACTTAAGAAATCATATATTCATATATATATATATATATATATAGCCCCTAAATTATGAACTAAATTACCATTTGAAGTAGAAATTTATAAATCAATATTTACTTTTCTTTAAACGCTTAAAACTTTTTTTCAGGCTTTGGAAATGGTGGAAAACTGGTGTAATAATTTCTGATTTATTAAAATTTAACTTGTCTAGTTTTTGTCAAAAATGGGGGGGGCAGTTTTAAGAATATAATCAACTTTTAATTTAAAACGTTATCTACAATTCATGTTATTAAATTTTATAGTTGGTCTTTGCCTGCCCGAGTATCTTCAATCCGTTCAAAGGTAACATTATTACTATAGTTTTCTTTAATTTATTTGAAGTTTTGTTTAATTAAGTAGGCTTTTATTTTAATTTATTGATCAATAAAAGGATCGATTGTATTCAATTGTAATACAAAATAAATTGCATTTCATTTCACTTCGATCATTGCACATTTTATGTTCCCCAGGATAGATCTGACAATCATATGGTTTTAATGATTAATTTTATGTAAAAATTAGCCGGGAAAACATTTATTTTTAAAACACAGAAAATATTATCCATATATTCAAATATTATCGTGCATAAATAAAATAAACTTATTTCCATATTCAGCGATTACGATCTCAGCAAAGTTCTGACAAATTGTGTCGATTAATTCCAACAAAACTACCAACCTTACAGAACAAATTAACAAAGTGGTTTCGATGGAGAGCGTGACCACTCCACTCTTATGTGCGTCGTAATTTATTCCGTCAAGTTGGTATTTGTTACGATCATTTGAATTAATAATTTCCACGGCCTACTAATTAGTAATGGGTCCTTGCGAAATGTCAGTATTTGGATAGCTGTATCAAAACAAAATATGAACTTTAGACGGGGTGGTCTAACCTTTAAACTTAACGGTAAATTATATTTACAGTCCTAACTGATAACGTACTCAACGTGTGTTTTTTAACTTCAAATGTTAGTTTTGTTTGCTTTGTGTAGGACATACATCTATTCAAAGTTATGGCATTTATAAATATTCTTCCTTTATCAATTGGAAAAACAAAAGTTTATACCAAATAGAATAGGATAGAGGACTGATCAGTTAAAATGTAATATACCAATACAATATTTAATACAGATTTTATAATGTATATTTGGAAATCTTTGTATTTTTTCGGTGGGGTTGTAAGTTATAGTTTAATTATTAAAAAAGTCTTCTGTATATAAGCTTCTTCCATTATTTGGATATTTAGTGCTATTCCAAACGTGCTGGTATATTTTTATCGTTATCCGACCCTAAGAATGTCCACTAAAGATTTTTGCGTAAATATAATTTTTATTTCAAGGTGTAGATAGTTCAAATTGTTTTCTCGTCTTAAAATGCTTTAATAAATTTTGCCTCGTTTTTAAATTTGGATTAGTTATATATTTTTCTCAGCTTGATTTTTATTATTATTATTTCTATTTATAATAATAAATAATAATAATAATAATAAATGTATTTATTTAATTTGTGTGTTTTTTTAATCGTAACTATAGGGCCTTAATTTTTTTTGTTTTAATGTTTGCTGTAACGATTTTAATTCACATTTTCTAAATACTTGTTTAAGTAGTTCTAAATAACTGTTCTTGAAGCCACCCTCTACCAAACTTACAGTCAAGAATTGTTGGTAAATTATAATTCTGCATTAATTTAACGAAAAATTTTGGGGTAGCTGTCAAAAACCCAATTTCAAAATTACTTTTTCTCAAACTCGGATCAAACGATTTTCATTAAATTATGCTAAAATCTAACCTTTAAGGATCCAAACGAAACTTATTTGGTACTAACACCGAAAAAATGCCAGTTCACGAGGTACCAGTAAATCACTACAAAAATAAATCTTTTATGAGCTGTAAAAATTATATAATCTCTGAAATATTTAATGAAATGAAGCTTAATGGTCCAAACTAGTGTGTAAAATTTCAAAAAAAGGAGCTGAGGTACTCATCTTTCAAATATCTCTAAAAAATATATTCACAAAACGTTGATACCAACTTATCTCCCACTAGTTTTGCTGCTTTGAAATCGGGCTTTGTGTGCATATCGATTATTTGCCTTCTACTCGAAAATGAACCAGCACGTAGTGGAGTAATACACTAACCATTCATAACAGGCTTCCAGTCATAAAAGTTTTTCTAATAATTGGTTCTAGAGAATTGACACTTTCTTTCAATAATGTATTTCTTATCTACTAATATTTGCAACCACTGTTTGTTTCATAATTACCAAAAATTCTTTTAGAATCGTATTGCTGCAACTTTGTAAATCCAACATTTTATTATACAGTTTTACGATGTATTACTTGGCAAATCAATACTATAAGAGTTTAATTACTTTGACAAATAGTAATAAAATCTTAAGTGGCTTGTGTTTAACGTCTTTCATATATAACCCTAGCCGTGTGCGATTTATAGCCTTCCTTTTACTTTCTCCCATATCAACAGTGCAATAAAATTATTATGATCGTTAAAAAAAAATCTGTTTTCAGCGCAAATATCAGTTTTAGTTCCTCTGTAGTGGAAATCAAAGACTTTTCTCGTTAACTCTATGGATTAATCTTTATCTCAAATCTTGTCTTACCATTTAAAGTATAGGGTAATTTGGTTTGTTTTTAACATTGTGAATTTAAAATATGACATGCACTGAGAAGATCCGACGTTTTTTACCATCCTCAACCTTATATTCAGATCGCCAGTTGCATAAAATGAGCTATAACAGATTCGTATAAGATAAAGTTATGAACAAACTAACTAAAAATCGTTTCACAACCCCCTTTTGAACTTTTGCAGCCATTTGTTATATTGCACACCTTTCATATTCAACCAAATTAAAATCTAGTTTGCATCTTAAATTTTACTAAAATTCCGATTATTACCACTTCTTTCTATTTTTGAGGTTATTTAGTTTTTTTTTTTTTAATCTTCTTATTTTTTATGTTGTATGAACCACGTTTCGCCATCATTCGATACAACTTTTGACACTGAACAACATGTGAGTATACACAATGATACCGATGTGAGGATAACATGTACACCAATCCTCTGGCTGCTGCATGTCACTTTTCCTATGTAACATCCTAATTCAAAATTGGATTAATTCTAATTAATTTCAAATCTTTTTTTTGGATTAATTATAATCCCGTTAATTGTTAAGCTGTGCTCATTGTCTTTTGTTAAATTTTGTAACTATAAAATATATAAACTAAAAGGGGGGATAAATTTTCAGAATCTATTGATTAATTTTTTTTATTTAAATTATAATATTTTACATTAAGGGCGTATAACTTTTATTAATTATAATATTGTTAATCATAAGCTGTTTATGATGATTTGTCTCAGGATGTCTTTCTAACTTGTAAATGATAAAATCTGAACCGTCGAAATTTCTTTTTTTTGTTCAATAAACTTGAGCCTTGTTAATTACTAAATTTGTCTTTGTCTTTTTTATTTTTCTTTTCAAACATTGTTACCATTTGGTTCCGCCTTTCTTAAATTTAAGTCCCCTGGTAACACCTATACAAATTTATTAGTAATACGTTTCCTGTTCCCGCCTCTTTCATTACTATTAAATCTGCAACATGTAAGACTTAATTAATTTTATAACTCTTTAAGTACTTGTGTGTAAACTTACAATTTAACTTAAATATCTGTCGATACGCTGAGGCGTATGTTTAGCTGACCAAAGTGGAACTGAACAAATTGTGAGGATTTGCAATGTTTCCGGTCACAATAATCTTAAAACAACGATTTTTTTTTAAACTCTAAATTACCATTGATTTGGAAATTTAACCATCAAATGTTCGGGTTAAAGAACCTGGTTTATAAAACCCCTCTACGTACTAAATTTGAGTAAAACTTTTAATTAAATATTGCGATTGTGTGTGTGAGAGAGAGAGAGAGAGAGAGAGAGAGAGAGAGAGAGAGAGAGTGTGTGTGTGTGTGTGTCACAAGTAGTAACAAATCACTTCAATGTAGGTACTTTATCGATGAACAGTTCATGTGCTCGGGTTACGCCGTTCATGGCATGAGTGGAATCGAAATAGCAAGAATTTCTATTTTAAACTTTTTTTTTTTCTTAGCTCATTGGTTTTCATCGGACAAAAAATATCGACGAATTTTCAATATCCATTCTAAGTTGCATAAAACAGTTTAGTATTTGTTAGCTATAAGACGACTACCTTGGGGTCGTTACTATCAAAATCCTAGAGTAAAAGAGTAAAAAATCATAGAGTAAAAAGAGTTAGAAATCCTAGAGTTAAAACTATTGATCTGAATAGAGTAAGTTGTTTTCTTAGCCATATATACGATCATTATATCCTTTTCAATGATATTGTCTTATAATAATAAATTCGATTTTTAGGTAAATGACATTGTTTCCTCTTTGATTAATAAAAATGTTGATATTAAAAGTTTAGAAAAAAAAATTGTCTTATTGGTGTTAATAAAATAAACAGACTAGCGGACAAAAAACAAAGTGTTGTAGGACACAAGTTTACTAAAACTTTTTCTTTGGACCCTCTGTTCTGAGCTAAACAACAAATTTCAAAAGCTCTTTTGTAGATTTGTTTTATAATTTACAATTATTAAACTTTAAAAAATTAATTCTAAAAACACGCACACATAAATAAAACATATTTCAGGAATATTAAAACACTTGGTGCGCACATAAAACCCTATAAACCTAACCTATAAAAATATTTACATAAAATCTTGGCTTGGCGGTTATAAATTTTTACGAGGCCGACATATTATTAGATGCCAGAAGTATGTGTATTTAACAATGTCCAGGCAATCCCTGGGGGCCTCGGTAGACCTGATCGATCCACTCCCCCCCCCCCAACTCCCCACTGCCACCTACAATGTCATGCCTATTCAAGTCTTCAATGTTTGTGTGTTCAAAATAATCTATTAAAAGAAATCGTATAATTCTAGATGGAATTTATTTTGTACGACTTTCATGCTTATATCTTACGTAGGAAGCTCTATAATGTGTAAAATCGTGTCTTCTTTTTGAGAAACAATTATAAATATTTAGTCTGAACCAACCACATGTTCAAGCCATGATCGAGACTATAAAATTACGATCAGATGTCACTTAAGGGCTGCTGGGTTATTTTATTTTTCCTAAACAAATTTGATAATACTAAGTTACCTGATCACGCCTCACATATTTCCTATAAATCTACAACAAGCAAGGCTTAATTATATTAAAAACCCTATGGGTGAACTACAAAGTTAAACTCAAATATCTGTCAGTGCGCTGAGGTAATATGTTTAGCCTCCAATTACCTGACCAAAGTGGAACTGAACTCACTGACTGAATTAAGCTCTTTATTCTATTCTCCTATTGGCTGGTTCGGCGACGCGCACTTTAGCACCAATTCAATTTAAATACATGAATATAAATCCGCTCTCAGGCTCCCAGCAAAGAATTAAAAACTTGCTTATCATGCTCTTCTTTAGCCAAACTCAAGCGTCTTATTGATTCTTTTTTTTGTATATAATTCAATTAAATCTCAACTTTTCATCCCTCTATTTTTTACTTCAGAGAAGTTATTGACAACTTACTTGTGATTACAAATAAGCGCTCCTTCCCTCCTTTTAATTTTTTCATAGATGAACATTCAGAAAAATTGTTGGAGTGATATATTAAGTTCTTATAAATATTCGCCTGTTCAGGCTCTATTTCTGTAAAGGGTGGTATGATGTTTATTAAATTATCTAAATGTTTCAGGTAATTTTAAATTTATAGTCATCAGCCACCGAATTTAACTAAAAGTATAAAGTGACTAGCAGACGAAGCGTTGAAATTCTACTACTCATTTTGTAAACATAACTTCATGAACTGATAGTAAATTTAAAACAACTGTGGTAAATTCACATGGTAACTCTTTAGTTATTTTTTGTAGTGTTTTCTCTCTATGTATTTTAAATGAACATATTATTAAAGATATTTTCTATCAGCTGAGCTGTCTATTTCAATTGAATAATTACAGGTGATTTCTGTATCTACATTGAACATTTTATTAAATATATTTTCCATCAACTGAGCTATCTATTTCAATTGAATGAATACAAGTGATTATTGTATCTACATTGAACATTTTTTTCATAAACAGGACCGTTTATTTTAAATTGATAAAGCAAGATTTGTTTAAAGATTTTTTTTAATGTTTTATGAAATTCATGAAAATATTTTAAATTTTCTCTACCGGACGGACTTTTCAATGAGGTTTCTTCCGGCTCTTTAAACTTTGAGGAGACGGTATTGGCTTACGGAATTAAATACATAAATAACTGAAAGCTAATACGATGTAGGCTATATGGATTATATTATAAATATTTATATATTATTATAAATATAAATCTCTAAAAATAAAGAGAAAATTACAAGGTCAATTTAATTTACAATATACAGTACATCTGTTTGGAAAATAGTTTGCTGTTGAAAATAGCTGTTTTATTTTTATATTTTATTATTATTATTTTCGGACTTTCCATACCTCTTTTCAAATGTTGTAAAAATAATAATAAACAAATCGATGTCTTTAATTTTATATTACCCAGAAAAAATCCATAAATATTCATAATCTGAATATCCTTCAAACGTATCCCAATGTTTCTCGTCTTTAAAAGTGCTTTATTAGCATTAAAAAAAAAAAAATTAACCCATAAAAGACACATTGACTATTTTTTGTTTTTTTGTTGTATGCCTATTTTCATAATACAGTATAACTCGTTCCATTATTATTGATATACTGAACAAACATTTAACACCAATTTTTTTTTTCCACTTTCCTTCTTATGTTTCATTTGTGTTGAACAGTATAACAGCGTAAAATGGTTACTTCTGGCTCTTCTTGCTTCTCTTCGTATGCCGAAAATGTTTTGCAATTATTCAATTTTTATTGGTTCTGTAGTTCATTTTTCTTCTATCAACTTTGAAACATGAAATTTAAAAATAGATTTGGATTATTCCAAATGTGCCAGGTAGACTTAAAACAATAATTAAAGTTTTAATTTTCTTTATTATTTATTTTTTAATATATTATATGTCAAAGTTACGAAATACCTGCTCCATAGACAGACACTTTTGATTTTTCGCGAATTCGGTATCAGAAAAGCCACAATACAAATAAAAATAATAATAACATATGTTTCCCGAACGTGTTAAGACCCAATGACTAAATTAGTAACGTATAGTCCTTTAATACACGACAAATTGTAATTTTTTTTTTCACATTTACTTTAAATTAGGAGTGATATAAAGTATAGCACGACTTTATACAGCACGACCATGTTCAACCCGATTATATACACTACTATTTGATACAGCACGATTATGTACAACTCTTCTCTGTACTGTACAGTACTTCTAACTCGTCTCTGTACTGCACGAATTTATACAGCACGAGTATATACTGCACCCCAACTATGTACTGCACGACCATGTTCAACCCGATTATATACACTTCTACTATATACAGCACGATTATGTACAACTCTTCTATGTACTGTACAGTACTTCTAACTCGTCTCTGTACTGCACGAATTTATACAGCACGATTATATACTGCACCCCAACTATGTACTGCACGACCATGTTCAACCCGATTATATACACTTCTACTATATACAGCACGATTATGTACAACTCTTCTCTGTACTGTACAGTACTTCTAACTCGTCTCTGTACTGCACGAATTTATACAGCACGAGTATATACTGCACCCCAACTATGTACTGCACGACCATGTTCAACCCGATTATATACACTTCTACTATATACAGCACGATTATGTACAACTCTTCTCTGTACTGTACAGTACTTCTAACTCGTCTCTGTACTGCACGAATTTATACAGCACGAGTATATACTGCACCCCAACTATGTACTGCACGACCATGTTCAACCCGATTATATACACTTCTACTATATACAGCACGATTATGTACAACTCTTCTCTGCACTGTACAGTACTTCTAACTCGTCTCTGTACTGCACGAATTTATACAGCACGAGTATATACTGCACCCCAACTATGTACTGCACGACCATGTTCAACCCGATTATATACACTTCTACTATATACAGCACGATTATGTACAACTCTTCTCTGTACTGTACAATACTTCTAACTCGTCTCTGTACTGCACGAATTTATACAGCACGAGTATATACTGCACCCCAACTATCTACTGCACGACCATGTTCAACCCGATTATATACACTTCTACTATATACAGCACGATTATGTACAACTCTTCTATGTACTATACAGTACTTCTAACTCGTCTCTGTACTGCACGAATTTATACAGCACGAGTATATACTGCACCCCCAACTATGTACTGCACGACCATGTTCAACCCGATTATATACACTTCTACTATATACAGCACGATTATGTACAACTCTTCTCTGTACTGTACAGTACTTCTAACTCGTCTCTGTACTGCACGAATTTATACAGCACGAGTATATACTGCACCCCAACTATGTACTGCACGACCATGTTCAACCCGATTATATACACTTCTACTATATACAGCACGATTATGTACAACTCTTCTATGTACTGTACAGTACTTCTAACTCGTCTCTGTACAGCACGACTATGTACACTTGTCTCTGTACAGCACGAATTTATACAGCACGACTATATACTGCACGACTATGTTTAACCCGACTATGTACACTACTACTATATACAGCACGATTATGTACAACTCTTCTATGTACTGTACAGTACTTCTAACTCGTCTCTGTACAGCACGACTATGTACACTTGTCTCTGTACAGCACGAATTTATACAGCACGACTATATACTGCACGACTATGTTTAACCCGACTATGTACACTACTACTATATACAGCACGATTATGTACAACTCTTCTATGTACTGTACAGTACTTCTAACTCGTCTCTGTACAGCACGACTATGTACACTTGTCTCTGTACAGCACGAATTTATACAGCACGACTACTGCACGACTATGTTTAACCCGACTATGTACACTACTACTATATACAGCACGATTATATACAATTCTTCTCTGTACATCACAACTATGTATAGCACATTCTTATTACAAATGCAGTAATATATCTGTTCCCATTCTTCCATAAATTAAAAACTTGCTTATCTTAGCCCTTCTCGAGTCCAATCTCAAGCGTCTTATTGATTCTTTTTTTATAATTCAATTAAATCGCAACTTTTCATCCCTTTATTTTTCCCTGCCTTCTCTTCGTTGCCAAATCCCAATGTTCAGTCTTCAACTAAGAAGAGGATTTTCCTTTTATCAGTAAAAGTAATTATATTTTTTGTAAACGGATACTTTAAAAGTTGAAAAGGAAAATTAATTAAAATTTTTGTAATATTTATTCTGCTGAAATAAAAGATGGTCTGAAGGATTTAATGGATGTTTGAATTTCCATTTAAAAGCTTCCGGATTAAAAAAGGGTTGAAACTTATAAAAAATATATAATTATTATTGTCGTTGTAACGCATATTTATTTAAAGTAAAGAAAGTTTGTTTTGTATATGGCGAGGAATAACCACGTGATTAATGGGAAAATAGAAAGAGAAAATTTGTGTATGTGTGTGTGTGTATGTGTGTGTGTGTGTGTGTGTGTGTGTGTGTGTGTGTGTGTGTTGTGAGCATGTGTGCGTGCGGGAGTGGGTGTGGGTGTGGTGTGCGGGTATGTATGTAAGCCTATGAATGTAAGAGAAGAGAAATCTAAAAGTTAATGACAGTAAACTATCAAAGCAAACATTTTGTCCTCACTTCATAACAAATTCCATAATTTTTCGAGGATGGAGTTCACAAGGGCCATGCGTGAGTCAGAACCTTGCTGATGAACTGAAAATAATCGAATTTAAAAAAAAAAAAATCTGATTTAAGATCTTTGTACACTGCCTCTCTTAAAAATTATTGGGTAAACAATTAAACTACAGGAATTATTATTTTTTTTAACATCTTTAATCATTGTGATAGTATGGTATCACAAACAAAAACAAACAAAGCCCTCGAAGTTTTCCATATTTTACTTCATTCAATTTCTCTGAATATTGAATTTGTATTTATTACCTCTACTCGAATATGTTTCTTTAAAAAACAGAAAATATAATTCATTGTATAAAAATTTGATTAAAAGTATAAAGATCAAAGGTTGAAAAAGGTAAATCAAACGGACGCACTTTGAGTAATTTTATTTATAAAGCAATATCTTTACGTTTTCATGATCTGTGGAAAAGAGGTACAATGCTAAAGTTTTGTCTTGCAGATTTTAATATCGTCCTTTCAAACATTCAATATGCCTAAAGGATTACGTATATCATATCTGCCAAACAGATGTAACAGAAACTGTCCTGATAAATTACGTTTGTGTTATAAGCATAGGTCTGGAGACATTAATACTAGATTCTTTCTGTGGTTTTGTTTGTTAACATTTATGATTTAATACAATCAGATGTAGAGAAATTGTATGATCGAATTTTTTTTTTTTTTTCGTATTTTTTATAGTTGTTTATTTTTTATTAATTTGTAACATTTCAAGTTACTTTTGAATCTGACTATTTGCTATTTCATTTTACCATTCTAATTATTAAAATAATTCATATCAATAAGCATATTTAGTCTTTATTAATAAACTCGATTTTTAACTTAAGTCATTTATTAATTTGTCATTAAGTTTTGTTATCTAAAAAACACTCAAAGTCGTCGTATATCACCTTATGTATCGAACTTCCGTCATTTTAAAACGTACAATATTAGGATTGAACATTTATTTAGTTCAATGGCCGCTGTTGAAGTTTGCTCCTTATACAGTATACACATAGAGATTTACTCCAAACAGGCACGATCGGTGAACGTTTATATTGACAGGTGTCGACGTTTCCATGACATCTGTCATAGAATAATTTTAAATTATTCCAATAATTTAAAATCCCAATAATTTAAAATTCTATATTAGTAACTCCCCGAAGTCGAGCAATATGAACAACAACTGAAAACATATCCCTACATGAAATAAAACACATACGTTAATAAAAACTAATTGTAATTGTTTTATATGGCTTCGTAACATTGCCTATTCAATAACTGTCGCTGTTAGCCAATCCAAAGCTGCCGTTTAATTACAATAACGGTTATCTGTTTTGGTTCCGTACAACGCCCTACGATGGCAATGATAACGGCATGGAACTGTTTCACATAATGGCTTACAGACCAATACGTGATATTAGGTTTAGTTCCCTCTGATAATCACAGATATTCCTATTTATCTTCGTATCTATCTTTCTTACTCTCGTTATTGTCTCTATTTTAAGACAATACCAGCATTTAAGGCAATGTCACTCTTTAATTTTTAGAATGAACAAAATTTACACTAAATTTATAAAAGAGTTTGCCTATCTCACCACTATGTACAACACTTTATTAGTTTAAAAGTCTAGAAATTACAGTTGCAAAAAAATTAATAAAATTACAGTTTTAAATCTTCTTACATTTTAAAATATAATCTCTCTAATTATGGGATTTGAAACTTTCCCAGCCAACTTTACCAGACGACCAACTCCAGAAATCCAGTTCCATAGGTCTCAGCTTTTTGTCAACTTTTCAGTTACTCTGATTCATGAGAAGTTATGAATTTCGCTATCACCAAAAAATAGAGTTTAACAAAGAGATCGCCCGCTTGTCTAATTCCTTCTACGACAAGCAGTTAAAAAGTAAATTACAATAGCTTAAAAAAATAAAAAACATTTCTTTATTCTGAAACTACAAAAACTATTTTCCTACATAATCGCCATGTCGTCGATTCAGATATTTATCATATCGAGTGAAAAGTTTGTTAACACCTTCATTAAGAAAATTGCGTCCAACTTCTGACAACCAATCTCTTACTGCATATTCCACTTCGTCATTTCCGAATTGCTGTCTGTTCGGCAAGGGCTTCTTTTATTGGACCGAACACGTGGAAATCACAAGGGACAAGGTCTGGACTATACGGAGAATGTTCCCACACTTTGCTTTTGAACTTTTGCTTCTTTTGACACGAACAGAATGAGGTGTTGCATTGTCATGGAGAAGCACAAAACCTTCCACAGTTTTCCAGGGTGGCGGTCTTAATTGACTATATTAGTCTGTTCAAGGTTTCACAGTAAGTTGGTCCATTACGTGTTCAGTAATGCTCCCCTTGGCATGAATTCAGTATGCAGTATCCTTGATTGTCAAAAAAATAATCAACATCCCTTTCCCTACTGATGGTACCTGTCGATGTTTTTGAAGGGAGAAACCTTATCTCCATTCGCGTGAACTTAGTAATGTTTCAGGAGTGAAATGATGGACCCAGTTTTCATCTCCAGTCACAATTCTCTCCAAAAATGCACTGCCTTCCCTGTCATAAGAAAGCAATAACTGCAGAGCCGATTGAAAACGCTTCTATTTGTGTTCTGCAGTGAGTAAGTGAGGCGCCCAACGAGCGTACACTTTTCAAAACTGTAGATAGGGAGAATAGATCATGTGCACACTTCCATGAGAAATATTCATCTCAGTTGCGATTTCTTCAGTTGCAAGAATCAACTGTTGAACACGTTGTACATTGCCATCCGTGACCGAAGTCAGTCATCTCATCCTCAATTTCACTGCAGCTATTTTCAAACAACTCGCACCATTTTGCAACATCTGGCGAAGTTAGGTAAACTTCACCTAACTACCGATTAATTTCAGTGGGATTACACATTTTAGCCCATAGAAACGAGTAATAGCACGAATTTCCAATTTGGATACAACTTCCAAGTGCCTCCACATTATTACTCGTATTCGTCAACAATGGGATCATAAAAATTGTATGTACAGCTGATTTTACAGAAGTGTAAACAATGTTACCAACAGCTGCAATCAAAATATATCTTTTATAAAGAGCAAGAACAAACATATGCAATTTATTTTTTGACCGCCACTCGTACATCACATTTAATATCGTAACTTAAGGTTATGCCGAAGTACATATTGTACAGAATTTACTTATGTGTTAACTTTGTAGAGTTCTGCAAATATTGAGTTTCTTGGAAGTTAATTTCAAGCTCCATTTCTTTAGCTAAGTACCTCAAAAGATCTTATCAAATGTGTGTTAGATTTTAAAAATTACGACCGTTATAGCGGAAAATCTTTAAAAAAACATAAACATTACAATCGATTTTAAGTGTTCTTCATACGCAAGGTCAAAAAGAAATATAGTAAATCTTTTTTTTCAGTTCAGTGTACACAAGTGTATACAGGTATCATTTCGTAACAAGTGAAATACCAAGAATCTGATTTTCTACACTTATTGATTTAAACGGTAAAACTAATTTTTTTTAAATATACAATGGTTTCAAAATTTGTTAAGATTTAATTCCGAAATTTTAAGATCTTTAACAAAAAAATGTTAGAAAAGGAAAACATTCACAAAGAAAAATTTTCAATTGTGGTGCCTGGCACAATTGAAGATGTCCAGTAACAATGAGAGAGAGACATTCGTTCAAGAGACATCTTTTCATTTATCTTTATCAGAAGCAGTAATTTATCTTGTCTCTCCCCATACCACGTGGCTTTACTCAAAATATCTCCTGCCTTATTCCCAGCGTATACTTGGCTTGAGCGGAATTTCGTAAAGTCATATCACCAATAATGATTTTATTTTAAATGTATTCAATATAAACAATTTTGTAAAGTTAAGTTATTTACTTGTCCGAGATAAAAATTCAGAACCAATTGTCACACAATGACAATAAGCTGTATAACGTAAACAATCAATTACAACACAATGTGAATCCTCACAAATAAACACTATATAAGTTAACCTAAAAATAATTTAAAACAGCTGTTATAAATTCTCAAACAAAACAATAAAATAAAAGGTATTTATGAATTTAAACAATTTAATTTTGCGAAATGTAAGCAATCAATCACAACAAAACGGGAATCCGCACAAATAGAGTAAGAACTATATAAGTTAACCTAAACTTAGTTTAAAACAGCTGTTATATAAATTGTCAAACAAAGAAAGAAAATAAAACGCATTCGAGAATTTATAACAGCTTTTTCAGCAACATGTTATTTACCCATAACAGGCATGTTATGTAAACGATAAATTTATCACAAAATAAATGTGACACTGTCCAATTTGACACCCCAAGTATTAAAATCGGCCCTATGATAATTAAATACACGCCTGGCGCAGAAATTTCTTAACGAATTTAATATAATATATTGTTGAACTTCAGTCAGATTATGTCTGTAAGCTAGTTTTTTTTAAATAATTAATTGTTAAATATCACATTTCTCAAAATCCACTCCAATAATTTCAAGTAATTTTTAAAGTTATGGTTCTGATTGTCGTTATTAAGTGGTAAGTTAATAGTCATAAAAATATCTTGTAATGATCCCTGTTATGTATCTAAATTGTGTAAATTAATGATTAACCAATCTAATATAATTTTAAATTTAAGTTTAATCATGATTGGACGTGAATGATAATTCCCACCAATTTTATAGCCTTAAATATTTCCTAAATTGCACGACCCTGTGTGATTCCCACGTGTTAGATTTTTAAGCTTCAGTATATTACGTACAAGAGATTGTAATCCTTTTTTGGACTCCTGTTTGCACTCAATTCAAGTAATTCCCGTTATATGTAAATTAGATATGAAGGTGTAATAATGTTATTTTGCTTTATGCTTGTTGTTAAGTTTGTCTTATAATTAGTTTGGTTGTTTCAGCGCGAGGTACTTCAACGCGATGTGGACCGTGAACGGAGACTCCGGTTGGACTCCGAATGCCGACTCCGGAACTCCGCTTCAGAAGCAGAACGCTGTCGAACACGCCTCGCTGCCTTGCAACGGGAGTTCACTAGGTGAGTCTTTGTTTCAAGTGTTTTGTTGTCATAACTCACAAGGTGTGATACTGGATGAGGGGTATGAGGGAATGTGGTATTACTCCACCCCAAGTTGGGGTAGCGACAGCAACGGGTATGGAATAGTACGAATGAAGAAATTCTGTTTTTCTGCTATAAATATAACGTCAATACATTTATAACGAATAGTCAGAGGAAAAATGGACTTCTTGCATCAATTCTTGTAGTGAAATCCAGAGTGACTTACTGATGGGTCCATTTGTCTGTGCGCGCGGCTTGCTATGGCGCGGCGGGGAAGAGGGGAGTGATTATCGCTCATTTCCAAAAATATGTGGTCCCGCGCGGCGCGCCGGACGTAGATTATTCACCTGTCTTCAATGTAGCTTCGAGTTGTTTGTAAACATCATGTTTCTATGTGCACTACAAATCTTGTAAACTGTAATTATGTGTCGCGAAAGGTAGACAAACATAGTTGGGTGAGCGAGCCCTACTTTTACAGAACGGCTAGTAGCGTCAGAGCCGCGCGCACAGACAAATGGTCCCATCAGTACCTATCCTGACTTGTAAATACATTTTGAGTATTTTAATATCAACCCCTACACATGTTGGTACTCCAGCGGTCTTAATTTGGTTATACAGATTCTATCTTGTATTATCTTGAACAAGTTCATTAACTTATAAAATCGTTCAGATAGTATTAAAATGGCGACCGTTTATAACTTCCTTGATCAAAGTTTTGAAATGACACAACTAAAAATCTTTTTAATTATGTCAAAATTATCGCTTCGTGATTCTACACATAATGTGATACTCCAACCTTTCAAATATAATTAAATTATAGTCAATACTCAAATGTGAGAACATCAACTCCATATTTTAAATCTGAATAGTGAATATAGTCAATGTAGAGTATGAAGCAAATCGTGTTAGAAAATGCTAAATAATGGTCGCAATATTCTAGTAAAAATCAAGTTGCATGGTTAGATTTTTTTTGTTTTAGAATTCTATACAATTAGAGTTTTGTTTAGTAAGGGAGGGTTCTATTTTTGAAACGATTATTTATCACCTTCCCTTCCTTCAATAATAGTAACATAAACACATTACTTTTACTACAATATACTTACCTCAACTGTTCCAGAAAAATCCTACTTTTCGTAACATTCATCTGTAACTTATTCAGATATTACCTGTTATATTAATGTCTCATCCGGTTTCACAAGCATTAATATTTAGTCTGATTCTTTGATAGACTAATCAGAAATCAATTAGATCGCATGGATCAAAATCTCTAATCAAAGAGCTGCGATCACGTGATCAGAGATTTGATGAGAGAAATGATTTAGCAACATCTGAAAATGTTAGAGCTGATGTTGAGAAAATTTAATTTTGTCTTATTGTCGTTACTTCTAAATTTTTAGTTATAAAAAAGTCCCGAGACATGACCAAAATAACAAACATCATTCCAAAAACTAATTGAAGGACCTCAAAACGGATGTTTCCGCGTAAAATTCGTCACCGATTTTTGACCCATTACATAACTTTCTTTCATGTGATAAAGTAAAAATATACAATTTTCAAAATGACAACAGCTTGAAAAGATTTTCAGTAGTCCTTTCTTCATAAATAATTGCTAATTTTGTGCAGCTTGCTAGTCTACACATGATAGTATCAAAGTTGAGGTTTGCATCTTGAGCATACAAAATAAAAACAACCCAACCCTTTATAATGTAAGCGATATGTTAAGTAGACTGTGAATGTTGACATCAGTTATGATGTAAATAGATCAATAACACAGAATATAGCAAGGATTATATTTATGATCAACCCTAAAATTAAACAAAGATTGATCGCTCGTGACTCAGGGGACGCTCCGCTTACCCCCTTCATCCACTCCCTGTATTTACTTAGATTAGGGAGTTAGAGCCTTGGCCAACCTTATCTTTGTATCGAAATAATGCTAAGCTTATATTTAAACTTGGGTGTTGTGTAGATAAACCCTTAAATATAGGTTTGTGTGTGTGTGTGTGTGTGTGTGTGTGTGTGTGTGTGTGTGTGTGCGCGCGCGCGCGCGCTTGATCTAATGAAAAACTTTAAATGGAGGACCTTCTTTACTTTTTCATGACATTTTGAAACCCCGGTTGCAAACTTTGAAACCTGCTTCCATTTTCCAAAACGTTAGCTGACTTTAAAATTCCTATTAAAAACCCTTATTTTATACTCACCTTATAACTCTAGACATCCAAACTAATGTCAAATGAGTAATATATAACATATATGCATTATGTTTCCTGTATTATTTATTTTAGAGAAAACCAATTGTTTAAAATATCTTTAATTACAACTATAATATTTTAATTAAAATATGATAGAAACGACACCTAAATTACAACAAAATAAAATGAATCGGCCCAGTGAAACTAGAAAAATGTCTGTACAAACATTTAATAATTTCACAACTATTGATTAACCGTAAATTCCGGTACCAATACTAAGACTACGTTGCATACACAAATTAAAGAAGGAAATAAAATTATGTTTATGAAAAAGTGTGTACTTTCGGAAGGATTAATAAGAGATGAGAAAAGCGAAGAAGAGCAAAGGACAAAACGGTCGTCATAAACAACGAGAGCAATGGTCTGGACAGTTGATAAGAAAGAGCTTCGCGAATTATGGGTATTGCCTGTATAGCCCTTGCCTGCCTCCTTGCTGTAATCTTCCCCAGAGCAAAATCCCAGATTACACAATTTATTAATATTGAATGTTTAGGCTTAGTTTGGAATATGTATTCCCTTGGTACGCCATAACACAATCTTGGATAAAAAATTAACGTTGCACTAACTTTCTCAAACGAAGTCAAATTCTAAAACATCCAAAACTGATTTGTCTCACAGAAGTTGTAGAATAAAAATTTTAAATAAATTATGATTACTGTTCTAAAAATCAGATCTCAAAGTCGTCCCAAACGAAAAACCAATGTACCAAGCTGTATGTAAAATAAAATTACATGTTACGAGTAATAAGTGAAAATAAATTGAAAGGCTGTGAGGGTTCATATAAGTTTTATCTAATTACTCACAAATTGTCGTTGTCTTTTTACAACATTTAGATTAGAACATTTCCTATTTCAGCAAATTTTAGGTTAATGCAATCCCCGAAGTTGAGATATTCAACCTTCCAGTACGACATTTGTGTTTTATTTTATTCTTTTTACCAATTATTCTTCCGTTTTGAAGATTAGTTTTGTTCAGATCTGTAGAGGCTAAATTTTAACAACATCTGTAATTTAGAAGAAGTAACCTATAACAAATTTGTATTTATAATTTTGGAAAGGGCAAAAATTCGAGTTTTTGAAATATTATGTGTGGAGTATCAAGTAAAACTAGAAGTTATTCTGATTACGTCTTATTTGAAGTAAAAAATAATTTTGTTGGCGTTAGACCAAATTTAAAGTGTCAATTTTCATGCGCCCCACCCCCTTCTCTAACTTGAACACGGCGTGATCCACAAATCTAAAAAAAATTATTTGGATTTGAAATTAAATTGCAGTACGAAATCATATATTATAGTTTTTTTGTGTGACGAATACAACTTAATTTAATCAACTTAATAGTTAGTACATGTCCCAAAATTGTCATATATCAAAAATGAGCGAAATCGATGGAAGGATTTATGTTAGTGCACAAAAACTGGTAAAGAGTAACAGGCATAATCGTACAAAGTATTTTGGAGTCAAGGACCCTCAAAACGAATATAAAAAAAGCAGAGAAGGTATTTATTCATTATAAACCTGCGTTTTATTGCTCTAGAAATATAGGAAAATTAATTATTAACAATAAGGATAAGAGAGATAGTTTAGAAAATAGTGGTGTGTATAAAATTTCTTGTAATGATTGCAATTGTGAATACATAGGTCAATCCGGAAGGTCAGTTAAGAATAGAGTTAAAGAACATGTACACAGTTGGAAGTATGGCAAATCTAATTCAAATTTTGCAAATCATTTATTAGACACAGGACATAATTTTGATCCTAAGTTAAACGTTAAACTTCTGCATATGGAACAAAAAAGTAGGAAACTCAATAACCTGGAATGTTTAGAAATCAATAGATCAATTTTAAAAAACCATACGTCCAACTTAAATGAACAAATACATCTTAACTCATCACCACTATTGAGACCTATTATGTAACCTTTGTTTTCTTAAACACCCCCACTTCCATCCCACAGGTTAGATCATTGACCTTTCTTTTGTCATTTCTCAACCCCTTTACTCTTCTAACCTTTCCTTTTGTCTCACATTTTTAGTTTAGACTTGTTTGGTTTTCAATTTAGTTGCTTGAAAATGCCTAACGGCGAAACATATGTCGCAATTAAAGCTGTTTGTGGAATTAAATAATCATCTCATTATTTCCAATAATGATTTGTGAATTAAATCCGGCGTCATTCTGTATTAGGGCCATATTAGGATGACTGTACATTTCTAAAATGTTTTGCCGACGTCTTCTATGTGTGTATTCAGTTTAAAGGCAATCGTATGAACTAAACCTGTGTAATTCTGTATTTATGACCATTATGTAACGATTTAAATAAACCATGTACGCCATATAGAAATCTTTTTGATCTTTTAATTAATTCAAACAATAGACTATGTTGGTGTTTTTCTCTTTTAAGTTCTAGTTTTACACTTAATAACAAGAGTAGATTTATACTCTCGAAACCTGATGTATTAGTTTTCACATACTCAAATAATGACGAAAATCCAATTAAACCATATTAATAATATGAACAATCCATAGTTATCAAATAACTTTAAAAGCTTATTAAATTTGGTTGTTACTAAATTTAAAATTGACAGCGGCTAGAAAACTATTTTCAATAGTTTTCAGATCCAGTCTGATCGAATAGTACTGTTCACACTAATTAAAACCAATCAAAACTGAAAAGTTGCATTGCATTTATTTAGAGATTTCGTTTCTAATATAAGACGTCATCACACATTTGTTTAAAATGTCGGTATTATAAAGTGTGCATACTCTTCAAATATCTTTTAACTAAAAATCCAAAAGTAATAAATATGTAGAAAATATTATTCAGGGATGAATATTGTACAGTGACATGAAACCGACCCCACGGTTGTTACATAATCTCGCCAGATAATGTCCTCGTCGCTAAAAGCTGAAAAGTTAATGAACCAATACTGCAATACTGAACATGCAATCACTTGATAGTGGAGTGGAGTTCTTCACTTGGCTAACCTTGCAGTGTTTTGTGGTTCAAAATAGTTCATGCAATAAATAATGATTAAATATATTATCAATCGTAGTACATTTATCGTGGACTACGACATGTGATTGTTTTAAATTTAAAGAGCTATATAAAATTGGTACAGTGTTGCCCTGTTTAATTACTGAAAGTCAGTTTGTGTAGAATGACTTGTATACATTTTTTTTAGATCTAAGTTCATTCAAATAACAGATTAGAAAAATATTTTTAGATTCGTTACAGCCGATGTAGACTGAATTGAAGTTTTCGAGTTTATGCGATAACCCAAATTTTAAATTATCGAACAAAAACATAAAGAAAAATAAATAGAGAGATGTATTTCTGATTCACTGTTTATTTTTTCTCTAAATCGGTTCACCTGTTTGGGTTGTAACGCGTTGTACGACGACAGACGGATGTCATTCCGAAAAGGAAAAAAAACACCTTTTTGTACTCAAGATACCACAAAAGGTGTTTTACCAGTTTTATAACTTTTTTAATATTAGTTATCTGTGAAAAAGTTTATAAAAACACAATGAATTGAATATTAAAAATTACGAGATGGATTGCATTAAAAAAATTATAAATAGTTTTTACCATTTTTTCTTTTGTCAAACGCATTCGTTTTGGCGTTACATAAGTGAATTCATACTATTCACATTTATTTTTTTACATTTTTAAATATTTTAAACTACCATAATCGTTCAAATACAGACGAGTTTATTTTCTTTATTTGATAAATATTTACGGACTAACATCGATAACTGCAAGACTGAATAGCGTTTTAGTTTACTAAATATGTTTTAAGTTGAAAGGTCTATCGATTTTAGTCTGTTCTAAGTTTAGAAAAGTCTAGACAAGTTAAAGCTACAATAATCAATACCTTTTGTTTCTTTCCGTCTTGAAGCTACTCAGTCGAATATTCAGTCCTTATCTGTACTGTGGATCTTTACATGTCTGTTTGTCTGAATAAAAATGTCACTTAATTTGTAACAGATATTTGTAACTTTCAAATCGAATTCCATACGTTATATGCTAATTTTCACATTGGAAACGTTTCTGTTGCAGCTATCACTATGTTGAGACACGGACCATGAAATATCGATAACATGTTTTGAAAGAGCATTATAAATCTAATATATATCCATCTCAAATATGTAGAAAACAAAAAGAGATATTTCGATTTCATTTGCGAATCGAGTTGAGGCCAAATCATTTACGAATAGAGATATTATATTTTTCACAATGAGGAGAGGGGAGTGGTAAAAGATAACTTGGAATTTTTGTATGAAAAGGTATCTAGAGTATCTAGAGTTGCTTATTGTAAAATATATTTAAAAGAACATTTTGGTAAATATAAATTTGAGTGAATATTTAATATTTTTAAATTTAATAACAATTATCATTTAAAGTCAAATAAAAATGACAAATTACCTATTTTTCACAATTTATAATAGTTAAGTTAGTGTGTAAACCTACTTTGCGCTTTATTTTTCATAATTTTTCTCTAATTAAGGGTAATGTAAGACAGTAACTATTCTGTAAAATAGTTTTGATCCGCACCCTCAATCTAAAATTGCATTTGACCAGAATGAAAACTATTTAATTTACAGGTTCCATTATCATGTAACGAGTTATTTAGTTTTTGCATAAGCCTCGTCAGTGCCATAACTGGCGAAACCATAAAAAATGTAACCGACCAATAAAAGCTAGAATTTAACAAGGGAATTTGTGTGTATTTATTTGTAAAACATGAAATTCTATCATTTCATTCTATCATATAAGTACCGTCGGTCATCCATATAAACAAATAAAACTATTTAAATTTGACCAGTCAGCATAAAAATCTAATCGATTTGATTTTTTGGCATTGTTTTTTTTTTTCTTTTGGATGCAATTTTAAAAGTTTCTGATCTCGCTTACATCATGTAATGATTAAATATCGTCCATTTTATTAAAGTATTAAATGTCTCCATGAAAATTTAAATTGAGCATGGACATTTTCACAAGCTAGTTAAATTTAATACTGGAAGTTGAATTTTAGTCGACTATTGCCGAGTTTAAGCTATAAGGGTTGTGATTTGTGTCCAGTTTCAACAAATTTGGTAGAGACATTGTTTCGATATATTGTTATTGTTCATATTTTGTCAATGCCAAGATGATCGGAGAAACCTACATACATAATAAGTGTATCGGATGTGCACTGAAACTTTACAAAAAAGAGAGAAACCTATATTAAGAGAATATAGTCTCGTAATATATATATCACCACCGTGTCCGTTTGGTGAACGAGTACATAGTATTATTTAAGTGTCTATGACCTTGGTGAAAACTAGGTAGAAAGAAGTCCCTTAAGTATCTCCGTTGTATACTAGATTGTCTAAGGGGTGTAATAACTTCTAATATAAAATAAATGAGACGGTAATAGAATGAGTTTCTGCAGTTTGTTCAATTTTTTTGCGTTCCTTACTGTGCATTGGAGAAAGTAGGAGCTACTTATTTGTGATTACAAATTTTGAGTATTTGCCTTAAAAGCAGAGTATCCACTTTGTAACAGAGTTAATGTCGATTTGCATTGATAAAGACTTTCCTTTATAAAAATTTTCCTTTAACAAGGCTTTTCTTTCAAAAATTAAAGTTGATAAAAAAATTTTTAGACAAAATCTATTTTAATAGGAAACGTATATAGTGTGTAAATACAATATAGAGACCTACTATTGTATAATAAAAATATAAATAATAATTAATAGTAACACATATTAGGTTCCAATTTTAATTTCGGGTACGATTTTGGTGATAACTTTATTGTATTCCTTGGTGGTTAATCGATGCTGAATTTAATTTTAAAATATGGTTATTGCAAAATGAATAGCAAGAACCTATTAAGTAGGTAGTTTGCTAAATTTGAACATGTCTATGTTTTAAATTACAATCGATGAATGATCTCTTTAGATGGTTCTTACGAAAACAATCTTCAAATATCCGTTTGACGAGGTGAAAAGCTTTGATAACCTGTTTGTCGGCGGGATAGCAAGGTGTGTCTTAACCGTCTCGTGAATTATTAAAGTAAGTCTTTCAGTTTTATCTAACCGTATTCCCTTCCTCATCCTCAAATCCCGGAATCTTCGTTCTTTCATCTCGTCTCGTATCCAAGTATATTATTTGCTAAAGAGATCCCGCAAGTTTACTCAAGTATTAAAACAATTTGAGTAGGCAAATTGACAACACACGCTAACTAAAAGCTACTAGGTTATTCATGGAAACTTCCCTTCGGCATAGGGGATCTACCCTTATTCCACCCTCGATTTTACTTCTTAAATCTTTAAGACAACCGGTCTTTCACGTCTCAGCTAATTTTAAGCGGCATACATTGTTGCCGTTTTGCGCCACTCCGAGTCCAGGTGGCAACAACGTACTAGGGTGGTACAGATAAGAGAACGCAATTTGATTTCCTTTAGGGGTTGTGTATTACTTCCTCTTGGATAGTGATAGGGGAGTATAAACAATCGTAGGTTATTTCTTGGTCCCACCCTTTACAACCCCTTGTGTCACCTTTAGTGAGAGTTATTTGTCACGGGGTAGCTACTGCCGTTTCACCCTTGTGCGTGGAATAAGTATGACAATTAATAAACCGCTTGTTTATTTATGAAGTCTTGTACAGATTGTGCATACTATTTATACCTACCTATTTATAACTTATTTTAAATTGTAAAATGTTACTCTTTGTTGTGAAGAGAATATTGTTTTGGTTTTTAAATGAAATTAAACTTTTGATCGTAGCACAATAATAATTGTTGTCGATTTACTTAAATCCTAACATATTTTGTTACTATTACCGCCTAAAGTACAAAATAACTGCCATACAATTTTGTTTACATATTTTAAAAAAATTTACATACGTTCTAATGCTCAAGATGCACGTTATAAAATGAAATTTCTCTCAAATTTGTTGTGGTATAAAATTGTACCTACAATTATTAATGTTATATTATTACGTGGATAGTTATACAAAATCAATCAATTTTGATTAAATTGTAGGTTACGGAGGAGGTAAGACACATTTCGAACGTACTTTTATGTAACCTACTAAGTATTATCTCTGAATATTTTTTACTATTTTAAATTGGCTATTCAGTGTTTGTGTAACTCCGTGTATTGCTTCGACGGAATAAACAATTGCGTTACATTTTTTTAATATTCTGATAGCACATTCTGAAAATAAATATGCACCTATATGGTTTATTACTAATTAAAGTAAAGATACATGTAATTAAATTCATACAAAATCACTCCTATTTTCAAAAATATATTTGTCTTTTTAATTCGTACGACTTTGAATACTGTTTTTTTCAGATATATTATTTTTTTATATTTTGTAGCATTTTTTAAAAGATGAAATTTGATAAACTGGATATCATTCCAACAATTTATTCCGTATAAAAATTAATTAAATTTCAGAAAATCTAACTAAATTTTTAAGTATACAAATTATCTCTATGTGTTGTGAGTGTGTCCATCTGTCCAATACGAACACTTTGTAAGCTACACGCATAGTTTTGTATTCCGTTATCTTCATTACATAGATTGGACTCTATTGTATTGGCCTTCAATCAGGATGCCACCACATAAACCGAAAAATAATATTTACCCTTTCTACACTGATATAAACTTAGAATTTTTGAGAATTTCGTTTTAGTTATAAAAAAAAAACAGCACATTTTTACCATTTATTTGCAGAAAAGATTAAGTTGCATCAAATAAATTTATTACGATTCCCTCAGTACACTGGATCTGTTGATTTTTAAACAATTCATTCGTTAAAGGGGGAGGGGACTTGCAAGTAAACCAAAAAGACATTAAATTTTTGAATGTGTATTAAACCGATTTTTTTTCTCCTTAAATGAAAATTTGTACATATTTTCAGTTCACCAAATTATTTTATTATAGGAAATTAATTTTTTAGAGAGTAAAATCGTCATACTCTACATAAATAGGAAGAACTATTGTGGTTATCACGTCCGAGTTAACGACTTGTGAATTCCCTCTCTGGGCTAAACCATGCCCTAATTCTTACTCAGACAACCAGACCAGAAGGAAATTGAATTTCTTTTAATTTCCCTCAAGTTTTGACCCGTTGTTCAAACGGCTGGGTTAAAGAATCCAAACTAATGTAGGTTGAGACCGGGGTTGAAACCTTCGTTTCCTTTGCGACGATATGCCACAGTTTTCTCAGGCTGCCGAGACTATGGCCATAAATAACTGTATTTGAGGCGAAACCGTATCCACATTACACAAATATTTAGGTTGAAATTAATGTACTTGCAGGGACTACTATAAAATCTAGTCTGGTATGGGAATGCCGAGAGAACCGGGTAACTTTGTAGGCTACTGGGCGTCGGGGCGTAAGGGTAAAGAGAAGACAGACAAACTAGCTAAACGGGGTTCTGCATCCAGAGTTTGTAGGACCTGAGCCAGCTGTGTGTCTGGCCAAGATGGTCATAAATAGGTGGGTTCATGCAAAACACCAGCAAAGATGGGAAAGCCTTAAGGGACACAACTATAGTAAATACATTACCTAAAGACGTCCCTTCAGGTAGTCCTGAAACGACAAAATGACCCGAGGTAGGGGAAAATTTAGACAAATTACGGGAGACTGTGGTCTGAGAGTACACTTGCACAGCATAGGAGCTTATCATGGCGAATATGTTTGTAGACTGTGAGGGAAGGATGAGGAGACCGCAGACCACATAATTTTTTATTGTAAGGGCAATAAGTCGCGAAAGGTTTTTCGATTCCCAAAAGGAGTAACCCTAAAAAATTAGTATGTTATTAAACCCATAAGTTCAATGGTAACCCTGGGGAAATAAATCCGGGATCAAATTAAACCTTAGATTAAACTAAAGGAATCCCAATTCCTCTCTGGTCTGGTTCTCTGAATGAGAATTAGACATATATTGTTTATGCACTCTGACAACCAGAGAAAGAATAAAGCCCCTTTCATACTGGTTCTCTAATTTTTTCTATTAATTTGTTTTGTCAATATAAAGAATCACGTAAAACAACATGAAATGGTGAACGATTTTTGTTTAAACATTTAAGTGTTCTTCTCTATAAGACTTTTCAAATGTTGGTATTACTTAACCTATGAAAATTGTGAAAACCTATAAAAATAGATATTTAGAACCCTAAATTATGAACAAACTATTTTTCAAAAATTCTTGCTTGCGAATTAGTGGTGTTTAAACCAACCATCTTTGGGAATTTTTTCTGAACAATTCTGTATAATATATAGTTTGTGTCGACGTTTTGAATTTTGTTCAATTTTTTGATTTTTTTTTGGTTCAAAAATTGTTTTTAAAAAAACGTGGATAATTCAAAAATTTGTAACCGATTTTTTGTTTAAGCAGATATTCTACTCCAGTGTTTGGAAATTTGGTTTAGTTTGATTTTAAACACCAAATTTGAATACTATCAATTAAGTACTGTATTTTACAATGGGCTGGGTAAATTTGTTTGCCAACAATCGAAAAATGGAACTAACTTTTTTAATCTTAATATGATATTTTCTAATTTTTTTTTTTTTTTTGGAGAGGGAAGGACGAGACAATGGAATTGACGTAGTTTCAATAAAACTAGTTTAAAATAACATAAAAATATTTATGTTTACATTTATTCAAACTTCGTCATTACAAATGTATTACAACGCTCCTATAAATACATCTTTTCCAAATGTTTTAATAAGAAAACAAAATTATCTTGCATCTCGTTCATTATTACCAACTTAAACTTTAAAACTTGTCTATAGTCAGACTGATTTATAACTTTTCGGTAAATAGATAGATCACTTGGAACACTTTTAAGTTATAAAATCACCAAGTTTATATCTTGGATGCTGGAGGCTCCAGTCAGTCTGTTTTTTTTTTATCTGATTGTTCGTCTCTAACTTTTCTCTATAATACGAATAACAACATTAGATGTGATCTTTACATAAAGTGGTGCCATATTTTGACACTGAAGACGACATTTGATTCAATATATTATTGGGAGGTATGAATAAAAATGGAACCAATCTGCTTGAGTTTGAGCATTGACTACAAGTTTTTGTTTGTTAGTCTTGGAGTATGAGTATTTTTATGTGCCCTGTCTACCTTATATGTAAACAATCTTGTACTTGAATCCAATTGAAGGATCAGCTCTATTTTTTCATTCTTGATCAGTGCAGTTGTTGTGGTTTAAGTAGTGAAAGCTAAATTAAAAATTAGTCATAAAATTGTTATTTATTTGTTTGAGTTCGTATTATGCACTCAATTCCCAAGTTTACTTAGGATGTCTTTTTTTACAGTATTCAAATGTAAATTGTAACATTTTCTTAATCTAGCCTAACCTAGCCTAACTTAACCTACTTATTTTGTTTGATTCAAGGTTAATTACGATAATTTTGTAATAACCACGACAAACCACAAACGTTATGAGGTTTAAAAGCTCCACCTCTCCTTTTCTCTCCCTCCGTAATGTAAAAAAGTACTCTCACTTATCAAGGACACAGATAATCTATAAAAAAAAAAATTATAATCCTTGATTTCTTGAGTTAAATGGGAGTTTTTATAAAGAGGTCCAGTAATTACTCACCCAAAATTCAGAAACTGATTGGGTAGGTTCCTATCTTTATTAGTCCTATCTTTCTTATTTTTCCGTTCTCCGCCATTTTGTTTTTTACAAAAAAAACTATATAACTTTATAGGATATTAAGTTCAGATTTGGTATACGCATTTATGTAACGTTTTAGATATGTACTAAAAACAAAGAACTTATGACTTTGTTTATAAAACAAAAATAGTTTCACTGCATTAAAATTGTAACCTAATTTTAGCATGTAAGCTTGATTATACTATTCATTAAAATACGATATATTACTAAAAAAATGGTTCCATAATTGCCAATGGCGGTGATTGGATACGGTTTTTCGGTTGTTCAGTTCTATACATAGTGATTGAAAGAAGTGTGAACGATGTTTTATTCAAGTAAAAAAATAATTTAAAGTAACCCTATAATTTTTTGAGTTAAAACTACTGTAATGTATTACCAAATTTTTCAAATCATCCGCCATTTTAGAAAATCATCAGCTCTAAATTTCCTTATGGGAACCCCTATTATCAAACAATTACCAGAAAATTAAGATTTTTGTTTTCAATTGATTACTCTGTTATTACTCAGCCTACAAAACGTATAAAAATAACAGTAGTGTTATACATTTTACCCTAGCTTTAGTTTATATTTCACCTGAATTTGACCATGAAAATTAAGAAAAATAGTCTCTAGAAATAACTTGAATTTTCTAATTTTTTTAGCTTCTAAATGGTTAAAAATATCGAAAAAATTACCCAAGAATAAAAACTCTTAAAATAATATATTTTATCCAAAAAATCCAGAAATTGGGTTCTTATAAAAAATTTAATCTGATCGCCACATTACGGAGTTCGGCAAAAACACGAATACATGAAAAGATGCCTTTTTTATTATTATTCATTTTATTTCCCTCCAGCAGATACAAAATATTAACATATCTATTACAGCTATTATATACAATAGTAATCAGCGAGAAAGAAAGAAAAATCAAAAATTAAAAAAAATCTACAATAGAAATAAAGTGTACATTGACCTGTACCATATTCTTAAATATATACCATTCACGCCCAATCATACTTACACAATGTACATAAAACTAATATACATAGCTTATAACTATAACATTTGCTTATCTAAACGAAAAGTATAAAAAATACATTTACTTGAATAGAAAATATAATATAATTCAAAGAAAACTCCACATTACTTTGGAAGAGAAAACAAAACAAAGAAAAACACCCGGCTCCTCTAAAGGCATAGTCTGTTTTGGGGATAGCCACTCGTACATTTTGCGAAATAAAATATGACAGCAAAATAAGACAAAATTAACATAACGATATATAGCTTCTATAACAAACATTATAATTTATTTACAAAGAGTTTTCTTTAATTTTTTCAAAAAAATATCGGTGAGCATTCTACACAAATATAACAATATACATTACATGTTCTTACTTATCAAAAAAAGTAAAAAGCCAAATCATTATAAATTGACACATATTCTAAACCATCTGTAAGAGCAATAATACATAAGGGTCACCATACTATTCAATAACTATTAACTATATATACATTAAACAAGTGTTCAACCTCCTCCTGTTCAAAGAGCCAATTTCTCACTTTTCGCCAAAAAAAAATGAATATCAGCTGTAAATGCGTCATTTCAAAGTTCTAATATAATAAATTTACCCGAACCAGAATTAATTTGTATTTATGTTTAGTAATTTTTGAATATTGCATAGGGCCTATGTGAAATATATTATTGCACACGTCTAGTTATTCTGTTAATCCTAGTTATGCACAAACTTTCTCACTTACCATTCCCAAAACTAAATAAAAACTAATTATTCCTAACCTGTTCGTAACGCAGATATATACAAGGGGATGTACCCCCCTCGAGGACAGTTTACCATTACAAATCAAGCATCAAACTGTGTTTAAGCAATTAGAAAGGGTGACGGAGGCGCCAGAGATCCGTTGTTAACCCTAAAATCCTCACCGCACCACAACACGTGCCCACAATTTATAGCAAGAAACCCTAAACTTATGATGGAGAGATACCCGTTCATAAGCTACACTTTAGTAGAAACATACATCTCGGAGAGCTGCTTAAACTGACAATTTATATAGTTTCTTATTCTTTTGGAAAATACAAAATTTTCACTTTCATTTCGCAAAATGTATTCACATCTACCAACCCACAGCATAAGTTATATTTGGTAAGTGTGCTAAGCACACAGTTTTTACTTTAAAATTCATGTTTTATTGTCAAAATAATTCGGGGGAAAAAAATCGGATTCCGTCTGTACAACACGTTACCAACCACAAAAATTAATATATAATTCGAATTTTTTTTTTTTTACAGGAAACTTGTGAAATTTCAATAAAATTTCAAAATACAGTAATGACCACCTTTTAAGCAATTTTTTTGGAGCGGGTTTAGGCGAAAAACCATTGTTGTCATTATCGCCTTCTTAAGCAATTGTTCACCAATATGTTTTAAATTGTTTACTTACAAAATTTAAATTAAACCAAATTTGCATATTGTAATTTTATATGTTAATTTCAGGGCTCAGATATTATCGCCTCTTCCGACAACGAAAGAGACTAGTCGGGTCATTTTTTTATTGGTCCTCCGACATTTTTTTCTAACTGTTTAATTGTTACGTTTATCATTCC
Organism: Aphrophora alni; assembly: GCA_963513935.1. Classification (NCBI taxonomy): domain Eukaryota; kingdom Metazoa; phylum Arthropoda; class Insecta; order Hemiptera; family Aphrophoridae; genus Aphrophora; species Aphrophora alni. The sequence continues at coordinate 21,533,909 of OY740772.1, read as the reverse complement.
ATGCTTGCTTGCCAAACCCGCGAGTACCTACCTGGATCTACACATTTAGCATGTACTTTTGGGCTAGATCCCTCTCTTTTATCTTTCCTATCTAGTCTCTCTTGACCAACTCTTGTTACTTTTCAATCCTGACGCTATTCGAGTCAATAAGTAGGGTCTTTATTCTATCTTCTTTTTTTTTAATTAAGACCGAGAGATTGTTCACCTTTAAACAAGGGGGGGATGTTTTCTTCCTTTAACTGCTTCTTTTGTAAAGCTATTTTTTAAGAATGTTCTGCCTATTTTTAATTCATCTCTTACATTAGTGTCAGTCTGTTCATTCAAGTGCATCCCACCGTACAGATCTCGATTCCAAACAAGCAACACAGAGACGGCCACAGTATTACAGACTTTTAATTTTCTGTCTAGTTTTACATTTTATAATATTAGTAACTCCAAATCTGTACGACAAAAAATGAGTTATTGTTTAAATGGTAAATTTATTTTCGCAAAGAGTCCCGATTGTAATTCACTGATATGGTAATAATAAATTGAAGCTTTATACAGCTTCAAATCGACCTACATGAGCAAGATGAGTAGAGGTTGAGATATGAGGAACGACTTGCAACAATTAGGAATTCTAATAATTAATCCTGTGTTCGGTTTAGCATGTATAGCATGTGTCAAAAACTGTCTTAATTCTTATATTCTATATACAGTTTAATATTTCATACAAATCACCAATATTTTCAGAAAGCTTCTGCTCAATCTAACTTATATATATTTACTCCATCATGATGCCACTTAACTTACAATGATTAAAATTACAATTATTACAATAATACAAAAGACACACATGAATGAATACAAATTAGACTGCTACGCCATATATTCATCCACTGATTACACACCCCTCTGCAGCAGATAATATGCAGCCTCGATTTGAAACTGTTAAAATCAAGTATTTTTTTCAAAGACACAGATCATGTCATCAACTCACGACCACTCACACCACAGCACAAAATATCGTAATTAAACTGGGATTACAAATTTTAGACAACTCCAAATGGGGAAAATACCTCAAACAAAAACAAAACATTTACACAACATAAACTATAATAATGCTGCTAAAATCGATTTAAAAATTCCTCAACAGAATAAAAGCAATCATTCAGCAGAAATGAATTAAGGGTTCTTTTGAACCGCCTAACTTCGGCAATCGGCCTGATTTCGTCTGTCATATAGTATGGCGCGTTGCATGGGATACTTAAACAAATTTCTGTTTTGTGTGAGATTGTAAACTAACTTTATAAAAGTTATTTTTAATGTGTAAAATGGTTTTAAACATGAATATACAGGGTAGTGGTAATATTTTAATTTGTCGACAGGAGACCTTACAGTTTTTCTAACCCGTAAAATTTCTTTTGAAGTCGGAAGATTCTTATACTATCAGTGAAGTCCCCCCCCCCCCCGACACAATACGAAAGACGTGAATAGTAGACCATATATTTCCACCGAAATCGACTTTTGACTCATGGTAAAATCGGATTGAAGCCACCGAAACTCCACGGTAAATCGTAGTTATGAAATTTAGAAGTTAAAAACTTTATATTTAATAATTCCATTTTAAATATGTATAATATTAAAATTATAACCCACGAAACACGGGGCTCATGAAATTTAGTAGTTGAGCGTATTTAGTATTGACAATTAAAAGTATATTTGAGATCTGTATACTTTAGGATGCCAGATTTCTAAAGCTAATTTTAACAATTCGGCGTATCCTTTGTTTTCCTAATTAGTCCTATAAAAGTCACTCTAACCATCACAAGATTAAATTTTAGTAATCTTTTGCCTAGAACAAGAAACCGTGGTATAATGTTATAGTATTTTATATTATACTTATCATTTTATTAAGAATGTCATTGATTACTAGCGCAAAATGTGAAATGTATCTGTCTGTGAAAAGAATAACACTAGTTTATAAATATCTAATTAATGTTTTTGTTTACCGTGAATTTTGGCAACTACCACGAAGGCCTTTTGCAAAGTTCTTACTTAATTAGTAATTTTCCAGAAATTTAAAAAATGTAAATGTTATGATTACGTTTTAGACAAACATTTATACATAACCTACAAACATTTTAACCATGTTGAGTCTGTGTTCGACTGTACAGATCGCCCAACTTCCTGCAGTCAACACTCAATCATGTGCAAGTCTCTGCCAGATGTACCACCTCCCTTCTCTCTGAACAAAAAACTAAAAAGACCGGCTTTAATCCGGGACGACACGGAGGTGGTGACGTCGCTCGATAACATTGGAAACTTACACAGTCTGTTTACTACTTCTACTGGAAAATAATTTTCACCCAATAAGTAGGTACCTTCAAGAGTTTCGTAGCTTTAGATACGATTTCTACTAGATTTGCTCGTATCGGCTACAAGGACCAAATTTACAGTAAAACTGGCTTCTCTGGTTACGTTTTCGACAAGATAAATTCTCCCAGTAAATTAATAAAAAACGTAAAAGGGAAATATTGTTTTTTAAACTATTGACTACAAAGTTTTATTTTTTAAGAATAAAAAATGTTAAATTTAGTTTCTTGGCCGACATTTTGCAACAGTTCAAACCTTCAATAAAAATTGTTCAGGTTTAACTTTATCTACCTTACTATTTGAAAATGTAAGATAAGGGCTTTTTCAATTTCCGAAAATTCAAACCTTTAAAATTTTAAAAAATTTGTGAAAACGTACCCATATGTGAAAAGGTACAACGTCAGCAATGTTTGATAAAATTTTATTTTTGAGAATAAAATCGTTTAATGATAGTAAATAAATTTGTAAAAATTGTCATGTTTTTTATAACAATTACTAACTTATTTAATCTAATCCTACCAAGATTGAATTATTGTCAAATTACAGCTATATATTATAAGCACTTCAAGTTTAGCGAGAAGTATTTAGTTCAGGCGACACACTTATCTCTACCAAGTTTGGATTATCAAACCATCAAGATATTAGCCTCAAGGTATTACACCTACATCAGCAGAGAGTAATAAAGGGAACTAAAACGTATTAACGTCAGATAAATGGCGCCAAGTAACAAATTGTTTGTTTTCATTTTATCCCGTCTATTTTATCAGAGAATAAAGAATCTGTTTAAAACGGATGCGAGGATAGAAGAAAAGTGGAATGAAAAAAGTAATGCGGATGCTGTACAGTTTGCAAGAAAGTTCCAAAATTAAAACGGAAGTAAAAGAAACTTCCGCGTTTTGTTGTGTTCTTTGAAAGATTGCGATGTGCTCTAAGGCGGAAGGAAGACTAAGGTTACGGGATCGCAAGTCTGCTGCTTGAGCGCGTGTGCGAAGTAGATTCTATTTAATAAGTTGTCATCTGCTTATCTCAACTCGGCCCACTTAATTTCCTAGCGTGAAATGAAATAATACAGAATTCATCTGTAATGAAAGAAAGTGGAAAAGAAAAGTCTGAGATTACAACAATACAATTTTGAATCGTCTCTTAACTTGGGAGTGCCAGGATAAACAGATCCATCCATATAGCTTTCTTATCGAATGGCGGCCAACCTTAAAATTTCTCTATATTTTGTGGAGTTTTCCGATTTTACGCAAAATTTTAAAACTATTTTATTCTTCGACATTTTTTGATTAACCATCACGTTTAGGACATATAGACGCTTAAAATTTTGACAAAATTGACGTGTGATGCATTTTTGGTAGGCGATTTATCGTACTTCCATTGTTGAACGAAGTTCCATTAGGCATAGATCTAGTAGTAAGCGTAAACACCAAAGTAGGTCTGAAAATAAATATTTTGTGTAACAGATAAAAACTAGCTAAATCAGGAATTAAATAGACGTACAAAAATCTAATTTAATGTAAATTAACACAGTTTAAAATAGTAGTAAGGTTTAAAACTATCGTAACAGCAGTGAAATTAAAAATGAAACGAAAAGAATACAGAGTAAAATAAGTTTAAATTAATAAAACAGTATTTACAATACTTCAAAACATTAAATAAATAATAAACCTACGTATATGGAATTCTAAAGAATACTGTGTCAACACATACACATCCGTTTTATTTTTAAGGCTGGGAACTGTCTGTTGGGAACTGAACTTTTAAATAGCATATGATTTTTCTGTCTATTTATATTCAAGCTTTAACAAATCTGGTCCAAAAATTATTTCTTTTACGTTTAGTCCCGCATAGGTGTTTACACTTCCTATTAGATCTGTTCCCAATGAAATTTTTAAATTGATTCAACAATGGGAAGTACGAAAAATCTCCTACCGAAAATGCATAACAAGTAAATTTTTCAAAATTTTAAGCGCTTATAACTCCTAAACAAGCAGGTTTATCTAAAATCATGAAGAATAAAAAAGTTTTAAAATTCATTTTGTGTAATTATAGGAGGTTCCATAAGAAATGTTAAAGCTGAGTGTCATGTTGGAAAATGGTGTCCTCCTTTAAGTTGGCAAAATGATCTTTTAAATACTATGAATGTAATGAAGTTTCCTCATTTAAAGTTTTTCGACAGGTGGCAAAGATAAAATGATCACCCTATTTGGTATAATTATTTGAAGAATAAAAATTAGATTATTCCCGGTAATACATTTCTAATGGTGTGCCCTATAGTCCACAAAAGGCTGTTCTGATTTCTATCAAATTTTGTAATGTTTATATTTTAATCATATCAATCAGAGCTGTTTTATTTATTTATTGTATTTTTTTTTTTTTTTTTTTTTTTTTTTTTTTTTTTTTTTTTTTTTTTTTTTTTTTTTTTTTTGCCTGTAAGATTTTAGGTTAGGTTATGGTTCAACGTCTTAGAAGATGGTATCACCTCTAAATATTTCTATACAATTTAAAATTTTAATGAAATGTGAAGAGTCTTGACAAACCAATACACCAGGCAGCACGTAAAATAAAATACTCGGCAAACGTCGGTTTCATTTTGATAATAACCGCAACACATTAACATTTTACCAAAATTTGATCGAAATAACTGTAATTTTATACACCCCCCCCCCCTTAATTAAACTATATTAAAATAATACTCCAATTTTATTAGTGTATGCGTTCTAACCTAACATATTTGTGGTGATTTTTGATAACACAAATCTGATCTACTTTTTTTTTTTTTTATACCAAAAACTCGAATAGGTTAGGTTAAGCCAAGTTATGTTACATATTCAAATAGATTTATGAAATTATTCCGTTTAAAACCAACATAAGTTAATAAATCAGCAAAATAACAACACAAACCGCTATTAAATACAAACAATGATTCTCGTAAGAGTGTAGCAGAAGCGCTGACTTCGTAGTAGTGTGGTCTAGACTGGATGATTGGCCGAACTTGAAAGGATTGCAGTGGGGCGAACGAGAGTGTTATCTTATTTTTGTTTATTAACACACCTCTAAGCCAATATTTTTAACAGACTGTACTAACTGGCACTATGTCTATAACTTTAAAATCAGCTGTATGTTTCTTAAAAATTAAACCATATAAGATTCGTTCCCAAAACAGCCTATTTACAAATTGCTAAATTATTACAATAACCATTATTATCAATTTGCGGCTAGGTTACCACAATATATTATTATTATTATTTACAATAATTATATTAATTATCATTAATGTACTATATTACATATTGTTGGATCACATACAAGTCTATAGTTATGTTTCTCTTCTTTATCGCACAAACGTTTTCACACAAACACCCACACGGAGAAGACAGGGTACTACAAATGTCTAGTGTTAAGTTACGTTTTATTACATAATTCTGTTTTTTAAAAACAACCTTTGGTTCTTAAGCGTTTTTATGTTTTGTTTATAATTTAAGAAACTTGCTGTTTATTGATAAAGACAAAATTCTGACAAAAAAAAAAAAAAATTGTTTTTAAAGGTTCAAAACCACTTTAACTTTGTCGACTCGGACGAAATATTACAGTTGATGAATTATTGTTGTATTTTGACCATCCCCTTGCAGATTGTGGGACTAGGGGATCATCGCCAGGGGAAATTCCCTGTCCTCATCCCTTGACGGTTAAACATAGGATAGTAGCGTTACTAATTCAGTACGGTATTATCATTTGCATTCCCTCCACGCCTCTACTCGTCTCATTGTTTAATTATAATTCAAAGTAACACAACAGGTGTTGTGATTAGAGTAATGTAAGAAAAGTTAAAATAGAACATTTGCTTCTAAATAAAAAAATATATTCGCGTGTTACTTAAACACTGACTTAAAAGAGCGCGATTTCATTTTGTTTTTTATTTTTATCTCAAGATTAATGTATGCAGATTGACAAGCTGCACAAAATCAGCTGTTATTGGCTGATTTAGGACCAAGGTATTAAGGAACTACCAAAAAGCCTTTCAAAACCATTGCTATTTTAATATTTTCAACCATTTATTTTTAATAACTGTTACACCGGGTGTCTCACGTAAAGTAAACCTATAGCTAACATTTGACAGCTATATATCTGACAGCTTACTTCTTACAGGGGACTCCCCTTACTTTTACGTGAAATATTTTATGGTGTATTCAAATTTTCAAAATTATTCGACATTTCCCAATATGGCGCCCTACTTGAAAGTTTCTTATATAAACCCGTATAATATTATGATGATTTCAGATAGAAAATATAATTTTAAGACTATTATTCGTTGTGTTTTTTTATAAACGTAACCGCTTAACCATAGCCACTCTTTTACTTCATTTTGACTTCGGTGCCATAGAGTAATCATTTTTACTTTTAGGTCAATCAGTAATCATTTTATACTCAGGTCAGTCAGTAATCATTTTATACTCAGGTCAGTCAGTAATCATTTTATACTCAGGTCAGTCAGTAATCATTTTATACTCAGGTCAGTCAGTAATCATTTTATACTCAGGTCAGTCAGTAATCATTTTTACTCACAGGTCAGTCAGTAATCATTTTTACTATCAGGTCAGTCAGTAATCATTTTATACTCAGGTCAGTCAGTAATCATTTTATACTCAGGTCAGTCAGTAATCATTTTATACTCAGGTCAGTCAGTAATCATTTTATACTCAGGTCAGTCAGTAATCATTTTTACTCACAAGTCAGTCAGTAATCATTTTATACTCAGGTCAGTCAGTAATCATTTTATACTCAGGTCAGTCAGTAATCATTTTATACTCAGGTCAGTCAGTAATCATTTTATACTCAGGTCAGTCAGTAATCATTTTTACTCACAGGTCAATCAGTAATAATTTTAAAATTAACTTTATCTTAAAATTGAGACCTTGTGAATAAAATAGTAAAGCTGAAACAAATGTATTGATAATGATTAATAATAAAATTTGTTCTTAATTCACACGGTGTAATACATTTAGTAGTAATAAAGAGCTGGTGTAAGCCAGTGGGTGTTCTAGACAATTACCTGAAAATTATAATTTTTTGGTTTCTATCGACATCTCATTTATTCCTCAATCTTCAGAATAAGTGAAAACAACAGAAGTTACAAAAGTAGAAAATTTAACACCTTTTAATCTAGCTCTAGTTAAATATTCACTTGGATCTATTTTGAAAAATAAGAAATCGTCTCAGAAATGGAAAGATTCGAATTTATGAAACATTTAAGTGTCTGTAGCTCCTAAAGGGCTAGAGATATCGAAAAATACCCAAGAATAGAAACGGCTTAAAATAATGTGTTTGATTCAAAATGGTTATAAAAAATGTTAATATGACTACCATATTGGAAAAATGGCTGGTGATATGAAAAATCTGGTAATACCAGATACTTTGATAATTGTAACTCAAAGTATCATGAGAGGTTACTTTAAACTTCTTTATAACTTTTATGCTTGCCGAATAAAACAGCGTTCATACTTGTTTCAATTACCCTGTATATATAACCTCAAAAAACTGTCAAATTTTTCTTATCAGTTGGATCTATGAACATGACGTAGCCCAATGATCACAAACTAGAATTTCTATATTGTAAACTTTCTAAACCTTTTACTTTCATTATACTGTCTAATTAATAATTTACACTGTCATACTTTATTATATCAATTGTACCGTTATTATACAACATTATTGTCTTGTGTTTGTTCGTGTTCACCAATGTGTTGCATGTCTTTTGTTGTTGTTTTCGTTATCTCTTACCTGGTTCATTAAGCATTACAATATTCTGTTGACACACGCTTCAAAATGTTGAAAATATCTTCGTTTTGAGATATAATATTTTTATGTCACCCTTTAAAAGAACGATAGAAAAATACTTAAAATACTTTTCGAAATAAATGATTAAGGATATTTTTTTGTAGACCAATAGATAACCAACCGTCTGTATGTCGTAGGTTTTTTACAAGACTGGATGAGTTATACAGGGTGGCTGAAAAGAAACCTACCATCTCTTTTAATTTTTTTTAATATTTGAATTCTGTTTGCAGTGGTCTCATTAAATGAGAGGGTTTAGGTTATTTTAATTGTGGGGGCATGAGGGATGGAGGTTATTCAAAAATTTCAAATTGCACATATAGGCTTGTGTTACTTCATTTTAAACGTCTGTGCGAAACAAGAAAAATGACATAAAGAAAATTCAATTCTGAGCATCCAAAACAAAATGGCGATCAAAAGAGTTATTTTATTTACAAAGCTAGTACGGAAGTTGGACTAAGAAGGCAATACAATTGATTTTTCTAAATGTTGGTTCACTGCTTCAAATGCACGACCTGTTTGTTTTGTGGGAATATCTTAAATCACTACCTAACCTTACTTTTGAAAACATGTTTGAACGAATACTGTACCACTCTATCTAGGTACACGAGAACAATTTATATATTTAATATAATGTAAAAACACAATATGAGGAGATGTACCGTAAAAATCTAGCTTGGTAAATAAAATAACTCTTGGCCGCCATTTTGTTTTGGCTGGTCAGAATTAATTTTCTTGTCTCTGTACATGTCTTACGTGTCATTTGAAATGTTTGAGCAACACAATTCCCCCACCCGTAACACATTTAAAATAACCTAAACCTTTGCTTTTTTAGGTTATCCCTCTCACCTAAAGCGATTGGCACAAACACAATTCAACTATCTCAAATATTTTTTTTAAGTAAGAGGGGGTGGTAGTATTTTTTTGGCCACCTTGTGTACAAGTTTTATTTATTTTGATTTGAGATTTAAAATAACCGCCACACAAAACAGTTACTAAACAATTCCTTGTCCCGTAAAAATTTCGATTCGGAAGTTATATGTAAAATAACCCACGAAATCCTGTGTAAAAGAGATATTTTTCCAACATTTTTTCTATCAATTCGTTCAAATTTTGTCATTGATTTCAATTCCAATCAAATACTTTCTATGCAATCTTTTTAAATATATACATTTTTAATTGACAAAAACTTAATCATTTGAACTTTATTGTAAACAACTCGGTAATAAAAGAAATTACTTTTTACTCTCGTATAAATAGATTATCATTTGGAAGATGGCAACTAATATTTTATTTGGTTTTCATGTTGGGTGTTTGAGAAAATTAGTGGAATGTTCGCTCCGTTTATTTAATTAAATTGTTAATAAACAGCACATTTAATAGAACACAAATTCTTACAAATAGTACGTTTATATATTCAAACACGTTTCAACTACAAAGTCGCCATCTTCAGTGATGCTCGAGTTACAATATAGTTATAGTTTAGTTATTGTAGCTCGTGCATCACTGAAGATGGCGACTTTATAGTTGAAACGCGCTATAAACCTACTATTTGTGAGAATTTGTTCGTTTTATTCTATCAAGTATAGGCTACCATCTCACAAGTCAAGCTCAAACATTATTTATAAATGCAATACAGTTATTCACAAATCAATTCGTATTTATGTTTGTTTTTCAATTCTCTTAGACAAATTTTGAATAACAATAATTGTAATTTGTTTCAGAATGGAAGAGACTGTCCGATCTATGCTGCAGTACAAAAGCCGTTACGAGCAGTTAAAGCAAGACAAAACTTCACTGAGCGTTGCTTACGAGGTAGGTAGTAATCCTATTCAAATTACTTTCGCGCAAAAAGACAATAAATTTGAGAATTACCGATGCGGCAGTAGAAATTACAAAATTGAGAAAGTTATCACGCCTTTGTTCAGGATGTCAAACAGTGATTTTCATTAATATAAAACGTTATTTTATTCGCCCAGTACACGAAGTATAGTGAGTTTTGTAATCATCAAAAATGTCGACCTCTGTTTTTTGATATGATCTTCGTTTCACGAATTCAGGAAACCAAAAAAGTGATGACAAAGAGCGAAGTTATTGTCAAAAATGTATAGTTGCGAAGACCGTGAGTGGAGTCTTTTTCACAGCTTCGAGGCTAGAGCCGAGACACTGACACGAGCGAAGCGAGTGTACACTGATTAATATATACAATATTAGAGAGAGAAATAGAGAATATAAATGGTCATCCTATAGGTTAGGCAAAGAGGGGTGGAAGTGAGAGGTAGGTGTGTGAGAGAGAGAGAGAGAGAGAGAGAGAGAGAGAGAGAGAGAGAGAGAGAGAGAGAGAGAGAGAGAGAGAGAGAGAGAGAGAGAGAGAGAGAGAGAGAGAGAGAGAGAGAGAGAGAGAGAGAGAGAGAGAGAGAGAGAGAGAGAGAAAGAGAGAGAGAGAGGTAGCAGTCAGATGTCTTCACGACACTACTTTCATAACTTTACTAACAATAATAACATATTCATCATAAATTATGTCCATTTTTATTTTTTTTAATTATTACAAATATATCTTTCTACAAGTTCGTTGGATAAAAAAAAGGATACAAATATTTTTAGGAATAAATAAGGTGAGACATAAATTTTAGATTTCTTGTAAAATTTAATTCATGTCTTTTGTACAATTTATTTAACATTTTTTTGACTCTTGCTATAATAAATATAACTGTTTAACAGAATTATAAAATAAATAAATACACTAAACATGATTAATAAGTTAGGGCTGTTTTTATCAGCGAAGTTCGTACGTTGAAAGTCTAGCTACTGCAATTTAACGGGACGTTATTATAAACTTTATTAAAGCAACTAAAAACCTTAAAATTAAATTGCTTTAACATTTTGATAGTATAAGAATTACAGTCCTTGAATTTTTTCCGAGAAAATTGTTACGTTAATTTCAATACTAATTTATCATGTAATAAGAATAGTTACGCAACAGGTGAAAATTTCGAAATAGCCTTTTCGATTGTTATATACATTTAAACCATAATAATCCTAATTGTGACCCATCATCTCGAAAACAGGTGGTCTGATAAATTTTTAAGTTAGACGTTAGGTGTATACTTACAGAATAATTACATTTTGGACAAAATCGCGTTAATGTTGGAGTAAAAATGTGTAGAATGAAAATTAATGGTTACACAATACGTCAAGAACAGGCGGTTAGGAAGACTCAAAATTTTTAGTTTGATATGAAGGAAATGATTATATTTGTGTTAAAATTATTCTTTAAAGTCACTAAAAAAATGTATGTCGATTAATATATTCATCCGCTATTATGAATCTCACAGTATTTATGTTTCTGGAGCACTGATTTCAAATTTGATATTCGGTTTACGTACTTTTACCTCGAAATCCCCAATCAGCATATAATCGTCTGTTAGTTGCAAAATGTAATAAACTTAATGACTTTCGTGTGTTCTTCTAGTCTATTTTAAATGAGATTATTTTCCATATTTAACTGCAAATATCTCAAAATGTCTACCACAAAAATCTATATATGTGTCTGAAATTTCTAATAAATTAGGGTATACCTGGAAAACGTACTAATTTGTACACTGCTGTTGCTTACATATGAAAGTAATATAGGGAGGGAAATTTGAGAACGCATTGGTTATAATTATAATGATGGCTCTTTTATTAGAGACACATTAGCGTGCGTGTAACACAGGTTGTATCCTGATCCTGCAGTCCCTTGTGTTGTCCTAAGTGGTAATAATCAATGCCAGGACCAGACAATCCATGCGTAGACGCACGCACGCACAGCTCGGGGGAATGTCTATTGCTTACACTTATGCTGAATATCCTTTTATAACACACACCGGCTCGGCTTTGTTCTCTTCTTCAAGGAATATTTCATTAGATTACCGCTGTTTTATTCAATAAGTACAAAAGTTACAGACAAAACTTTAAAGTAACCTCCCAGATTTTTTTGAGTTACAACTAGAGGTATTACCAAATTTTTCATATCAACAGTCATTTTTCCAATATCAGCTCTACATTTTCTTATGGGAACCCCTATTTTTATGGGGATTTTGTATAAAACATTTCAAAAATTCGAAAATAAAGATGTTTTTCTTATTTTTCAAAGCCAAATTTAGGTGAAATTTAAAGTAGATCAAAGGTAAAAGGTGTAATAACATTACGGTTATTTTGATTTTGTTTTTGTTTTATCTCTATTATTCTGTTTTTGTATTTTTATGTACCAGTACATCAAAAATCAAAGCGTTATTTTGGTCATTTTAAAAATAGTGATCGGTTAAATTATAATTCCAAATATCTAAAAAAAAACAATACGCTTATAAAAAAAAAGGTTTGTAGTAATAATATGTTACATTTTCTATCTGTCGTTTATTATTAATAATCTTAATGTTACTAAAGTGATTATTATTACTGTATCTCACTTCGGAAATAGATCTTGTTTGTTGTTAAAACACTTTATATTTTGTCTCAAGTAAATCTGTTGTGAAGGTAATAGTTTCCAGATATTCGATGTTAAAAGTTTTTAAACAACCTGCATTTTGAAAATGTACAAAAGATTTGGATGTACTAATAAAAAGTTACATACAAAAAAGATTATATCAAATACACTAAATATCTCGTCTACCCGAAGTTTTATTTATTTTTTTTTTTTTATTTTTTTTTTTTTTTAAAGGATAAAACGTCAAACTGAAATATTCTATTAACTTTTTTTGTAAAGTTGATAGTATTCGAAATATTTTGAATTAAGTTTTAAGCTACAGCCAATTTGAAAATGACCAAAATTTGACTCTTGATGTAATGTTAAAAGGTTATATAAAAACTGTTTATTATAGTTTTTAATAAATTAATCTACTGAATTCTTTGTAAAGAATCAAAATTGGTAAAAATGGGATTTTGGAAATTAAGACAGAATTTTAATCAGTACAAATCTACTACAAAGAAATTGGTTCACATCCCCCCCTCTACTAAAAAACTGGAACAATTCATTGTAAGGAACCAATGTTTGTCTCAAATTTAATAAAACATAATTTTGAAATTTTAGTTTACATGAATAACAAACCTAGTACAAATAAAAAAAATTTTAACTTAGATATTCAGGAATGTTTTAAATAAAAACTGCGTTGAAATCACTGTGTAAACCAGTTTCCTTTATTTAAAACAAAACTAACACTGCAACATCAGAGATAAGGTAACGAAAAACATTAAGTATGTCCTTTTAGCTAAGGCAAAAGGATTCTTTGTTAAAAATAACTAAACAAGTGAAGTAGAAAAGAGCCTTCAGCGGTTTAAAAATATGTAAATATTAAATATTCTCTACCTTTAGTCTTCAACAACAGACCATTTTACTTTTACTTTCTCTTTGCGATATAGAAAGAGTATTGTTTTCATGAAAAGGAAACTGTCCACAATCATGGGATAAACTTTTTTACAAACTCATATCCTTTGATGATCCATCGATTCTAGTACTATACTGTTTTTATTTTACTAAAAATCAAGCACCACATCTGCAGTCACAAATAAATATAAAAAACTCGATTTGGAGGAGTTTCAACACATATTGGAATAACTATTAACACACAAGAGGAGATAATTTAAGTCAAAATTTTCAAATGTAAATGTACTGAATTCTATATAACTCTAGGATAACATTGTTGTGAGATTGTTTTAATATAGTAATTACATAACAAAATGCTAACATATGTTCTCACTCTTCAATCTTTAAAGACGACATTTATTTTATAATTTTGAAAAGGTAAAAACCTTTATAACTATTCGTTGTAGACCTATATACAAAACACAAATCTATAAATAAATTAGATATATCCTGTCGTATCTTATCACTACGTAATTGATTTTGTTTTTGTAAATACCGAATCTTAAAAATGAAGTAGGATTATGAATTGAAATTTCCAACTATTTCCCTTTCCATTCCCCTCTACCATACAAAAGAAAATTTAATTCGAATACCAAGACATTCCTCGCTTCACCAATAGATCCTACTCCAAATCACATTTTCCTTTATTTATTTTCTTCCCTACTTATTATGGATTTCCATAAATGTCTGCACATCCTGTACATAGCCTTCGTTCACACCTCAGTTATAACGATGACGTGCTATGAGCGAGTGTAGCCAAATGAGCAATTGACGCATCAGAATCGTCTGTGAATATAAACTACTAAATTAAACTGAAATAATCCAACTTTGCGATTTTAAACAAATCTTTATATGCTTCTCAGTGTAATAAAGAGTGGGCTAAAAGTTACTTCACGCTCCATTGATTATACAAAACGGATTTATAACCAAAGAGTTTGGGAAGGTTCTTTAAACACTGACAAATAAATATCGATTTTTAACATCAACTGATTACTGTTATATATATATATATATATATATATATATATATATATATATATATATATATATATAATATCTTTCCTTTGTGTTATGAATAAGTTTAATTAAACGAAATGTTAGGTAACATGGTGTATACTCTGTTTTAACTTTTCCTATAATTTATAAATACAAGATGAAATTTGTTTATAACTAGATAAAAAAACCTCCCAACGTTAACTATTTCCATAAATTTAGGATAAAAATTTCCCGAAGACCACGCATGTAGACTTCTCTCCCTTCCGATAATTGCCTAATTTTCGAATTTCGTATTTTTTAAAGATTTATTAAATATTTTTGTAGGTTATAGTATAAATAGGATACTAAATTTATTGCTCCTACAATATTGCAATCCTAGTTTTTTTTTAAATATGATTATTTTCTTTCTGTGGCTGTAATAACAAACAAAGTTAATTAAAAACCTCAAATAGAACAAAATGATGTTTCAAAACTCATAACTATAGTAATAAAAAATAATATTGTAATAAATTAGAGATGTATATTAAATGTTTTTTTCCGCATGAAAATCAGCCCAATAGAACTCAGAAATAGGCATAAAAATAAGTTGTCGCATACAGGTAGCTTTCCTTCTGTTCTAGGGGGCCAACACCGTGAGGTACAATGTTAACCCATGTTATCTTCTAATAGTTCTTGAAACAACCTTGGAATGTACTAATTTTTTGAAACATTTTCCGAATGGAACTTAATAAATTCCCTGTTTCGCCAAAAATCATTTGCTCGATTCTTTTGCCATCTCATTGTTTATAGTCAAAACTGTCTTTAGACTAGTGATGTGTGAGTTCGAATTAAAATACTCGGTGATTCCGAGTATCAAAATCCTCGGAAGAGTCCGAATAATAAAATCCTCGGTTTCGTATTAAAATACTCGGTCAAAATCCTCGTAACTAGGAACAAAGAGGAGGTAATGTGCGAGTACTGCGAGTATCCTCAGTGTGCGAATATCCTCGGACAACGATATTCGTTAGTGTTGTGTCAATTCCAAACAAAATAATCGGTGTTTCTACTTTGGTTACATTAGTTTCTAAGCTGATTTTTCACTACACATTAATTAAACATTACGATTTCGAGTTATAATTATTTAGATTCGGTAACAAGTTCAATTTAAAATAACAATAGTATTCATTTATTTCCACATTAACAAAAAGTAAATTAAATTATTATTTAATTGTTATTACTTATATTTTAAATAAATATTTATAGGTTACCATCTTTATAAAAAAAATAGTAAATTAACTTATTTTAAATAATAACTAAATTATTAATGTTGGTAATAATTGTACTTACGTTTAATTACTGAATTTGTGTCGAGGCAGGATAACATTTAATTACGTATTACAAGTGTCAATCACATATTGTTTAAAAAAAATAAATACTTGGTGGATCAGTCTAACAGATAGAAATATAACACACACACATAATGCGCATAATCATCATTCTGCGCAGATACTCGATGTCGAATTAATAATACGAGTGTTGAAATCATTGGAAGCCGAGTATTGCGAGTATCTATTTCACCCGAGTATCAACATCGCTACTTTAGACGGTCAGAACGAAGAGATCCGTTCTCTGAATTTGTTCACTCTGGTGTAAAGCTCAGTGCGAGGGATGGTTGGAAGCCCATGCCCAGATAACAGCCGTTCTTCCATCTTTATAAAAAAAATCAATAAAAACATTCTTCATTTGTTAACATTATAAGGACACAAAAGCTATGCCACTACAACATTTGTTACTCTCAACACATTTTTATAGATTATTAAAGCAGCTGTCCAATTATTAGACAATAGTTGGATAGCTGTAAGTTACCAACAGTAAGAAGAAAAATTATGGTACTATCGTCCACATGACCCTACAGTTTTGTTTATTTGAGTTGAACTTTCTTGGTGATTCTTACGGCCCCTTGTATATTGTAAATGATAATGTTCATATCGACTAAATACATAACACTTTTCATTGCAGAAATCGGAACGTTTTCTCTGTTATCAAATTCGTTTCGTGTTTTCACAATTATTAGTGAATCGTTTTCGTTTTTGCTATGTTTTTCTTGAATGTAGTATAGAAACTTGGGGGGGGGGGGGGTGATAGCAACAAGTATTATTTAAAATTTTGTGGATGGGCGTGTGAGAAAGTTGCTACAAAGTTTTCGCACTGTATATTTTATTCAATTTGAAGAAAACTTGGGCCCCACTTGTTATTTGGGATTCTAAACTCAAATTTAACATTCAATTATATCGCGGACGAGAACTTCAATGGGTAATAAATTATCTACACCAACCAGTATTGCCCTACATCCTTGTTAACAGTTTGTTTTGTCCAGAAGCTGCAATATTGGATTGACAGGCCGTACAAAACGTTCTCAGCTGTTCCAATTAAATGTTTAATATACACCGTTCAACTCACAGCCTTTGGTACTGACGTTTCTCAAATTGATTGAATCTTATTCAGCCCTAACAATACTTTATTAGATTTGCCAAACAGATTTTCGAAAAGAGCCAAAGGCAAGGTTTTTCATTG
Source organism: Aphrophora alni (assembly GCA_963513935.1). NCBI lineage: Eukaryota > Metazoa > Arthropoda > Insecta > Hemiptera > Aphrophoridae > Aphrophora > Aphrophora alni. The sequence continues at coordinate 21,516,766 of OY740772.1, read as the reverse complement.
CAACTGACTTACCCCTTAGCAGTTGCACCCTTCGTTATGCAGAGGATAATAGGCAAATAAAGGGGATGCACCCTTGTGTACCGGTATAACAGTCACGCCTACTTGAGTCGCAAGGCTTATGTTGATTTTTTCCGTCAATATTTGATTGATTTTACTAATTTGTAATTCAACATAAATAACAGGTTCCCTAACGTTCATACATAAAACCAAAAATGTAAGCGAGGAAAAACCAATTCATCGCAATCTCCCCAAAGTAACAATTCGGTAGTTATTACCTCAATAAAATGAAAATTAAGCATAAACATCAAAATAGAAGGTCGAATTTCGATTAAATGTCGAGTTTTTAACCCAAAGCAATGCCCCGAGTCACATTTTAATGAAAATTACGGTTTGCTAGTAAATTTGAAAACATCTAATGTACCCAATAGTTAACCCTGGAGCCCCAGGTTGGAACGTGAGTTAGAGCGCCAAGTCTGACAGACCCATTAATGTTTTTATTATTTTGAAGGACAGAATATAAAACTATAGTTTTTAAAATTCAATTTATAGGCAATCTAGATTCTATTTAATGGTTATAAGTTACTTAATAAAAAAGTAATATAGTTCTAAGAAATGTATTGACAAATTATAAAAACTTGTAAAAAATTGTATAAATTTTTGGGGGGGAAACATTACTATCTACCTAGATATTAAAACAATAATTATACATTAAAAAAGTATCATACACTTAAAAAACATCTACTAAGATTTTTTTTAAAACAAAATAAGATTCGGTGTTTGTACAGTGCGGGCATATGTACTATGCATCGCCTAAACATATAAATTTATGGCAATACTTACAGCGGTTGAGTCTTAATTGCGAACAAGGGTAAAATCGTCCAGACTGCGAACACCTCAAAAATGCCGAGGACTACCTGAACATGAGTCGTCCAGACTGCGAACACATATTTGGAATCTGTAAAAATGGTTGAGTCAATTGCGGACACTAAGGATTACTGCTACCTGACTAGGGTTTGACAGGTCTCTGCAAATATTTCAATACTGGAAATACTATGATTTTTCTATAGTCCAAAATTTCATTTTATGAAATTTAAACTCGAAAATATACAAAAAGTATACTTCTATATACATAAATATACAAAAATATACATATCTTTGACTTGCAAAACCTGTCTATGTTGCCAAAAACTCGGTCGATTTCCTATAATTCTTCTATCTTCCAAAACTCATCTAATTTCCTTATAACTGGAATTTAAACTCCAAAAGTGGTGACGTCACGGCTCGTTTCCCGCTTACCAGCTCCTTCGCGCAGGAATAACAACGTTTAACAAATGTAACCAGAATTGATTTGTGATTCTGGCCAAATCATTCTGTTAATATATAATACCGGCCTGGGATTCTACGAATGGGTTGAAAACCCCGACCTCTCAAAATGTCTTCGCAATCAGGAATCCTCCCCACCCCCCGACGACCCCCTCCCCCTCGTAAACCCAAACATGTTCGCAGTCTGGACTGTTCGCAATCAGGACTGTTCGCAATCAGGACTGTTCGCAATCAGGAGGACACCCTTACAGCTACCGGTATACTTTGTTTTAATGTCCATTTTACAAGAGAAGCACTACAGTTTTAAGAAACTTATTGACAAATTATAAAAAATTGTATAAGTTTTTGAAAACACGCACACACACACACACACACACACACACACACACACACACATACAAATATCTTAATGTCTTCTTGAGAAACACTAGTCATTGATCTAGGAGTTCATACAAACTTATTCCATATAGCCTATAAACTATTCACACTTACAAAACGAGAAAATTATTCAAAAACAACTAAAAAGATTTATTAAAAACTTTATTTTAATTTAAAATCACAAAATTTACTAACACGAACCGGGGCGCATAGTCTGCCAGACCCAAATCGTAAATACGCACAAAAGAGACAGCGATAACACTTCGACCTTGACTCGGACATAAAAATAAACAGCTAAAAATGTTACCGTTTTCAAACCGGTCTGAGTACTGACCTATATATTATGTACGTTTCTGCTATAGCAGTAATAATTGGACTAACGATAATGGATATTATTATTTTAAACTAAACTAATTAAACTTAATTTTATTTGACAGTAAATTTTATTAACCGTTTATTTCCACCCTTTTAAGATCCCCCTCTTATAAAAATAAAACCCTTGTTTCCAAACGCAATCACAGTACAAATTCGTAACACATTTTCAATAAATCACCGTAGGCGACAATATTTCCCCTTGTGGTAACATGTGACGAACTTTTCGACTGTTTTTATTTTTAATCTCTTTTGTTTGATTGGACAGCTATTGATGTTGTTTGGGACAGAGTAATCCAATACGCCGAAATACATTTCAACAATTTAGTTTCATCCGAAACTTCTGTGATTGGTATTATTTATGTTTTGTTGAAAAGAGTTTATTAAAGGGGGGAAAAATAATTAAACTCATCAGAGATGTCACACAATATAGTTAGAAATTAAGACTCCTTACTTTATATGCAAATTTTGGAGAGCATTACAACGTCAATCTTGTTATCAATGCCGTTTCGATCAAAAACTGTACAAAATGTAAGAAGAAACTTTGAGAACCAATTTCAAACGACTGCCATTTTTAAATTTAAAAATTTTATTTATTTTAGTAACAAATATATTAAAGGTATACTGTCACCAAATTTATGTGCAAATTTAACCAAAACCTAACTAAAATTCCAATTTACAAATATATATAACTGATATTCTTTCAAATTTTTAGGTTATGAGATGAAAAATATGGGTTTTTCAACAATAACGTTCTTATTTTTCTATAGAACAAAAACCTTAAGAGGGATGATTTTTAAACTGAATACAATTACCTATTGTGTGTGTGAAACTGTAAATTGTATTGTTCTTCCCTTAAAAAACTATTTGAATTTTTGGAAGAAAATAAAGGTATTGAGAAATTGATCAACCTATTTTTTGGCCAATGAATTTGTCCATCTATTATACAATCGTCATACTTGGAGAAAACCTGATAAAAATTGGAACCGTTTAACGGTAACACACGCACGCGCACGCACTCTCAAAACGTGTCCTAGAGTTCCTGATCTCGGGTTAATTTTTATGTCGTACACAGCCAATAAACAATTTTCTAAGCATTACTGCTGTATAAAAAATTTCATATGATGAACACAGATAAATTTGTTTTTTTTACACTATAATATCCTTTTACATGGTGGAAATTTCTAAATGATTGGTTTTAAATCGAGTTCACCCAACTATATACTTTCCGTGGTTCTATATAATATGCCATTAAACAAATAATGCTATTTGAGGTTATAAGTCATAAATTGTTACGTATAGATGAGCACATAAATACGAATCTCGTTAATTAATCAACATAAAAAGTATTCTTAAATATCACCACTAGAATTTTTTCTTTTTCTTCAAGTTTTAATGATACTGACTAAGATGTTAGTGTCTTCATAAATCTCAGTATAAGTTTCATAAACAGCGGTTTTAAAATAGTTCATAATTAACCCTTGTGTCAACAAAATTTAAAAGAAATAGGTTTAACCGTTTTATAAAAAATGAAAACATTACTTAAGGTCACTTTATTTTTATCCTATTATCAACAACTCCTCATTTGCAATTTAGGAGAAGGGACTAATATCCATTCCTTTTCTTGTTTAGAGGCAAAAACACTAGAGGTCATAATTGCTCCTAAACTAAGGTATACAATCTATTTAGAAACCTTAAGAGCAAATTATCTAACACGGGGTTTAATTAATTGGTAGCTTCCAAATCTAGCTATAAAAATTCAAATTCTAGTTATATCGCAAATATTTCACTTGTTACTAATATAACTAATTGCTTAAGATGTACATAAAACCAGTTAAAATTGTTTCAATAAATTTCCAACCTTAGTAGTATTCGACACGGGTTTTAATTGGTATCATACAAATCTGGCTATAAAAATTCAAATTCTGGTTATATCGCAAATATTTCACTTGTTATTAATATAACTCCTTCCTTAAGATGTACTTAAAAACAGTTTAAATTATTTAAATAAATATCTGACCTTAGTAGTATCCAACACGGGTTTTAATTGGTATCATACAAATCTGGCTATAAAAATTCAAATTCTGGTTATATTGCAAATATTTCACTTGTTATTAATATAACTCCTTCCTTGAGATGTACTTAAAAACATTTTAAATTATTTAAATAAATATCTGACCTTAGTAGTATCCAACACGGGTTTTAATTGGTAGGGTACAAATCTGGCTATAAAAATTCAAATTCTAGTTATATCGCAAATATTTCACTTGTTATTAATATAACCCTTTGCTTAAGATGTACATAAAAGCAGTTTAAATTATTTAAATAAAGAAACTAACGTAATACACAAACTAAACTACAAATGATTCAATAAGCTTTTTGTACTGATCATTGTGTTGGTTAGTTTTCGTAAGTCTCTGAAAACCGAAATCCATGACCATTGATAAGAATATCGTACAGAGTGTTTGAAGGTAAAGCACCAGCTTACAATCCTGGTTTAGTTTTGTAACCAGGTCGGAATTTCTCTTCACTCGTAATGACTTGGTCGTCCTCCAATTAGATAAACAGAAAGGAGCAAGTTTCGTAGTTAAAATATATTGAACCATAACCCTTGTCATGAAGTCGTACAAAATCCCCATTACATTTAAGTCATAAATGAACCTTATCAGAGTTTGTGTCATCTAAAATAGAAAAACATACCAACATAAGAACAGAATAATATATCATGATTCGAAATTTTTTATTTGTCTATTAGGTTAATTTAACATCAAATTAATTTTATGGTTGTTCTATTGAATCAGTTAGTTGTAAATAAATTAAAAAAATTGTTTGTTATTGCAACATATATTGAAATGATTTAAACTCTAAAAAATGCAGCAGATTATTAAGTTCCTATCGGCTTAGTGTATTTGTGATTTTTGTTCAGTTAGAACAATTAACTCAGATCAAAAATTAAAAATCTCCCTTCGACAACGAACGACAGATTTTCGAGTTCTAATGATGACCGATCAAACAGTTTTCAAGGTTAGCATTTGCTACATTTTGATTTCAACCCTCTGCTAAGGAAGCTTTCCTCTTATAATGCTTGAAGAAAGTTATGCATGGGATAAAAATTACAGTTAGAAATGTATAATCTGTACAGAAAATATTTTGTATTCACTCAAAGTTTAGCGAGAGATTACTGTTAATTTCCAATTTGAACCAAGTTTGCAATGCTGCCATCTTCTTAAGATTTAAAAATTAAATTAAACGGGATGCTTTAATCTCTGAACTCTTAACTAATTATGCCCCGGCATTTCCATTAGGCCTAAAGGGAGGGAGCCCTATCTCATTTCACTGATAATGCGCCTTTCTTTATTAATAGTCACAGTGTTTAACATCTTATTCTGTATTTTGTTATCTTGTTCTAGTATTTATATGTTTTCATATTGGCAATTGCACAAAGAAAACACAATGTAACATGCGACAAACTACATCTTGCAGCATACTGTTGCTTGCATCACTTAAAAAAAGTTGTGCATCTTATTGCAATTCAACTTCAACTGTGTTGTATCTTGTGTCAATGATTGAAGTAGTGTAGTTTTTATCTCTCTTGCCTGCAGCGTAACATGGCTCATCTTCATACTTGATGTTGAAATTTTATTGTCCGCCTTTTTTTTACTACCCGTGTCACCATAAATTATAATTTTTCACAAACAAGTATAATATTGAAATTTGATAAAAATTACTACCTAATTTGATAATGACCTTCTTCTTCCACTCAAACTTCTTTTATTTACATTTAAAATTTGATTTTAGAGATTATCAACTCTTCTTCATAGTCTTGGATTAGTTCCTTCTCTTTCATCTTTCCTATCGGATATCTCTTGACCAACTCTTGTTCTTTTCCGACCTGGCTATATTATAGTATTCGAAATCTAGAGGGTCTTTATGTTCTTTTCTTACTTTTTCTAATAAGATGATAATGAATGACCGGGGTTTTCGCCTGTAAACACCAAAGAGCATAAATCTTCTGTGCTCTATGTTTGCGATGAAGTACAGAGTAGAGTTTTAAAATTTTAAATCAAGTTTACTGTTAACTTATATTTTTTCGCTAATTCCATATTCAGATGAGTTATTGTATTAATATCTTTATAATTGACCATTCAAATGTCCGACAAAAAATCACTTTTTTGATAGTTTGCAATTAAATAAAATCGCTTTTTGTTTGCTAAGAGTATTTTTCCACTCTGGTCAGAAACAATGGCGACAACGGACAAGATCCACTAGTTACACCTATAATATGTCATATACATGACGCATACAATACTCCCGTTGTCTTTTCTTGATCTAATCACCACTTAACTATCACCAAAGAGAGTCAAGAGAGGATTTTAACTATAGGATTTCGTAATGAAAAAATTAACACTTTTATAAAATATATCCAACCGTTTATAAGGTATAAAGTTGTTGAAAATGTTGAATTTTCTGTCTAAAATTAAAATTAAGCTTCTAATCAATGTTTTTGAAAAAAATTAAATCGTTTTAAAACCAATAAATAAAACGAATGATTGGTGTTACAACAGTTTTAAATGATTTTTTTTTTCCTTTTGAAGATTTAGAGTCTGATTACACAAACTAAATTACCATTTTAAAATTTCTACCCAGAATGACTGGATTATTCTATTCTTTGAATGGATGTTATTCTTTCAATTGTTTTAATTAAAAAATATTTTTATCATAGGCTGAAAATTCTATAAAAAATACAAAAATGGATTTTAAATTTTAAATTTAGACTTCCACACTTTTTGAGTGGGAAAATTATGATGTATACAGCAACGTAATTCCATTCGATCAATAGGTGTGCCCCAATTCCAGTTGCTCTACTGTTATTCTTTCAAAAGTTATCCAGCCTTTTCTTAATATATAAACACCTCGGATATAGATACAAGTATGTACATAAGTACAAGTCTTATTCCATAATTTTTGAGTTTTGAAAACCTCTCCCCCAATCGATACAATTTTCTTATGCCCATGCCCTTAGCATCTGTATTTCCAATGGAAATTTGGAAAAACACAATAAAATCATTTTTCTTTAGATTGATAGCTTTAGAAAAATATCTGATCAATATTTTTCTCTCCAAATATACCTTTTTTCCTCGAAAGGCGGAAAATATTGAAACCTATGTGAAGATGTTCATTCATCTAGGCTGGGGGAAAAATTTCAAATTTGTAACAAAAGTCCAAATATCGGGAAACCCATCAATTTTTACCATTAAAAAAAACAGTATTTTTTCAAAATTTTTTAATGTTACCTTTTTTAGAATGAAGATGAAATAAATGTTTATACATTTTTAACACAAAAAAAAAGGATGGATATAATACAGCTAATAATTGCCTACCTAGTGTGTTCGATCTAAACAAATATTGTTTGTCATGTACTGATCGAGTTTTAGCCAATTGAGGGGCTATATTATATGTTGGCAATGCCTTTGTGTCGAGTCCACTTCACATCAAACCTGATGGCTGTTACCGACACTACAAAGTGGTAAAAATCACACTTTTATTATTGGATGACATTGATACAACAGGTGGCTTTGAAATATTAATTGAACAAAACCTGTCATACTCAGCGTTGTAATATTAACACATCATTAGTAAGGGTAACCATACAACTGGTAAAGTTTAAATTAATTTCAAACTTTGTTCTCAAATTAAAAAACTGGGAAACTTTGTTTTTATATTGTTCCCTTGTTATATTTTGTTTAAATTAGTTTTACTATTTTATGTATATATGTGAAATACGCACAAAGATTTTACTGCAACTAAGGTCATTATATAACTAACCAAAATGTAAAAAATCAATAGTTTATGTTTTGGTGATATATCAAGTTCCCCAGCGTGTTGTGGGTAATATCTAAACAATGAAGAGAGAGGGTAACTCCACAGAAAGCACTCTATAAACACAATAAAAGTAATTTTTTCTTGAAAATTAATAATTTCTATAGTGATAGTGAATTAGTGCAATAACAGTGTAAGTATTAAATTTTAATTGGGAAAGAATTTTCAAAAATTAATAACATTTTTAGATATAGACATTTTGCAGAGACATTAATTTAATGGTTATTATAATAAACAATAATTCATGTAAAGGAAACAAATAATTTTCAAACCTTCATATATGAAAAATCCATTCCTAAAACCCTTTAATTAATTTATGAACAGAAAAAGATATGAAGTAGCCAACCTGACTTTTAAAAATTACAGTACATTAACAGTTTCTTTTCTTTAAAGAAACTATCCTAAGAAGATCAATAAAAACTAAATTCACAAGAGTATTGTTTTGGATACAAGTTTTAACAATGACACTAAATAAATAACTAAATATTTCCCTGGATTTTACAAATTAAATAATATCCCTAACTAACCCCCGCACACTAGCAACTTTTTAATAACTCAGTCCAAGCAGCCTTTTAATCACTGAAATGAAACACATAATAAGTTATAGTAGACAGCACACGCGCAACTAAATAGTTGAATGAACTAAAAATATCCAACATGTTCTATTTTTTGGGCGATTCAAAATTGTTGCTGGTTAGTTAAATTAAACAGTTGTTCGTCGCAGACAGTCTTTCTGCCTATTTTAAGTCGAGTAGTGTGGAAGTCATTTACATCTTCATTCATACAGTCATTTATTTTATTTTTTAATAAAAATATAATAAAACATGACATTCGATGTTAAATTATTTAAAGCTTAAAGATGCAACATAAAGCTTAAAGAATAAAAAATTTTTTTAAAGAATTATGGACGAAATTGTGCAAACAGTTTGTTGAAACCTGGAATGAATTGACAGATAAAGTAAAATGTGAGAAACGTAAGTTTTAATAGATCTTTATTCCATATTTTCACACTATTGAAAAATAGTACTTATAGAAATTATAGAACTTTATTAAACATTATATAAATGGAATTAACATTATTTTAAAGGGAATATACTAGTAAATCAAACATTCATAATACTTAAATAATAATTTAAATTTTATCGTACTGCCAAGGACCAGATCCAGAAGGTGAAATAAAATAATCTGTGTTTTGCTAATCAAAATCCCTGTTGTGTTTTGCCTCTTACTTCAACTGAAGGAATACTTTCCAAAGGGCATTCATAAAGAGTATCTTCAAACTGTACCCTGTCATGGTTTCTAACAAAATTATGCAGAACGCAACAACCTTTTATAATAGATTCACTAAAATCAAGTGAGATATCACTTGTTCAATGAAGTATCCACCATTTGTTGGCTAAAATTCCAAACGTGCATTCAACGATCCAACGGGCTCTTGATAGTCTATAATTGAAAATGCTTTTTTTTTATTGATAGATTTCTGTCAGAATATGGTCGTAAAACAAATTTTGATACTGCAAATGCCTCATCCCCTATAATTAAGAATTGTATTGCCTTACCATCTGAATCAATTAAAAAACATCTAGGTTCAGGAATATTTAAATCATAATTCATAAGTTTATGTGAATATTTTGATCTCTTAAAAATATCGAATCACTTGAAGCTCTTTGAATCAGTCAAAGCAGTTTAGAAATCCGCCCATTATGGCTTCCATTTATAAAAATTGGAGATAAAAATTTTAACTTTAAATAGGCTGATATTTTTTGCTTTTTCAAAAATGGGAATCATGACACGATCAAAGTCTATACTCTTGAAAGAAAGGAAAAATGGTTGATCCTGATAACAGTTAGGACAACTTTTTCTTGTCTCCATCCTTTACAATGAGTTGCTTGCCATTCTTATTGTAGTGTAATACTGTGTTGTGGTTTTATCTGATCACGTTTGTATTTATTCTTAGCTTAGATTTAGTCTTGCACCTCATGCACATTGCTGGGGATCTTAGTTGGACCTTAGTGTAGGGATCCAACTCTACCACAAGGCGCTTAATTGTGCTGGTATATTTTTTTTTTTTAGGTTCAGGGAATTCTTGTTTTTTTTCTTATTAGCTTTGACTGCTCAGGTTTAGTTTTAGACTTGTGTACTTTTCTTAGATTATAGATTTAGTTTTAGTTTCCAACATGGTCCTAGGCTATGTTGATGTTTTTTCTCTTTTATGTTCTATTTCACACTTGATAACGAGAATTGTTTTATACTCTCAAAATTTCCTGTATTAATTTTCTATACACAAATGATGGCAAATATCCGATTAAACCATATTAATAATTAAAAGGGCGCCAAAATACTCCTATAGAAAGGATTGGTGGCGTCTTGGCTATCGAAGTTTTCATGAAGATCACAATTACTGGAATGTCTATTAAAAATGTGCTAATAAAGACAATTTCATTGTCTATAACAACACATAATAATAATTTATTATAATATCAACAGCAAGTACAGAAAGCCAATATCCATTATTTTGACTTCAATATTTTCTAATTATTAGTTTATAATATTTTATTTTGATAGACCTGACTATTGACAAAAGGAAACAAGAAGCACTCAGTTAGATATCTTCAAGTATTTGTGTACAGTGTTTCAATTTGTCTGTGGTTATGCTAATGAAGATCCCCCCTACCTAGAGATTAATGGCATAACCTAGAAAGGGGGAAGGGGACCACATTAACAAAATCGTCTGACCTGCCGCTGTCTTTGATTTATTCTCTCTCACCCCCTCCTCCCATTCCATTCACCACTTTTCTCTTAATGTAAAACTCATAATCAAGCTTTACTTAATAATCAGTTATTTTTTATAAATTAAAGAAATAGAGTTGTCTGCATAACGAGTTTATTATAATTTGAAAATATATTATTTTACAGAATACAGTCAATAAATATTATTAGTTTTATAAAAATTGATAAATAAATAAATGCTACGGCACAGAATTTTACTATCCCTGTTATACACCATACAATTCTTATATACATATCAGTTTTAATTTGTTAAATGAAAAATTTTAGGAATTTATTTTAATCTCTTTAAATGTGTTTTTAACATTATTTAAGATTGCAAAATTAAATCTCTAAAAACTTTTGTAAAATTCTTTTGGAATTGGCATGTTTAAAAAACAATCTGCTACCCTAGGTTAGATTAGATTAAAAAGAGAGGTTAAGGGGTTAAACCGGACTTGGGCATCACAACTATTGTGGTCATTTGTGCAACTAAACTTCTTAATTCTAGCCCAGTAGATTAGTTCTCTTTACGGTATTTAGTAGTCCACTAACTCATTCAATGAGAATTCACTAGGAGTTTGGAAGCCAAAAACCATATAACTCTTATTGACAAGATCCTCACAATCAAAGATTATGTGACCCGTGGTCTCCTCATCTGTCCCTGCACATCTGCACCCGTTTAGCCGTGGTATGCTCCTATCATGTACAAGTGCACCCTTAGACTACAGTGTCTCATAATAAGTCCTATAATTTGTCTGAGTTGACCTCTATCCAAAATCAGTACTGTCCGTACATGTCTACCTAAGTACCTTAGTAGTAGTTTGATGTAAGAGTCCGCTTAGACTTAGGAGCCCTTAGCCCGCTTAGACAATCCCATTTATTGGTGTTTTCTCTAAACCCATATTTTTATGGTCATCTTCTACAGACATATAGCCCACTTCATGTTGTTGTGAACACAGTTATTTATGGCCATTTTACCTCAGTCTGAATAATGCTGGTAAACTATCCCAAGGGAATGAATCATCATCTCAATCCTCATCTCAGCCCATATACATCAGCACCAGTGCCTTTCTTAGTTTTAGTACCATCAGTGTACCACACCAAATTCCCCGAATTATCTAATACATAATCCTCCTCTCCGTAGGTCAGTTTAGCTTTTAAAGGTCTCGAAAATGTGTCCGCATATCCTTGAGTATAATATCCTTCTGATGAAAAGAGATCCAGAAGTGTGTCAGCCACCAGGCATCACAAAAGGGGGAGGAAACTGCTCCCTGCAGACAGTCTCTGGTGACTTCAACCTGCATAGGGCTGAACCATCAAATCATGTGAGAGACTTTGTTAAGCTAATTCAGTGTCAAGAAAGACACAAAGGGGATATTCACTATTACTAAGAGTCTCTTCCAGTCTTTGTATTAGACTGTGTAGTGCACTCTTGCACCTTCTACCTGACTGGTAAGCGTGTTGACTTACCATAGACCTGTGTACATGTTTCTCTATCAGTTTTTCCAGTGCCTTCAAAATGAAAGAATTCAAACTGATTGGTCTATAATCCTTGGGCTCAGTATATGCTATTGTTCCCTGGCTTAGGAATAAAGACTACTCTGACTGTCTTCCACACTTTAGTATATACTTTGTTGCTAAACTGACCCAGAACAACCTACACAGAATAGAGGAATATATTCCATCACTTTCTGTAGTGAGGCTGGAAATATCCTGTCTGGGCCCATCGATTTGAACCGGTTAAAAGAATTAATGGCCCATCTAATTTTGTCAATATTGACTATCTGGTTTGTGATACAGTAGTCCTCCCTATGTTGGAACCATGCAGCCCTCAGCATATGCTGTTCTTCCTTGGCTTGAGATAAATAACATCTAATACTTTCACTATATTGATGCTGCAACCTAAAATAATTCAACCACACTAGTATGTTGCCCACCCTGCAAATATGTACAGACTCTTCATAGAGCATCCTTTGGGGAAATTGGGATGTTTAAAAATCAATCTGCTAGCCTAACAGGCATGACTAAGCTGTTATAAAATTGAACGTTCATACAAAATTTGATGAAACTCTGTCAAAAATTACCACTAGAGCAGAAAATCAGGTTAAAATTGAACACAGGGTTACATGGGGAGATACGAATAATTACCATCAAATACCGTCGGTCATCAGTATAAACAATACCATAATTAGCCTATCCTAAACTATGATAGGCATTATGTAGCATTATGTAGGGAATCATGGTTACCATTTTCGTAAGGTTTAAATTTCCCTATCTCCAATACTTACACCATCCACCACTCTAGGTAACCAGCTCTTAATGAGGTAATCGTAATAAACTAAAGAGATGACTAACACTTAATTTTAAAAGTAATTGCACACAAGCTTGGTTTAAATGGGTGGTTATAAGGCTTAGTCCTATTTACATATATATAGCCTTGTAACCACCCATTTAAACCAAGCTTGTGTGCAGTTACTTTTAAAATTAAGTGTTAGTCATCTCTTTAGTTTATTACGATTACCTCATTAAGAGCTGGTTACCTAGAGTGGTGGATGGTGTAAGTATTGGAGATAGGGAAATTTAAACCTTACGAAAATGGTAACCATGATATATATAGGCTTTGCTGCCATCAGCTGGAAAGAACTCTCTACACTTTACGAAGTATCAAGGAGATATTCTAAAGTCCTTGTTACATGCTGTTGTATTTCAACCATGATCAGCTGGTGTATTGGGAAACCAGTAACCATGCTTCCATAGCATCTCAAAATGGCTTCACTAATCTTCCTGGTTACAACCATATTCAAAAATAGAATCTGTACCTACATCAAAATTTGATAACTCATTTAAAAGTTATGTTGTCGATGAGTATGTTAATAAATATATATGGTCCCAGCTCTAACTTTTACAAGTTAGATCTTAATAGCTATTCCTAAAAAGGAAAATCAGGTAGTATCTATTTCCCATAAAGAGAATTAACTAATATTTAATTTTTTAAATAATTATTGAGCTTTAGAATATCTAGGGTTCCAATACATACTAACTGGTGCCAAATTTAAACTCAGGGTTCAAAAATTAAGAACATCATGATTAGATTTTCAATTAAAACAAATTTTCATTAATTCTGGGCTTAACCCTATATCAGGATCCGATTAAGACAAATAAAAGAAGGAATGTTTAATAGTGAATGAAAGAATTACTAAAATATATATTATTTGTCTATGCTGTTATATAGTGTATAATACTTTATTTGAAGAATATGTAGTTATACAATTTGACTTTACATTTAAAGAAATTAATATATTGTAGTTAGCTAATCGTTCAAATTGTTATTCTGCTTTCAGAATCGAGCACAACAATTTCAACTAACTCTGACAAAATTAAATCAAGAAAACGAAACACTCAAGAAACAGTTACGAGCCTTAGAAGCTGCTGTAAGTAATAAAACTCAATGTTATTTGTCTTGTTCTTGAGTTTATGTTGGATTTAAAAGAAGTAAAACTAAATGGTTTCAGTTAATTTCAGTTGCATTATCTTTTGAGATTATACTGCACTGAGCTAAGTGGGTGGCTTGATCATGAATCTGAAATTAAGTCTGAAGAAGCAATTTGGAAACGTTACAAGTTTCGAAGTAATAACCCAAGAATATATAATTTAGGAGTATTAAATAAATATTTTGAATACTACAAATTACTTACAACATACAGTGCATTAACTGTTCAAATTAATTTTTACAATTTTAAATAATATTTAATTTGTAGTTTTATTACAATAATTCAAACTATAAATGTAGCTTTTTAAATTTGGTAATTCTACAATGTCTCAAAATCACTCATTTCAGTTGGTCCCAACATACAATATGAAGTAGAGCAATACATATTGACATTTTCTTGTAGGGATATAAGAAGGGTTAAAGTCCACCAAAAATTTTGGGACTTGTCTATTGTCCTAGAAACAGTTCTCCTACATAAGTTTACTTTAATATAAGTAAACAAGTTCTGTTGCAATGTTATAATTCATGTTTGAAAATTACAGGGTGCTGGAGAGGTTCAAGCAGCTTTAGTTGACAGACTGCGCATACTGGAGTTAGATAATTGTACATTAAATCGTGAAGGAGAAGCTCAACGGAGACAATATGAGCGGTGTTTGGATGATGTAGCTAATCAAGTTGTTAGAGCTTTGCTTGCCCAGAAGGTAATATATCTTGCTTCATATCTTGATCAGTTAAATCTGGAAAACAATTTTTTATAAATATATGTGTATATTACTAGTGTACTGTTAAATGAAAACTTGCACAATGTGTTACTAAGTAAATATCGTCTCTGCTTGCTTTATTTTTGGTGACTTTTGCTTTGAAGAATATCAAAGATTTGTATTTTAAAATATAATCTCCACTCACTTTACTTTCATTGATTATTTGGATCTAAGGATTCTAGTAGTTCTTTAAATTTAAATGTAACATTTGCTTAAAGTCCCTTTAAACAATTCTACTTGTTTAACTCATATATAACAACTTGGTCTCTACAAGCCTTATGTTTGTCATTAAAATTTGAATAAAATTTAAGATGTACAAATTCAGTTTGTAATAAAACACAGTTTTGTTAGTTTTGTTTCATTTCTAAAATCAAACTAAATCTTCAATGTGAACATGATTATTTATAAACTAAATGTGTCAATAAATGAGTTAAACTGTGATTTAATAGATTTTGTATGATGTGAACAACTAACATGTAGGGTGAATGCTTTTTACTCGATTGACAAGTTTCTTAAAGCCACACTGTAACCTCAAAACAAGTCATTTTGCTTTAACTCTACATTTTGTAACTTATGAGTCAAGTTTAAACTAATGTTGTAGTTTACAAATATTTGCATTGAATTTTAACTTATTTGGTTGAGAATTTTTTGTTACACATTTTGTTTATTATTGTGAAAGTTTTTGTATAAATGTTTATAGATATGATAAATATTGATTTGATACTTTCATTATATTTTATTTGTCTTGTTAATGATTTTATGCTAATTGATGTACAGTATATGTGTTGTGGTGTATGACTCATTCTATACCACTGTATTTGGTCCTACAGAACAATAAAAATTTAATCTAATCTAATCTAATATAACATTATTAGATTAAAAAAGTCTAATAATGTTTAATAATGTTAATCTAAAGATTTATTATTAAAAAAAGTCTTGACTCTTTAGTTTTTACTGAAAAGTAAGAAACAAATCACAGCTCATAAGTTACATATTGATTAATAATGGTAGTTCCCTTAAAGGATGATGGACACATATTCGTAAAATTAATAATGTTAGATAACACTGTTAGTGTATATGATGGATGATAGACATTTGACTTTCTGTCCATCGCCTCTTCAAGCGAACTGAATAAATAATAAAGGACAGTTCACTCATCAAGTTGAAATAATGACTGCAATCACGAGATGAATTTATCATTGCGTGAAAAAAATGTTGATCTGTTTGTAACAAAGAGAAATATCCTAAACTGAGTCACCTGAAAAATTATTAAAGTTTGTAATATAAAATTACTTTCAGTAAAGTTTGATCCAAAATAGGATTATAGGTAGTGAATTCCTCTAGGTATGGGCAAGATAATAGGGATAAACATTAATTTATGAAAATTTATACAGATTGTCTATTTTTAAATGTTTATGTAACATATATTCACTTAATAGATTTGACATTATTTTTTGTACATCGTTGAGATGTATACACAAACTCCAAAATAAAAGCAAAATTTAATTATCGGTTTTTATAAGACTCATAACATTAAATGATTTTTAACAGATCAATTTTAAAAGAATTCTGTGCAAACAAATTTGGGACAAATGATTACAAAGTATATTGAATAAGGAGACATAAACTAATGACATTAATATATATAATATATATGGAATATATTAGTGACTAGTTCAGCAAAACATGTATAATAATTGTATGTTGCAACACAACTTTTTCGCTATTCCTTCTTTTAATCTCTTTAAAATATTATAGCCTCCACTCACTTCGCACATGTCAATGACAACTTTACAAATTGTTTTTTTTTTAAATGATCTTCATTCGCTACAAACTCTTGTCAGTGTAGAAGGCTATTTTTTTTAATTTGTTAGTATAGAATAGTTTATAATTTGTAAAACAACAAATATTCTTTATCTTATTTTTAGTGCAATAGTGAACAACCCAACCTTGTGGGAACCATAAATTGATTTATTTATTGTTATTTGTAAAAATCAGCTATTAATCAATTAGTAAAATTTATTACTAAGGTGACGGATAATATTCTTTTACATACGTTTAGCACAGTAGTCAAGAACCCAACCTTGAGCCTTGCTTTGATTTGTTGTTATTTTTACAAATCAGCTATTAATCAATTAGTAAATTTCATTACTAAAGTGACAGATAATATTCTTTTACATTTTGTTTAGCACAGTAGTCAAAACCCCAACCTTGTGTAACCCTTGCTTTGATTTGTTGTTAAAATTATGAATCAACTGTTAATAACTTTGTAAAATTAATTATCATTTTCAAAGTGGCAAGAGATCAAATTGTCATTATTTTTTTTACTCATAGTGATTTATCGGAAAATTGTATGTACATCACTTGAATCCTAAACTTTTATAGACATAATTCGCAAAATTAATGCCAATAATCTATTTTAAATGATTTTAAATTATTTCTCATATACATAGAAGTCTCAGATGACAATTTTTGTAATTTATTTTAGTTCCAAATAACTTAAAAAAATTAAGACATCTTGTATAAATTTTACTCCTTATTGAATGAAATGTTAAAGATAAAAATTTGACAAAATCTGTAGAAGGAGTTTTGAATACAAAATTCAAATTTTATTTTTATAAATAAGCAATTAGAATATTTAAACAGGTCAACCTTTTATCATAAACATTTAGTTATAGAATATTAATTCTTTTAGTGTTACCGCTGTAATTTCAAGAAAATGAGATTATGTTACTAATACTTACAAAAAGAATCAATTTACTAAAGATAATTTATATATATATATATATATATATATATATATATATATATATATATATATATTATATCTCACATGGCAAAAAAATAAATTCAGTCATAAACGTTTTTTTATTTTACTGAGTTAAAAATAAATCTTGGTTGAAAGCAATATGTGAAATATGAATAAATCAACATATGGAATGTAAATGGAAAATACAAAATTATAAATGGTTGTCATTATAAAAAATTGAATAAATAAATTTATTATAAAACTCATAATGAATATATACTCTTGTTTTGTGTGATAGTCTTCAAAACATTTACCTGGGTGGATTGCAGGCCCTTTGTCTTACAAACAAAGGCTGTTTCGCGACATAGTTTCCTCTTTACACACACGATGCAATGGTTTTTTAGGAAATGTCTACCATGAAGTCTCTCTTCCCTTGGACCTTGAAACGGGTGATTAGTTTTTCTTCTATGGGGTTTTCAATCCTTTCTGCTACAGGGTCAAGAACTAGGTTTCTCCTAAGGTCTACATGGGAAATTGGTTTGTGGTTGTTGTTTCTCTGACCATCTTTATAGAGTATGTAGGGATTAACAAATGCTATTTCAGGAAGCCAAAAAAATAATACTTGCGACACCATTTCTTTGTTCTTCTTATAAAGTGCTAAGATGCAATGAAGTGGTCACTCCTATCCACACCACACATTTTTTTAATGTAGTCCAGAATTAGCAGTTAGTGAGCTTAACAGTTGGTTGGTTACCAGAACATTTACTGGGTACATTTGTTACATTGTTTAGTACTCAGCATATTTACCACCCGCCATGATAATATAAAAAGGTCTTACAGAAACAATTTTTCATTTCATAATTTTTTTGTTCTTTGCTGCATTGATTTTGATCAATGCCTGTTCTGTTTATCATAACCATTCCAGTTTGGTGGCAGTTCATAGAAAATAGCTCAGAAGCAAGCTATTACATTGCTGGTATAATACCTGTCAGTATATACATGCAACTCTTTGGTTGGATTACTAGGGTCTTTCATAATGACCGACTGAGTCAAAACGTTTATGATTTAGGTAGTCTTTAGCAGGTTTGAGTTTGGAATAATATATTCTTTTCCGAAATAGGATATAAAATTATATGTATCCATTTTCACAACAAATGTTCCGTTTTCCATTTTATGAGAGTACAAATACCTTCATAACAAACTTATTTGGTTTTTGTGGTTTGTATACACAGAATGATATGGTCCCCTTGAAACCGATGATGCTTTCATCTCTGGCTACAGTATTACATGGTATGTAACATAATTGACAAACAGATTTTAAATGATCTACAACAGGTTAGATCAAAAACGATTTTGGCTTAAACAGAACATGTTCTTTAGTGTGGTTGAAATGAAGGTTCACAAATATGTTAAAAATATCATTCTGAGAAAATAAGTCATTAAAAAAATGGAATATGATGACTTTCCCAACTTGAACTTGACTCTATAATTGGCTGTTGTATTCTCCCCATATTTATAATTGTTCCCAACAAGGCTTTCAAAATATTGTCATCTATATTATTCCAATATCTAAATTGAGGTTTTTAATCATTTTTTCTTTTATTTCCAAAATAATTTGTTTCATCGCAAATGTGCTTTATTACTTCTTCATTAAAGAACAAAGAAAAATATTCAATTAGTCTTCTTTCTTCATTGAAAAAGAAGACAAATTTATACCCTTGTTTATGTTATAAATGGGACTTGCTTCATTTGGATCAGGATCGTTATCAGTAACATTAATCCAACCGTTATCAAGTAAATTTTTTTACGTTTATTCATACCTGAAGCGGGCCTATTGATGTTCTTCTACTATGTCCATAAGAATAGGTTCCTCAATACAGTTGTCACTTTCACTTATATTATGGAATAAATTATTTTACAAATCACTTTTGTTTTCATCCGGATTATATTAGCTTGAAAATGTAGTGTTCATCAACTACATTTTGTTAACGACTGGGTTTGCCATAACTAATCAAATATACACTAATAATACTATTTACACTATTTACAAAAAACTAAAAACAATGATCAAATAACATAAATGCATTTTTTTTTAAATCGCTTGTGGGGGCGTCAATGATGTGCTAAAGGTTAAAACACTAGTCTTCAAAGGTTCTAAACCTATAATAATTTCCAGGCTTTAATCTTAAACAAAGTTTAACTAATGTAAAATATTACACCACCTCTCTCTTGGTGGTTAATTAAACCTTGTAAAGTTACACATACTTTAAAACCCATTTTGAGTGGTCACTAAGTAACCAATTTTAAGATAATTTTATATATACTCATACTGTCTCATGTGACTTATTTGTAATGTTGAGTTATATATTTCGGAATCTATGTTCAATCTTCAGTATTTTGCTTGTAAGAAGTCATCAAAAAATTTAAAATAGATTCTGAAACATGTAACTTCGTGTTACAAGTAAGTCACACGAGATGGAGTGAGTATATATACATTTATCTTACACATACTCATAAGTAACATGTAACTCCATGTTACAATTAAGTCACATGAGATGGAGTGAGTATATATACATTTATCTTACACATACTGATAAGAAATGTGTAACTCCACGTTACAAGTAAGTCACATGAGATGGAGTGAACAAATAAAACTTAACTTAGATGGAGTAAATATAAATTTATCTTAACTTACTGATAATAAATATTCCTTATGTAATCATAAATTAGCTATAATACATTGAAAGATAACAAATATATAATTAATTATTGTTAAATGTTAATGTATAATATCTTAGTGAACCATGTAATATCAGAATATTGTTATATGTACCCAGGGTTACTTTATTGTGAAAAGTCTTCATGTGTGAGACTTTAAGTATTCCTTTCTTTATTTAAATCATTTCTAAATGAGCAAAAGTATATTTTAAATTATTGAAAATATGTTAATCAGCTCCTTTAAAAAATTATAGTATATTTTTATATTTTACCTCCAAATTCAGTGTACAATATTTTATTAAAAAACTAGTGCTACTTCTTCTTATTATTATATTTTATTTAAGCTATAATTTGTAGGTTTGAGAGGTGGAACAGACAGTTGCTGGATTTTTTTTTTTATTCTGATGGCCCAAAAATTCAAATAAACGTTCAAAGCTTGGTTTATGAAATTAGGATACAAAGAACTTTCATTTGATTGGACAATGATATTTTTCAAATGACAAATTTAAACAATGATATTTTTATGCTAAAATAACATAAAAATTATAAATATAAGTACAATTTTGAACAAATATTATTTTTGTAGTCATGCGACCATAATATGGATATGTGCTTTATTTTAATTATAATATTGGTGCCTTATTTTCTGTTGCGGGAAAAATTGCAATAACTAATTTTGTTGCACTCGCTCTGCATTTTAAAATAATTTGTGACAATATTATATAAACAGACAGTTGGAGAGACCGATGTCTTTAAAAAATGGCCTAAATGTGTTCCTATAAGCTCAAAACATCATTAACCATCATCATGAACACAATTCCAACCATTTTTGCATTACTAGTTTTTTATTAGATATTTAAATAATAAAAAATTATGGAGTCTGTCTGAAAATGACCAGATTGATTATAGTTATACATTTTCTATTATTTCATGGTTCAAAACATTTTGCAGCATCGTATATTAAACTTCTATTAACTTTGTGTTTACAGGGACTAAGAGAAGAAATAACCAATCTACACCAAAGAGTCAAAGATTTAGAGACTCAAAATCGAGCGTTAACATCTTTGTTACTCCAACAAATACACCAGAGCAACAACAGACCTGGAGGCAGTAATCAGCGAGTTATTGAGCCTATTAGACCTAACCCTACTGTTGTAAGTCAAATAAAAACTTCTTCCTTCTCTTGTTATATAAGTCTCTAATGTATATAATTCTATGTGCTGTACATAATAATAACCTGTGTATTATTACAG
The DNA here is from genome assembly GCA_963513935.1 of Aphrophora alni. Taxonomy (NCBI): domain Eukaryota; kingdom Metazoa; phylum Arthropoda; class Insecta; order Hemiptera; family Aphrophoridae; genus Aphrophora; species Aphrophora alni. Next base: position 21,495,073 of record OY740772.1, on the reverse strand, counting down.
GAAAGTTACAAAATCCATAGCAAGTAAACTGTTAATACATTAACTCAAAATAATTTATAATACTATATTTTCATAATTTAAAAATGAAAATTGCTCCTAAAGTTATAACTGGATTCAAGTATAACACAATAAAGAAGTGTAATTACTAATGCAGCTTATATATTGTCCAGTAAAAATGAAAGAGGGGGGGGGAGAAACAAGAAAGTGTATATCAGGCTATTGGTTCAGAGTATTAATAGTCGTGGGAATACCAAGTTTTATTAATATAACTAAAAACTTTATTTTATTTTCATTTCTGAGTTTTTCTTCATTTATTTTTTATTATATTAATAAAACTTTGTACAGTAATAATAAAGAAACATGTTTATATACCGTTTAAAGTTCTTTACCAGTTTTTTAACAAAATTGTTATATATATTGTTTTTAAACTAGATTGACCTAGATAGATTGAATGTAGATGAAATGATGGATGTATTTTGATATTGATGGCATAAGGATTAAGGCTGTTGATTTTTTTTTTTTTTTTTTAATATTGGCATGGTGTTTTAAAGGATGTTAGTTATTTGTAAAGGTATAAGATATGAAGGTTTGTTGTGAGAAATATGAAAACTCTAGTCATGATCTAATTGTTCCACAAGCTCAGATAAATCCAGAGATGTCTCTGTGGTTGGGTGTTATAAAAAATTTCCTGGGAAATAAAAATACAAAAATGAAAATAATAGTCTATTGCCATAAGGAAAAAATAGACCCAATAACAACCAAGGAACACAAACAAATTACCAGCAGCATGGTGAGCTACAAATGTAAACATTGCTTTAAAAAGGAGTAGTGACAGGATTTCCACTAGTCGTCCAATTCACAGTGCCATACGTAGAGATATGGCTTAAGCGAAGAAGCATCTTATTCTTACTCAGCCCATGGAAAAGGCTTGGATCAGGGGACATGTATTGGTTATGAATTTTTGGTAAATGCAATTAGTAATGTATAATGAATAAGATAGAAAAACAAGAGAAACTTAAATCAATATCACCAATTAGGCTAAAGATTGAGACAACAGCTGTGACCTTCTAGGTTGTGTGGGCCTTGGTGAGATTGTCCAGAGCTGCTGATTGATTTGACATTTTGAGGTGGTGGGGGGATTAATGATTAAAGTTCCATGTCAATTCATGGAATTATTAATTTGATGTTACAAGAAAACATTATCTGGCTAATTTTCAGTGTAGACATGAATAGTGGTATTTGAAGGTTAACTGAAACTAATGAATGTTTTGATCTCAGTTGGTTTGATTTTAGGCATGGAATATTTGGATACCGATTTTTAGGTTTTTGTTTACCCTCTCTGCATGGGAGGAATTTGGTTAATATCCCTATAATTGTACAGGTATGAGTGATCCCACAGTCCAGGCATATTTAGACCAATAAGGCTAACTTGAAACCAGGGATGTTATTGGTCACTAAAATTTTAGGCAAACCAAAATATATGAAAACATTTTTGGTTAAAATGTTGATAGTGGTTTGGGCTTTGGTGTTATGCATTGGGATTAATAGAAGGCATATAGAAAAGGCGTCAACAGTTAATAAATATTGGTTTTGATTTTTACTGAGAGGGAGGGGGCAGTTATGATCTATGTAGATTTCCAAAGTGTGATAACCCACACAGGTGTTCTGGACCTGTTTAGACTGTTGACACTGCATGAAGGTTTTTACTTGCTGGGCAATTAAATCTACTTGATCCTTAAGTTCTTTACTCCAGAAATATTTGGAAGCGAGAGAGTAGGGTTTTCGTTATGCTGATGTGGGCTGAGATAAGTAGTTTGTGGTAGTATTTGAAAACTGTATGAAACAATTTGTTGACTAAAACCACTCTCTCTGTTTGTTGACCTAGAACCAAATACATGAGAGTATGGTCCACAATTGAAAATTTAGTTGTTCATAATCTTAGTTAACTGTCTTCTTTTGATGGAGATGGATGTCTTTAAAATGTATATGTTAATACTCTTGATGACTATAATGGCATTTATTTAATGGATTAATAATTATTTAATTGGAACACCAGTAGCAGCTCTTCCATAAGGGCTGCAGCCTTCCCAAATTCAAGAAATAAATATTTTATTTTCTCAATTTATTTAAAACTGAACCTTTTGATTTCCTTCTGTAATAACATTACAACAAAAATGATACAATTTGATGCATTACAGTTAATACATTATAATCAGTTTTGGCTATTGGCTGGGCTGTACCCAACTTCTGACTTTAATACATCACAATAGGTAGTGTGTAAAAGTGGTGGAGAGGATTTCAGGATTAGATGGAACTTTGGGCTGCAGTCAATACAGTCTAAGTGAGCTTTGTATAGTCTTCATTTCATTTGAGCTACCAACTATTAAGTCTAGTTTCTTTATCTTATGTGTTGTGATGCTGATTCATTTGTTTGATGCTTTGTTTATGATTTATTAATTAGTTGCATATTTTATAATTTGCCTTTTTATTATTTATTATTATTACTTTTAAAATAAAAATATTATGGAAATAAATAGTTTTGCTAATTTGCAAAGTATTAATTTTAATAAACTTAATTTAGAAGAGAAAAAAAATTTAAATTAGGTTGTACACTAAATTTAGAAATTAGACAAGCCTTCAACAAGCAGGCAAAAGTTGTACTTAAGAACAGAGCCACTCCATGATGTAAGCAAAGTATGTGGCCATCTAGGACACCAGACAAGAGGGAGTGATGAAGGATTAAAAATAATTTTTAAACATTGTGTAAATGTTGGTCATTCTATTTTCCATAATCTATCTTATAAAATTCTTTCAGAAATTTGCACTTCCTGCACCTGTAAGACCATCAAGTTGTGATGATACGAGACTAAGACGAGTCTGGGAAGACTCTGTAGTTTGGTTACCTCTACAGCGACCAAGCTCTCTCAATCTGGAGACCTGTTGTCAATACAGACACAGAGCCATCCCTGTCCTAGGTAGATAATATTTAACCTTCTAAGTTATAGTTTTACTTACATTTCAAATTATTTACACTTTATGGGTAATTACAGTTTAACTGCTGAAATTAAAACTACAATACTGTAGGTGCATGTATATGATATACAATAACCTACTAACAATTCCTACAGTGTTGCATAATGAATGCTTGGATGCAACCCATGCCACATTTCCAGTCTTTGTCCTTATTTTATGGCTGCTATGATAACGAGAGCTGAACAGCATGTCAACATTCACTTTTTCTAAAGGTCCTGAAACATGAAGATCAGTCTAAAATTTGAGGTAGAAATTTTAATGTAAATACTATACTTATCTTATAGTTTATACAAACATCCAATGAGCCTTGTGCTCCATAACAATATAAAAGAATTAATCCCCAAACCACAAATAAAACACTAACACAATTAATATTAGAAGTTTAATAAACCCTTATTGACATTTCAGTAACACCATCCTCAGAGGGATATAAAGAGTATTGGCTTATACCCCTCCGAGGATGGTAGCTATGTTACCAATATACATAAGGGTTTATTAAACTTTCTAACATTGATTATGTTTTATCTGTTGTTTTATTTGTGGTTTGGGGATTACTTCTGTCATACCTAGCAGTTTGATCATTTGATAAATAAAATAAGGAACTGGACTTTTTCACATTCACACTCTTTGGTGGGAAAGAAGAAATGTTTTGTAATCGTGGTTGAAATTGGTTTTTATGTTTGTGTGGATATGGCTGTTTAGGGGTCTTCACGAGTCAAGGAAATTAATTTTCCAAAATATTACTACATTCATCAGAACTGATTTTTCAGAAAACGATTTTTGTTTTTTGTTCTAAGTTTTCAAACTGCAAAGGGTTTTTTGTGGTTTAAATGGGGAAACCTCGCAGTGATCATCATATGTAGAAAAAGAAGAAAGAAAGAGAATACAAACCTTTAGTCCTCGAATACTCTAAGTGTTAGAAGAGAACAAGAGTTGGTCAAGAGATAAAAATAAAGAGAGTGATCTAACCCATCAAGAAGGGTGTCCTCAGGATTAGTGGTGGGCATTAACGCTAACAATGGTCAACGTCAACACCAGTTAACATTGAGCGTGATTAACAGTTGAAAAAACTGTTAACAATAACCTGCCAAACAGAACAGAAGCCAACCGTCTTTGTTCAGTGTGCAAATAATAGTGTGAAAATGTTTACACTATTACAGTTACTAACTAACACAAGTTATTTATACAGTTACTTTCCTTTCGCACTAGCACAAACCTAACCTAAATATTTACACAGTTAGGTGACAGCTTTTATCAGTTAAAACTAAAGTTATTTACACCACACTATTTTCGTATTATCCAGTCGTTGTTTTATACCGTTATAAATTTAGTAAAAACCAAACAGTAAAATAGTAGGCTACAACAGAAACATACGTTGATTCGTTGATGAATAAACGTTGACGTTAATTGATTCGCTTTAGTTGCTCAACTAAACTAACAGACGACTGAGAGGCGTATGTGTAGCTTGGTGCGCGCTCATCGAGTGGGCCGCTGTCGCTAACAAACACCAACTGATGTGTCACCTGCAAACACTAAGCAGTTAATCAACGTTAGCAGTTAATGCACTACTTCATCAACTGCGTTGAGCATTGATGATGGTCAACGTTGAAGGTTAGTAGCTGTTACCCGTTAACGGACACAGCACTACTCAGGATTAACACACCTCTCTATTCACTATAAGAAGGCTCCTGAGAGCTATCTTATGCTTCTAATTATATTTTTTAAATATAATCATTGTAAGTTAAAAGTCAAGAGACATGTGATACAACCAAAACACACAAAATATTATATTCTTAAAATTAGCTCTAATGATGTACCCTCTAACAAAAATTGTTAAACCTCCCAGAAATTCTGAGTTTTAGCCTGTAGCATTCGATCTAGGCTGTATTAATTTAATTTAATTTTTAAAAGAAAATTATCGTTTGGGAATAATTGGAAAAATGAAAATGAACTTTGACTATTGTCAGAAAAGTATAATAGTTATGTTCAAGTACAATGTTATTTTTCTGTGGATATCTAAAAATGAGAAATATTTCAGTCAATCTCAGAGGGATCCAATAGTTATATCTACTTAAATGTGATTACCATTTTTTCTCAGTACTTTCTAACTATATTTATAATGAGAAAATACAAAAATATTACAAAATGAATTGTAGTTTAATAAATTTTCATCAGTTTTTTTCCTAGGAAACAAAGATTTAAAGGAACATTTGTTTATTATAATTTCAAATTCTATATTCAGCAATAAATCATTACGAAGTAATTCGTAGAAATATTAATTTTGTAAACTTGTTAGCAGGTGGCAAGAAGGGCAGTGGAGAAGAAGATGAAGGAAGTGAAAGTCCGGAGTCAGGAAACCGTGATGAAGGGTATTCTACGATGTCAAGTGATGTCCAGGGGCTAACAGAAGCTCCTCGGAGAGGTTTAGAAGACTTGAAGGAAGCAACGGATGAAACTGATACTCCTCCACTTCCCCTTGACTGTTCTAGCACACCAGATAGGTAAGTTATTATTATTATTACAGATTAGATTAGTTTCTATTTACATGCATAGAAAATACTGTAGTGTTAAATGACCAACAGAGTATTACACATTTTCGTCAAAATTTTGGAAACTCTAGAAGCTCAAAAACATTGATTCTCTAAATATGTGCTGTTATGTTTTCAGGCTAAAGTCTCACTTGCTATATGACCAATCTGAGTCCAACCTAATATCTTGGGTTTTTAGATTAGTGATTACATAATGTGATTGTTAAAACTTCAATATAAACCAACAATCATTATTGGCATTTTATTTTTACTTGAAGATAAATAAAACTGCTCATGGCATTTTTATCTTCTTGATTTTTAGGGAAGAAGGGAATTGTAGTACATTAAATTTTAAAACAATACTTTGTACTCCTAGTTCTTTGTTTCAATTTTTCCTAAAAACCGGTACATAAAAAAAATTATAGGTGTCTGGATGTCCACTTGTTAATAGTGATTTGAAGTTGAATCACAGCCTAACCTTCACTGGTCGAGTTGTCCATTTTCAACTTAACTACTTAATTTGAATCAAAAAAGGAGAAATTTGTTTGAAAATGTTTGTTTTTTCCTTTTTTGTTTAAAACTCTGAATATCTAAACAGTCTGAAATGCCTGAAGCTTTTTTTCTGGCAATTTATAATATTCTTTTTTTTTTACAAAATTCCATGCTCAAACACTGTCAATTTTTTCAGTATAATTAAAAGATACAATCATACACATACATACTCCTGCACAAACAAAGACCTAGTGCGATGGGTAGTGAAAGCTAATGATATAACTTGCCGCTGGAAATTACCCCTAATGCATAGATTAAAGTTATATGATCACCGCTTATTTTTGTATTAGCCGTTATTATCATTATTATTTTTAAGGCTATCCAGACTAAGCAACGTCTAGCTTAAAATGAGGTTCTGCTGTAATGTAATTTGTATCAGATACATCTTGTTAACTACTCAACTAGAGTATTTATCTAATTTTAACTAAGAGCAAATACTTATTTTATTTGAAACCTCTGAGTTGTTTGATTCTAAATATATATTTATGGTTCTTATTAATGGGATGTAATTGCTGAATTTAGAAACTTGCCCTAACTTATCCTGTTCTCTTTATAACAACTTTTTTTGTTCTACAATTTTAAAACACAAAACAGTTTGAGATTAACCCTAGATGTGATCAACATCGCATTTGTGGTATTATTTCCCCTTTCTTAAGTGATAGGGATGCAATTACAGAGGTTATCAGTAATAGCAATAACAGAGTTAAAAGTTGCTCTATCAACTTAAATTTTTATACTAACCGATAAATGAGACTTCAAGCTTTATTTTGGTATATAATTTTATAAAGTCACTGGTTCCTAATTCCTTACAAATTCCAGCTGTTATTTGCCACTGCTTTGTTCAGCTATTGTTTGGTTATTGTGCAGTATAGTATAGTTCCGATGTTTGATTTCATATTGTTCATTGATAGGTAAGTTGTTTCTTTATAATTTATAACAGAATAAGATAGATGTGGATCAAGTCATATTCAGGAGTTGTTAAAAAGCAAGAATTAATAGACAGTGATTGCGAGAGTGATATTTTGATGATATAGTTATAGTTAAATAGGTGTTTTCATTTTATTGTACGTAGGAGTCACAAGCAGATTTGGTTTACACCTTGTACATAAACTCTAGAATCGAAGTAATTACACCTTGTACATTATGGTAATATCGAGGGACTCCATGTGTTCACAGACTGATTTTATACCAATTTAGATACGGCATCAGCACTATATAACTTAAAAGTTCATCTAACAGGAACTATAATGAGAAACATTAAAGGTTTGCTGAAGAGGTAAGTCCTAAAACAAAGAAAAATAATGTAAAGGAAATTTTAAAGATAAAATTTAAAAAGGGTGAAATCAAAACTTACAGACAAGAAGACCAAATATTTCCTTCTTTTATGGAAAGATAAAAAAGACATGACAATGCTATCACCATTTATGATAATTCAACTCAGACTGTGAGACATGTTATAAAAGGGGGCAATTTGGAAATTGTTGTAAAGCCCACAGTAGTATGTAAGTACAACAAGTCAATGTAAAGTATAGATATTACTGACCACTATATCTCTTTATAAAGTTTTACTAGAAAATAAATAAAATTGTGGTGGAAGGTATTTCCTAGCTGTTAGAAACTGCCATTATAAATTCATTTATTTTATACAATCTAAATATAAAACTAGGACAACATAAAGTTCGACAAAGAAGATCAGAAGAGAGCTGGTGAAGCAATATGATGGCAGATACCAGAAATACACCAAAACCGTCAATAATCTGAAAACTGTGAAGAAGATGAGCGACTAAGTGGAAAATCGCATTTTTATACCCCCTTCAAACGAGCGGGTACTAATTAATTTTTTGTTACAAATTATAAAGTTGAAATTCAGTCTAAAGCATTATTATTTTTTTTTTATTTTTTTTTTTTATTATTATTATTATTTTTGTAATGTTTCTTACATAGAATTAATGTGGTATAAATATGAAGGATCTTCTTAGTAAATTTTACAATTAATTATTAACAAATATATAAATTTGTATAGAATTTGAATAAAAAATAATTAACGAAAATATAAAGACTTACTTTTATATTTCAATAGATCATTGTAGTAATATATAGTTATAAATCATGCAGTACATTCTTTATTGTAATTCTGCTATATTAAAATGCTTATTCTAACAATCCGGCCTTTATTGTCCCTTTAAATTTAAGAAAACAAAAGGTTTTTAAATTTTGTGCAATGACTCCAGCTTACGTTTAAATCACTTCCAAGTTCATGACACAGTAAAGTCTAGATTGGTGCTAATCAAACACAAATACCTTATTATCCAGTGGAACTGGACAGCCGAGCTGAGGGGACAGTAAGTATATCATATTTGGTTGTGAATACACGTCGTTCAGTAGTTTAGGACATCCAATTACAGATTAAGGAATTACACTCATCACATCTAGCGTTAAGGGCGTGTTTTAAATCTTCTATTATTTTAGTGAAATAAGACATATTTTTTCTCCTTACATTGTTGTTTCAATCTTAATTTACTATACCAAGTAATACTGTGTTGTTGAGATCTGTTGGAATAATTGTGTTTAGTTAATAACAATCACAAATGTAAGTAAAGAGACTGGAACTGTGATTTATAAATTAACAACTACAAGGCCTGTTAGCTCTGTGTCACCGACACGTAAATAATGATTAAAGACCGAGTATAAATTTGAAAAGCAAATTTTGCATATAAGTTATTTTACAGCTTCATTTAGTATGTTTCAGAGTAATTGTTTTTATATGTGGTGAAGAACATTTTGCTTACCGTACTATACTAACTTTTAACTTTTTGAAATGTATTACGATAAATCAAATAATAATACCCTTTAACAATACAATACTTAATACATTAAGTGATATGATTTAGTAAGCCAATGTCAGATGATAAAAAATACATATAACTAAAAAGTATAATTTATAAATGATCAAATATTATGTAAAGTGTACTATTATTTTGTGAACCATTCATTTTCAGTTGTGATGTATTGTGCAGGTTACCAGAGCCAGATGTTGTGTTAATCCCTCTAAGCCTAGCACTCAGCGTGAATAGCAACAACAGACATAGTTATCCTCCTGTTAAAGAACTACTTCCATACCAACACATCATGCGAAGTTTCTCCGACTCACATCTTTGTCTGAAACTGACGACAACAGCTTCCGGCTCCAATTATTCTCTTGCCTCAGCAGAATCAATATTAGTTTTAGAAAGGCAGGCACCTCCGTTAAGAAGAAGTAGAGCAGCCAACAGTCTGTTGGCGACGACAGTACAAGAAGAGGATGATGATACTGGCTCTTGGTGCAGTGGGGATTGGTCAGTATTTTATGCAAATTCATTTTATTATCACAATTCCAATGTTTTGAGAATTTTTATATAGGTTTAGTAATAGTTATTTAAAACAACATTATTATTATTACACAGGAACTATAGTAACCATAAATTTAAGAGATCTAAAGTCCTGGTGATAGAGCTTTCCACTCTTTGATGTCCTAGATTTATAATTCTTTAAAACTCGTTTTTTTTAGTAAATGGCCAACTATCAATTTTTGTTATTAAACAGTAATGGTTTTTAACATTTTATCATTTGAATGTAATATTGAAATAAACATTATAAATTAATGTACATAGAGGTGCATGTTACTTATTATTATTAACTAAATTAATTTAGTCATTGGTTGTACTAAATTTATTGTAATTTACTAAAATTTATTGAAAATCAAAGAATTAGTCTATTATCGATTATGATATACTAAAAAAACTATTTTTCCTAACAAATGTGTTCAAGACACATTTTATAATAACAATACTATATTTGGTGAAAATGTGATGACGATAGAATAGAAAATCCATATAAATGGATTGATTTCAACTTTTATAATTTCCCCTAACAAACTTATTACAGCCATTTCAAAAACAGTTGTTTTGACAAATTTTGTTAAAAAATAAAAAAAATAATGATCTTTAGATAAGATACATGTATATTATAAATATCACAATTTGAAGTTCTCAAAAAACATTCTGTTGCAAAAATTGATGCACAAATCTATTTCTGACCACAGTTGATGGCTGTACTAGATATAATTCCATTATGATAATTAGATTTTTAAAAAAATGTAATTTGATGAATTATAAGCAAAAATAAACTAGCTGCCATTTGAAATATCAATTTTAAATTACAAAACTTTTTTAATTATTCCTACAACAAATTTATAGACATTTCATACTGTGAATCTATTTAATAATTATTTTATATGCATGTTTAGTTATGAGTATTGTCAGATAATATTTTTACTTTTTTTCTGTTCTATATATGCAAAAGCACCAGATCTGCAAGTGTGAAAAGATTACTTTGTCCAGAGATGATAATATCTTGTAAACTTGAAATAAAAATTGGACCACAAATAAAAATATTAATAGTAAACAAGTTTTGCTCTTCTCATATAATCTAAAATAACTTCTACACTTTTAATTTAAAATAATATTATTTCCAGGCTATGTTCCTTGATAATAAATTCTACTAATTTATAACAATGTTCATTACTTACACAGAAGTTTCTTGAAATATGTTTGGATAAGGAGCATAAGCATTACTTCAAATTGGCTTTCAAATACCGATTTTCACTATTATTTTTTAACATCTTATTTTGTAGAAAGTGAAGTTTTTATTTCAATTTTACAAAATTGTTTTTGTGTTTAATTATTCTAAACTTTGTTTGTGTAATTCTAGTGCTATATATGTATGAGTATTGTTATAAATATTTTTATTCCTTTCTAATGTCTAATCATTCAAATACAAAGTACAATATAATCTGTCCTAATCAGATCTTCCCCTTTATGGCAATTTATTGAATTTAATAACTCGTTGTTTTATTAAGCTGAATCTGCTCACCTTTTCAACATAGGCTGTGAATCTTGCTATAAACTGCCAGTGAGTTCTTTACGTATGTTCCTGGGCCACGTTTATCTGGTAACTATAGCAGCGTTTCCCCATCCTTGCCGACATCTTTGATTCACCTGATCTTCTGGGTTGGTCTCTACTGACCAGCAGTGTCTCCCCATCCCTGCCGACGTCTCGGATGGCACTGATCTTTTTTCTAGGTCACTAGCAGTTTATATAGAGCTTCACTATCCGTGTCATGCTAATAACCTGCAAGCTAAGCAGTTGCGACACTTTTTCAATTATTTCCCAATAACTACCACACGTGTGATATTGAAGATTTAACTGGTGCTAACATTTGACTATTATTTGTCAATAAAATATTTTTTAAACTTATAATAAATATTTTCTTATCCTAAATCCTAACAGTTTTAAGTAAACTGCTACTAAGTAACTGAGGAAGTTTGTTTTACAGCAAGTAAATTTAAATGTAAAAAACTTGTATATATTAAGCAGATTTCAAAATGAATGTTTATCAACCGTTATATTAACTTAATCTTACTCAAATTATAATGATGTTCATTATAAACCGTTACATTGTTAATTTTGTTTGTTTCAGGTGGGATGCAGATTATGTCCAACATTGGCTACGACTTGATGAAACACGCTCAGCTTTGCAGCAACAGATGGAATATGATGCTGCTGAACTCGAAGATTGGAGTATGGAAGACAGTGAAATTTGGAGAAAGTGTGAACCAACAACTCCAAGTCAAATATTACCAAGTATTCAGGAAACTAATACATCTGAACTCGAAGAAGACTCTAATGAGTGTTTATGGAATTCTTCTAGTTATCTAACCGATCAAGTTTTAACAGTTGATGGTAGTGATCCAGGAAGGGGGTTTTGGCCATATGGTAACCGTAGTTTGATTTCTCCTGGTGGAGATTCATGGTCAAGTGCTGGAACGACATCTGAAGACGGTAGATCTTTTAATGATGGATGTCTTAATGGAGGTTCAAAAAGGTCATCTACTGCAATGAGTACTGACAGTGGAGAATTACCAGCAATAGGGACTGATTTTACTAGGGACTTTTATAGATTGGTCAAGTTTGAAAGTACAAAAAGTTTAGCTTCAACATCATCTCGAAGTCAAGCAGGTGATTCTATTAATTTTAGAAAAGGAGATATTCCTATATCAATGCCAGTGTCATCTGATAGAGAACAAGCATTGCAGAGTGTCCTCCACTTCATTGCAGAACAACAACAGTATTGTTTATCTAGAGAAGTAGCAGACAGTAGGCCAAGTGATGTATGTTTAGAGGAAATGTCACCTGAATCAAAAGATACATTAGGATGTTTACACTCAAGCGAAGACATCAAAACATCAAATGAAAATGAAGTGCGCAACTGTCCAAATAGAAAACTGACATTTAGTGCAGAATCATTGCTCAACGAACAGAATATTTCGCCTGTTTTAAATTTTTGTGACCAAACTAACTCTGTTTCTGATAAATTGTGTAAAACATTTTCTGAATCTAATACAGTGAAAAGCCAAGATGAGCAATCAAGCTTTTTGATTGGAGAAGTTTTAGAATCCTGTCAATTAGGCAATGAACTTGAAAATAATTCTGAACAGTTAGATAGAAATTGTAAAGAAATTATTGTTGAAAAAAGTAAAATTTCTGAGTTTAGTGAAAGTGAGAGTCTGATATCAAGACCTTTAAGAGTGGATGGTGGAAGATCTAGCTTACGACCAGTACCAGAAGAAGATGAAGACCATCCTGGTATGTCTGAATCGCAGACCTCAACTATGTCAACATCAATATCAACTCCAGACACAGTTATCAAGGCACATTCTTTAGCATCTGATGACAATCAAAGCGAGTCGGTTCTCTCTTTACCAGGGTCTACAAGTGTTCAATGTTCTGAAGATTCTGTAGTAGTAGCAGGTCCAAAAAGTCTTAGTTTTCATGAACATGCAACATCAAAAGATGTTATTGATGAATTAAATCGTATGATTCGTAAAGGTGAAGATGGTACTGAAGTAGAAACCGCTGAGGTTACTTCAAACCTTGACATGGCCTGTTGTTGTCCTACAGGATGGGTACATGTTGAAAGAGAAATAGACTTCACAGATCCAAAGGTAAAGATTTTTTTAATAATAGGTAAGGTGGTAAATTCAATATTAAATGTAGTATAGTGGCAGAGCTACTACAGTTCAAGACTCTGTACAGTAAGGAATGGACCAGAGCATTTTTTTTTCCAAATGTGCCTAACTTGTCTACAATTCAGCTATTGTATATATATATTTAAGTGTCCTGTAATTTTTAAAAAGTAATTATATTGGTGTCAATCAATACAGACATGAATATTCCTCCAAACAGCAAATGCTTCAAATTCCAAAATCCAAAACAGAGCTGTTCAAGAGTGAGATGTACTACTCTAATCTCAAATTGTGTGATAATCTCTCTCACACACTAGCGATAATACTCTCTTTGTCGCTGTCATAAAAAATTTAATTCCATCATTTTTGGTGTTAAACATGGCAGAACGGTCTACCCTTCAACATTTATTCTTGAATGGTTGTTAAAAACCTACTGTTAAATAGCAGATGGTATAAAATAAATTGAATACAAACTTTGAAATCATCTGCTAGCCAGTTTGCAAGTTCAGACAGTCTGAACTTTTTAAATATTTTTTTTAGACTATTACGTATAAAGAAAGCTGTCTAAATTTCAAGCAGTATAAAAGAAATTAGGTCCTTTTTTCCAAAAACAATATGGGGTGGATTTGCAAGGTGATCATGCTAGTAGACTGTTTATTTCTTGTAGAGATGTATGAAAACTAACTTTTTTAAATAGTTTCAGGAGGTATAAATTTAGTTGAACAAAACAACCACCAGCTGTCTGATTACAAGGCCTATACTTGATTTAACTCAGTAATAAATTTAATTTACTGTACACCTATTTATTTTAATTTTGTAGAGCTCCAACTATTCACCAAGGGGTTTATGAAAAGCAGCTCTGTTTGTGTTTTAGTAGTATGTGTTGTACTGTGCTCAATATTGATAAATTTAAGACTCAAGAAATGTCCAAGAGGCGGCAGGAGTCAGTTTGAATATCGTCTTTTGGCGTTGTAATAATTCAAAAAAGAGGTGAAGTTACTTTTAATTGTTATTAATTTGTTAATTTGCTCGACTATAGGGCGCCAGGTTTGCTTTAGCATACCAATTTTGAAAAAAGAATGAATTTAAATATTTAAAAGAAAGAAAAAAAATCTCTGAGGTCGTAAGTTCTTTTCACAGTGTACTTACAGTGGATTTTGGTTTTAAATGAGAACACTTTGGCTGAAATGTTACAAAGAAAACATTTATTAAACATTCAAAGAAACATCCTACAAATTATTATTAACAACAAAAAAATCATATTACAAATACTAGTTATCCTCTTTAGTTTCAATAACAAATTATGAATTTATTTCTCCTTTATTTCTTTCTTTCAAATTAATTAATTTTATCTTTAAAAATGCTTTTACCAATAAAATTGTTGCAACAGGAATTTAATCTATGAAATTTTTTTAGTAACTTTGTAGCTCTAAAAGAAAAATGAAAAGATTCTATTTTCATTAATTAAAAGTTTCATTTTACTAGTATCTCTTCTAGTAATGATCTACTAAATTTTCTTTAAATAGATAAACATTTACAAAAAATTAATTTAAACATAATACAGGTTATTAATCAAACAGATAATATACAGCGTCTATACCACAACGCCGATTTAAATAAAAAACATTGTCTGAGTCCGAATGGAAAACTGATATCATACAAGTTGAAGTTCTACGGCTTGTATAGGATTCTCCCTCGTTCAGAAGTTGTTTTCTCCAGTTGTTGAGAATATTCATAACTCGCGTACATAAATTATTGTCTTTTATGTTCCCACGTTATTGTCATTGAAACACGCTCTTTATAGATTTTTTAAAACACTTTCGATCTCTATTTGAGACAAAAAATCAAATGTACATTGTTCTAATAGAACCTAGAAACTCTTTCTACGATCTTATCTCTCCAAACACTAGACTTCGACTTTGAAAAACACAACTTGTCCATTTTGAGCGGTTAACTCTAACTCCACAAAACACATCCAGTCCCTTCAAGCTGTGGACTTAGACTGACTTTACCATGAGGCAAATTCCTACTTCCGAAAGCGTTCTTTCCGGTTACTGTTCCCACGTTTTACCGCACTGCCGTAAAATACAAATGATTTACTTAACATAACAAACAAACTAAATTACATTAAAATTAAACATAATAATTCATACTGTTGTCTTGAAAATCCATTTTTCTTTTATTAATAACGTTACTAAATTTAAATTATTATTTGAATTTATTATCTCTTTGGCTTAACCGCGTCTTTTAAATGAGTCTATTTTAAAATCTGACTTTTCACATTGTCACAAAACCCCACAAGGTTTGTATTTCAATACAGGTATTGGAATACAAAGCTTTTATATATATATATTTCAAATCGAAAAAAAATATTAATGGATGTTCAAGACATTTCATTTCAGAAGCTAAGGACCTCATGAAAGAAAATAAGTATCCCTAGTATACTCAATTTTAAGAAAGATTCTCTTTTCTTATAAAAACTAAAAAATCTATTTATTAATAATCCTATTTTACTATCTCAATTTGTTTGAGTCATCATAACTCATTTGTAAAAAGAAAAAAATATATACGAATCAATTAGTGCCAAGCCTTATCTCTATTTATACAATAAAACCCATCATCAGTTTCCTTTCCAACCTTGTTGGCTGAAACTTTCCATCAACATTTTTTGTTGACAGGATCCCGTCACTCAAAGCTTATCTCCCAGACAGCCGTCTATATACTTTTTCTCGTCTCATCCTCTTTGCCAAGACGACATTTCTACATCCTTTGAAAATCTACCTTTGACTCTAGATATTCATCTGAATCATTTTTTAATTAAACACAATTACAATTTAAAACCTCTCATTTTTAATTAACATTTTTACGAAATTATTTACTTATTACTCAACATTACTTCAATTCACCTTAAACTTTTCAATTATCATCTTATATTATTATTCATTTTAGTTTAAATCCAATAACTATTTATTCTTACTTAAAATCTCAATTCTCCTTTGTCTTGCTGGGATAACATGTTAACTACTGATTTTATAATTACAAAAAACTCTTTTCTTCAACTAAAATTCAAAAATATAACATCATTATTATCAAAAAAAAAAATATAATTACTTACAAAACTCATCTATTTATTTAAAAATTACCTCTTTACAATTGTATTGTCTCTCAGTATCCTATCTTAAAATTATTTCCATCTTGTCTTTCATATTTTAATAATTCAAGTTGCATTAATCCCCAAACAAATTCTTCATAATAAAAAACTCCTTATTATTTACCTATATTCTTTCATAAATAATCTCCTTATTTCAACGTAGCTTCCTTTAAAAATCATAATAATCGCCGTATTTCGTAGAATTCCTTAAATCTCCTCTTGTTTCATTAAAATCGTCGCATATTTCCTTTATTTCATTAAAATCGTCGTATATTTCCTTTATTTCATCGCAGTACTCAAAAAACCTCTTAAAAACTAAAAATTTACCATTAATGCAACCTAACTACCTTTTTTATAAAAGTTTCTTAACAGAACAACTTCATTTTAAATACCACTTTACTCAACAATTCTGTAAAGTCATCATCTTCATATAAAACTCAAAAATCTCTCATTTAAACTACTTCTTATTAAAATCTTCTTAATCATCTATTACTTGTATACAAAAACTTCAAAAATAAAAAAATTATCATTGCTTTCCCAGCTAACACCTTATTTCATCAAAATCTTTAGACACCTTTATCAAATAACTTCTCACAATCATCTATTGTTTTAAATTCAAACCTCATTTATTAAAAAACGTCAATTATTTATTTCATTTATAAATCTCATCAAAATCTCTTTATCATTATTAATTTATTATTCCTTCCTTTAAAAAACAAAAACTTAACCTCCTTTACTCATCATTTAACATCAAAAAAACTTAAAAACTTTATTATTATCTGTCCTGGCAAAACTTACATAGATTCTCAAACTTTAAATAACTATTCTTCATATTTTCAAACCACAAATCACTTAAAACTAACAATTTTTTATCATTTTATTATTAAATAATTCTTAATATTTAAAACATCAAAACATACAACTTATCATTTTACAATTTAACATCTAATTACCTACTCTAATCAGTTAATCAACATTTTTACAGTTTTATAAAAATTATACATTTAGTTACGTAAGTACTCCCTAATAATGTCACGTCCGGTTTATTCCATGTATATGCAGCTTGATCGCGTCTGCATATATATCCTACAATTTATTTGCCTTCAACATCTGTCTAAAATTTATTACATGAAGTTTTTTCATGTAATAATGTCACACTTATTTATGCATTTTTCTTCCTAACCTCTCCTACCACAGTCCTTCTAACCGTCTACTTTATACCGTGCATACTTCTAATTGCTCTTTAGACTCTTACACAGAGTAACATGTTGCGACGTTGAAATGTGCAATGGTTGAATGCAATATCTCTACTAAATTCAAGATAAAGCCCAAAACACATCCCTATTTCACAACACGCCCTCTTATGCAGTCTCAGAATGCCTTATTCTTACGAATAAAACATTCTATTTTGACTACACAAACGCCTACCTCCTCCCAATGTTCATGTACTCCTTAAATGCATCTACACGAAGAAAATTTTAAAATTCATAAAAAATTTCATTAAAATCGTTTCATCCGAAGTTGAAATAATGTTTATTTTTACCAAGTTTATTACTAGCATCGTCGATTTTCTGTTTATGTAATCCTTTCTAGATGTTATTATTCAAATTCAAAACGAAAATTTTATTTTTAAAGTTTATTCTAAATTCTTTACTCAGAAATTTACTTTTAATTCTATCAAAGTTATTTAAGTAATCTACTTTTGTTCTTATTTACTTTATTTAAAACCAATTATCCTTTATTTAAGTAGTTTTTTATTTGAAAACGCAAGTTAATTTTCGATTATACGTCAAAAGTTTTTCATTTTCAGAACAATAATTCTGTCACACGCTGTATCTCGTCTTAATGTCATGCAAAGGAATTCTAGGCCTGGTTTAAGCATAAACAAGTCCCCTCGATATGAGACAATCCTTATCTGTCTACTGATAAGACATGAAACCCTTTTGGTTCCAATACGATCTGCAAATGAATTTCAACTCTCTCGTCACATTTTATTGAATATTTAATATTGAATCCACCTACTTAATATTGAATACTATTTCTTCAACGTTACTCTGAATCCTCGCTTCGAACTAACTATCTTATCTATGTCACGTTTCATAATTATTTATATTGGAATAAACAACAATTCAGAGTTATCTACTGATATAAACCTAGCGTCTTTCACTTAGCAAATACCTAAACGTTTTCTAAAACTAAACTCTTAATCATACTAGCTTGGCTTATATTATTATTTATTAATACTCATACTATTGTTATTTCAAACTATAGACTATACATTATTCAAATTTAAAACTACTTATTAACAGAATCTTAACTACCTTTTATTAATTATTTTTCAAAATCAAGTCCGTTTATTTATAAAAATGTCTTTACATTATTATTTATTCCTTCCAAATTTCAATTGATTACAACTCAATTATAAATTATACATTTTTTACGATGGTTCCCAGATTGGTGAAAAATTTTAAAGTACATGATTTGATTTTTGTAAATATCTCTAGCGTTAAATACCTCTGTCCACATGGACAGTTTGTCTTGCCCAGTCATCACAACAGACCCTTTCCTAACAAAAGATCTCCCTTTGTTATTGTCTCGGAGTGTTGACAAAATACCTTTCTCTTTCTCCCTCTCAGGCATACCATCACCCCTCCTTCTCTCAAACAACTCAGAATCTACTGACCTAATTTCAACATCCGTTAGTTTAGGAATTCTAACCCCACCATTCTTATACATCATCACAAAGCCTTCTTTTAATATTTCTTTTTTAAACTTGTATTCAAAGCTACTCTTTTCCCAAAAACTTTTAATTATCTGTTCTTGTATTCTAAAAACATTTCTAAATTCTAACATCGTGTATTTTTCAAAATCTACAGTCTTATGGTAAACTCGTTTTTTAAGATAAACAGCTGATTCCTTTATTATTAGATTATTTACCTTTACTTTGTTTTTTGAATTAATTATACCTATTCCAACCCCACCAAACTTATTCACTTCAACATTACTTGTTATCTCTAGATTTACCTTGTTACCTAACCCATTATTCATTATTTTAGAAATTTCTTGAACACAATCATTCACACAATTGTCTTCAATTATTATTAAATCATCTGACATCTCTTTTGTTTCATTAAAACTGTTAATTTCTACTTCAGCTACTGCATGATCTAAATTGTTATCCAAATTATTAACATTTTCTATCAAAACACCTTCTACATTATTTATCCATTCAAATTCTACTTTTTTCTCACAATAGCTTACTTCAATTTCTACTTTATTATTAGTTTCCATTACATTACTTTCCATTTTAAGATTCTGTTCTAATTTTACATAATCTGATTTTATTTCAACCCTAATTTCTTCAAATTTTTTACACATTGCTTCTTTTAAATCTAAATTATCTTGTCTTAGTTCTAATTTACTCTGTTTCAGGTCATTATTTATTTTATCAAGTTTAACATTATTCTGTTCAAGTTTAATATTAAAATTCTCTAGTTTTTCATTAATTTCTAGTTTATTCTGATCAAATTTATTACTTATTTCTAATCTACTTTGTTTAATATCATTACTTATACATTCAAATTTTTTATCATTATCTCGTTTAAGTTCTAGATTATTCTGTTTTGTTTCTAAGCTACTTTGTTCAAATTTCTGATCAAATTTACTCATCAATTGCTCAAACATACTCTCCATTTTCTTATTTTGATCATTATTTTCCCCACTCTTACCTACCCTAACCTCTTCGGTTACACTAACCTGCTCAATTACCCTAACCTCTTCAGCTCTTAATTCCTTATCTGAATTTTCTTCTACAATTTCTACCCCTGGTGTTTCTACTAATTTTTTATTCATATCTTCACACTTTTCTTTACTATTTAGAATCCTATCACTATCAAACCCATTAAAATCCGAACCTGAACTACTATTCGCGTTCACACTTGAACGTCTACTATTACTATTACTACTTATTTCTTGATCTAAAAAATTTTGTGCAAATTGTTCATTTGTTTGCTCATTACTTTGCGATTCCTTCTGTAAATTATCAAAAATATCCCCCGTAAATTCCAATGGCTCTATATTATTTAAAGAATTTTGATTTCCTAACCCTACCTGTTCATCATTATTATTAACATTTACAATTTCTAACTCCATTTTTATCTTATTATATTTAACACAAAAAATTTTTAAAAAAGAATCTTTCTTATTATGATAGAGAGAGTCCTTACCTTGATTTTAAGAGTTCTCATTACCAAAATCACTGTTTATTTCGACTAAAAAGCCCCACGTTGGGCGCCATTTGTAATAATTCAAAAAAGAGGTGAAGTTACTTTTAATTGTTATTAATTTGTTAATTTGCTCGACTATAGGGCGCCAGGTTTGCTTTAGCATACCAATTTTGAAAAAAGAATGAATTTAAATATTTAAAAGAAAGAAAAAAAATCTCTGAGGTCGTAAGTTCTTTTCACAGTGTACTTACAGTGGATTTTGGTTTTAAATGAGAACACTTTGGCTGAAATGTTACAAAGAAAACATTTATTAAACATTCAAAGAAACATCCTACAAATTATTATTAACAACAAAAAAATCATATTACAAATACTAGTTATCCTCTTTAGTTTCAATAACAAATTATGAATTTATTTCTCCTTTATTTCTTTCTTTCAAATTAATTAATTTTATCTTTAAAAATGCTTTTACCAATAAAATTGTTGCAACAGGAATTTAATCTATGAAATTTTTTTAGTAACTTTGTAGCTCTAAAAGAAAAATGAAAAGATTCTATTTTCATTAATTAAAAGTTTCATTTTACTAGTATCTCTTCTAGTAATGATCTACTAAATTTTCTTTAAATAGATAAACATTTACAAAAAATTAATTTAAACATAATACAGGTTATTAATCAAACAGATAATATACAGCGTCTATACCACAACGCCGATTTAAATAAAAAACATTGTCTGAGTCCGAATGGAAAACTGATATCATACAAGTTGAAGTTCTACGGCTTGTATAGGATTCTCCCTCGTTCAGAAGTTGTTTTCTCCAGTTGTTGAGAATATTCATAACTCGCGTACATAAATTATTGTCTTTTATGTTCCCACGTTATTGTCATTGAAACACGCTCTTTATAGATTTTTTAAAACACTTTCGATCTCTATTTGAGACAAAAAATCAAATGTACATTGTTCTAATAGAACCTAGAAACTCTTTCTACGATCTTATCTCTCCAAACACTAGACTTCGACTTTGAAAAACACAACTTGTCCATTTTGAGCGGTTAACTCTAACTCCACAAAACACATCCAGTCCCTTCAAGCTGTGGACTTAGACTGACTTTACCATGAGGCAAATTCCTACTTCCGAAAGCGTTCTTTCCGGTTACTGTTCCCACGTTTTACCGCACTGCCGTAAAATACAAATGATTTACTTAACATAACAAACAAACTAAATTACATTAAAATTAAACATAATAATTCATACTGTTGTCTTGAAAATCCATTTTTCTTTTATTAATAACGTTACTAAATTTAAATTATTATTTGAATTTATTATCTCTTTGGCTTAACCGCGTCTTTTAAATGAGTCTATTTTAAAATCTGACTTTTCACATTGTCACAGCGTTGCCTTCAATGTAGTGGTCCACCACCCGCACTAAGAATTTGTCATACCGACCGCCAGTGGCTCACGTCAACCTTAGCCCCCTCCAACTATCACATTTCACACCCCATCCACTCCATTGTTCAATGCCGACACAGTACCAAGCGGTCTTCACAGTACCAAGCGCTCGGCGAGTTGTAGCAATGACTACTAAAACCTATACAGAGTGTTCCAAAACTCAATTGTCCCTATTTGTGGATACAAATGAGGATACAATCTAGTCTATTGACAAAAAATATAAGTAGGGTAAATAATTAAGTAAATTGTCAAGCAGTACAAATATCGCTTTATTTGATTTGCGCATAAAGTATATTTATTTTGTAAAGTAAATTTGTGTATTCAAAAGTATTTTTTGAAACAAAATACAGGATTTCAAAACCGACACACCAAAATTGTTCATGTAAATGAATAAAATAACTTATATAGAACACAATAACATTCATACTTTTCTCTTATCAAAAGCCTTATATACAACAGAACTTGGAACGATACAACCAATAGAATATCCAGTGTTCTTGACGATGTGTTACACATTCACAACCCTTCACTTACAAATTATTCATTTAGTTCTCGAATCCATGTGTAACATACATGAAGGTATACTTTTGTAAACATAACTCTTCCAACAATACTAATTCGATTCGGAAAATAAGGTTTTAATATTCATTTTTTAATGAACCATCCAAACTGAAATTTAGTTTCCTTTTCCTGAATTAACAAAAAATGTTACCTTTGAGTTTAATTTATTTACAGCTATCAGACATATTTAAAAACTGTTGCCAACAATTAACTGTTTAAATTAAACATAAGAAATACAAATTTATTTAGTAAAGGGGTTTTCAAATTTGATATATAGCTGTTAGCATTTAATATGGAACACAATTTCACATAATTAAGCCTTATTCTATTATATTCAACGTGAAACAGCCAACGTGAAATCATACAATACACATATACAATACATGTATATGTCATAATATATAATAATATCGGTTTTCGTAATACAAAGGTACAAAAGTAAAATAAGTATTACGAACATGTATACAAGTCTGTTTTGTTATTACAGTAAATGGGACACATAATTCACAAACAAACTATTTACGGAATATACCACAATTAATTCGAAAACACGAAATTCAACACACAAGATTTTCATCCATAAAGGACTGCGATTTAAATTGATTACGTTATATAATTATAATCTGCTAATAGCTATTTATATTCATTCTAAACCTTTAAATAATGTAGGATCAAAGTTTTTAATATGGAACTGATGACATTATTTATTCAAAGAAAAATCATATTTGATCAAAAAAGGTGACAATATGAAGATCAATACAGATATACGGGTAATACAGGAATATATATATATATATATATATATATATTACTTATGTAAAAGTTAGAAACATAACAAAACGCCCAAAAATGAATCTACAACAATTATTTAACTAAACACAAGCATATACAATTTTGAAGCCAATATTCTAATGTGTTAAGAAAACATTTGACAGGAAAATAACAAAGAAGTTAGATTTAATATTACTCTACTACCAAATGTTAATTTATTTAGGTATTTATTAGAAGTCAATAATAGTTTTATGTGTGTTTTATATTTACAAAAACTTTAGTTGTATTTTAAAAATTATATTCAATGTTTAGTGTAATAGTTGACAATACATTTTAGGAAAATTAGCAGCATGTGAGGTGCAATATGTATTGTTCCAACTACACAAAACATAATCATTTCAAACGTTTGATTAGTTTGTACTTAAATACTATTGCAATTTTTTTATAATGCATCTATTATCATAAGTTCGCGAATCATAAATATGTCTGATGACTGATAAAATAAAATAATTACTTTGAATGTGTTGTCTCTATAACTGTGGTCTAACTCAAAAATATGTGCCATAAGTTCAGAACTTGATTTATGGCGTCGAAATAAAGAAAAAAAGTCTCCATTAATATATTATCTGAAAATGTTGCATTATCTGTCTGTCGGATATTTTGTGTTTATTGATAGCTTTATAAAATATTAAGATTTTGGTGTACACATTTTGTATGCTAAGTTTTACTAGTATACAAAGAACCAAAAGTTCATTTCAAAAATTGTCAACTCAGTGGCCATTTGATAATTTAATTTGAATATCTCTTAAACCAATAACCGTACAAAAAATGTAAACAACCGCCATTTTGAAATTTTATAAGATTATTCTTGGTATATTGGTAAAACCAACCATATACCAAATTTTAACAAATTTTGTTAAAGGTAGAAAATCTTAACAAATTTTTTAACTTATCTTTATTTTCAATTACAGTAGTATAAAAAATCGCGCTATGAAAATAACTTAGTTGATGGCACTAAGAAAAACTGACTTTCTATTATTAACTAAAATAATTAACTTATCATAATAATAACAACACATAATAATAGTGCCTGTTATTATAAAATTACATATTTGAGCGTAGCGAACGAATGCGTTGGGCTATTTTTATTTCCTTAACAACAAAAATTCATTTGTTTTTAAAGTCTAATTTGATGCTTCACAAGTAGTAAACGTATTTTTTAGGTAGTAAGGTTTTTGATTTTGTAAATCGGGAACAGTTTGTTCACATCTTTTTCCGACTTTTACAGAATAATGATGGTAAGTTTTCAAAATATATAGACGATTATTTTGTTATATTCTTGTCAATTGACATAAGAGGGTGAAATCGGTTTTGCAACAATTTCAGCAGGCGTGTGAGCCGGGATTATTTTAAATCAATTGGATTATCTATCTTGACACGAATGTGGTTTATATAAATTAAATGCATTGTTTATATCAAGTTGACGCACCGAGCATTGAATCTACTACTGGAGGGCGCAAACGGTAAAGAATATTGGCGAGCGACGCCAACCCTATCTGCAGGGTAACGGCCGAACTACTGCGCCCTGTATTTTTCATTGCAAATGCTAACATATTTTAAAACGCCTAGTATAAATAGTAAAAACGGTTAAAATTACTAAAGTAAATAATAGAGACAATTGTAATAGTATGAGTGTACTTTTTATAGAATAATTATATATATTTAGCTTGTACATTATTTTTAAAATGTCGACAAAGTCACCCTAAAAGTACGTGTTTCTTATGGGAAAATAACAATGTGTTTTAACTGTTTTTCGAGTTGGTACAAAGTAAATACAATATTTTTCTACATTAACGTGTTGGTAAATACTATTTATTTGGTTGTACCATTTTATTTTAATTTAAAATTTTCACGCATAGCCAATATTACATAATTTAAGAGTTCCTCCCATGTTAAAAAGGCAGAAGGGCAGGCGGACCGTGCGGCTGACTCCGACCGCCTCTTAATCTTGGAACTGGCACTTGTCTATTTTCTATCAAAATTTTCGGCTATTTCTGTTCTTTATTTAGTAAAGCTTCTGTTAGTTTTGATAAATTTGACTACCAATCGGTAGAGAAAAAGTGCCAGAATGGAATCGATTTATGTTCTAGAATGGATGATATTTAGTAAGTATATGCTTAAAAAGTCATCTGTTATTGTTTGATAGATTTTTTTATGTACCAAATTGTGTATTTTGTGTTATAAATCTGTTATTGTATTTTTATTATTATTTTTGTGTAATTTGTGTATTATTAGGGTGTTATTAAAATGATATATTACATGACAGTTTATGTGTGACTTATATAAGTTCCAGATAATTTTATATATGCAAATGTCAAACAGGCAAATTTCAATTTCTGAAATTATTCTACTAAACACCTTTAAATTATATATTTTCTTGTTCTATACAAAGCTCTGAACATTTTGATAGTATTTAATTTTTCAGTGTGTAATAAAATGTTTCTCCCCCAACCCCATCCATATTATGCTCTGAAAAGGGGGAAACAATGTTGAGATTTATTTATTACTCTTAGGGTATTCATATTTTATATAGTCTTCTGAAAACATAATATGCTATGACAAAGCTTTGTTAGGCTATATAGGCTTTATTTTATTTTTTTTTTTTTTTTTTTAATAACCCTATATGAGGTCGAACAAGGTTGTCAGTGTGTATGTTTTGAACCTGCCAGTTCTAGAGCTAATGGAACACAGTAAACAGCTCATAAATACATTGTATTATTTTATATTAACTTATCAAAACAATACTCTATAATATTCTAAAATAAAAACACATTTTTAAAATATTTCATACATAAAAGCTTTGTTTACAAAACTAAAATTATCTTTAAAACCCAGCTTTATTGAAAAATTCTAATGACATCATGATGTGCATTAAAATACTGATAATATGACACCTTGCATGACTCCATAAAGATTAAACAAAATTATCTCAAAAAATCTTTACAAGTTTATTTATTCCAATATAAGCTAATTACTAACATATAGGCTAGGCAACAATATATACCTTTCTAATTATTCTGAAAATCTGATTTTTCAAATCCAAATGTTTCAAACGATAGTGTCACTTAAATGTTTCATAGTTGAGGTTTTACAATAAAAAGACAGATACAAATTAAGTAACAGCTAATTCACAGTTTTGAATTACATTCATCTATTTGTGTTTCCAGTAAGTACTTTAAACAAACAATTTTTAATCAAATCTCTATAAGATGAATTTATTGGCTTAACAAATATAATAGCAATATTGTTCTGTAAATTTCAGGCTCGAGCAAACTTGTTAGATGTAATGCTGGCAGCGAGTCACAGCTCGTCTAGTACAGGGAGTAGTAGTACAAACAGCAGTGAAAGCGGAGATGAACCGGTAGACTATCAACACTTACACAGGCTGCATCGTTTCCGCAGACAAAAGAAAGGTGCAAACATTTGGGTTACAAGTTTATAGATTTAATTGTTGTTAGGACAAGGAAAAGGATGAATGAAAAAAACAGAAGAGCAAACTCACTGAATGAAGAAATGAGAATGAGACTGACTGTTGTAATTTTATAGAATTATCCTCCATTAATTTTCTTTTTTAGAGATAATACTGTATATAGTCCAAAATAAAATCAAAATATACTAAATACATGTAAAAATTGTTTTAACCTATTCTCTCCTTTGAAAGATTGCATATTCATCCATTCACTTTTAGGCCAGAGAAAAACATTATAGTTGGTGATGATAAGAAATATTGTGTATTTTGTGTATGTCCTAAGAAATCCAACAGGTTACATTTTTTCAGAGAGTAATTATTAGCTTCAAAAGTGATTAGGACTAAAATAGCTTTGAAAATTTCATCATATTAAATGTTTAATATAAATTATAATGAAGTCATAACGGATTTTAATTAACTTTAAATTATAGGAAATATTTTCTAAAAAATTAGTAAGCTTAAAATGTTGAATTACTTGCAATGGTCACAATATTAAATTCAATTTTTCAAATATGTTTAAAAATATTTAGTGAAACCGCTTACACTATTTTAGTGTAGCATTTACACTTTTCAGCTTCTGCCACAAGGGAGCCTTTAGGAGCACTAAGGTGTCCCTCGTCTGCACCTCGTCCATCCATCATTGGCCGAGATGACTTCTTTGTCCGGTATGGGGAGAAAGAAAGGGAAGCTGTAGCAAGTTTTGATTTCTTGGAGGAATTATCCACAACATCATTGAGTGGAGCATCCTCGTGTGATAAAGATTCACCTTTTCTTCCTCTTCCTAATGATGGTGATACGTCACCCTCGACTGATGGTAGTGAACACAGAATGGGAGAACATTTATCGTTCAGTGATTCTTGTGCTGCTAGTTTCTCTGGTTCTGAACCAAGTTTGGATATTCAGTAAATATTTGAAACGTGTTTTTAAATATTGAGTTAGCTTTAATTAAATCAATACCAAATCTTTTTTTAATTAATGGATACATTCAACGTTAGCTAGTCTTGAAAGTGGATATAAATAAATTGTTCATAAATAAATGTAATATATTTTAATTACATAAACAGATAAATTAGATAAACATTTTTAAGTTAACCTATTTTTTAAATCTTTTTTGTTACAAGTTCTGGTACAAACCACTAATAATTATAAAATATTGAAAAATATTGCCTTTATTCTATAACTAACTATTTGTATGAAGTTCAACGTAAAAACCAATTGAATACAAAATTTAACCAATTCAAAATTCATTTATTAGAAACCATAAAACATAATGAGCAATAAGAAAATTTAATTGACCTAACTGATTTGAATGATATAAAGTTTATGAATCACTCTTATTGCAAAGTAGTACTCTGAAGTTTCAAATTTATAAAACATACATAAAAATACTTAAATATTAAATGTTAATTTAGATAAATTAAAAAAAAATTTACATATCAAATTTGAGCAAAATTAATCTAACTAATCAGCTAAAGACATTGTTTGAATGATAGAAGGTTGAGAAATTTGAAGGCTTATAGCCCAAACCAATCTACCAAAAATTGTGTGAAAAATAAAGGTTTCTTGCTAGTAAGTTTGGCACATTAGTTTAGTTCATAAATCTTCACATTTTACCAAACTTACCTTCAAATGCTTTAAAACATTTTCTGATTTGTGCATTTTTTGGGGGTACATCATTGCCCAGGTTTAAGCCCAGTTGTTAGCGTTGGATTTTTCCATGTGTTACTTCAATACAATAAAAAGTTGAGTATAAAACAAAAATTAAAATACAGCAACAATGATTTTTTTTTTTTTTTTTTTTTTTTTCACATTTCAAGTAAAAGCTCCAACTACAGAATTTCCCAGAATATAGAAACAAAATTAGGAATACTTTCTGTTTACGGCTTTGACTATAAACTTAAATGTATGTACCATGTATTTATATTCAAAATAGATAGTTCTCCAAAAAACTCATCATAAATTTACTGTTTGTTTATAAGATATTTTTATATTGCAATAAGAGAGAAAAGATTGGAAAGAAATTAAAACTATGCTATTCAATATTGCCTTAAACATCTTAAAGTTTATTAAATAATAGTTTATTAAATTAGATGGTGAAATATTAGTATTGATTTAGAACAAATAATATATTTATACCATTCCTAATGCTATTTTTGATATTCTGGAATCTTAATGACAGTTTCCAGTTTTTCTTAACATCTTTACATTGTATCCCCATTAGACCAATGAAAATTGTAGAGTTGATAGGTAACATATTGAAAAATGCAACACTCACCTGGGCTCAAACTTGCATAATTTTCACAGTCCACTAGTCTGAACTGCAGCTATATAAGTCCAAGCCTAAATCAACTTAATAACAGTTGTCTGAAATATGTGTTAGTGTTTACAATGTATCCTTATGTATAAAATGTGTATAATGGATGTGGTACTTATATTTATAAATGTACATACTGTGTTAGATAGTTGTATATAGCCAAATAAATTTTCATGTTGTATTTTCAAGCTGAAATATACAGTTATGTTCCAGTCAAATAATTTAAAAAATATTGTTGGCGTATTTATATTAGGTTAGTATTTGAAAGAAAATCGATGTTAATGAATTTTGTAAATTCAACTATATTATTATA
Source organism: Aphrophora alni (assembly GCA_963513935.1). Lineage (NCBI taxonomy): Eukaryota > Metazoa > Arthropoda > Insecta > Hemiptera > Aphrophoridae > Aphrophora > Aphrophora alni. Next base: position 21,465,581 of record OY740772.1, on the reverse strand, counting down.
AGTCGTGTGGTGAGACTTGACTTAAGACCAAAATATAAATTTGATTTCAGGTCACCATAACACAAATATTATATAGATATAAAAACTTCATTTAATTTCAGAACTTCATTCGTACAAACCTTGTGATGATCAGATGAACTGGACGAGCGCTGTATTCTCTACACAATTTGCAATTAAAATTGATAATATATTACATTACTTTTACGCAGATTATTTATGTTTTTTTTTTGTTTTTTTGTTTTTTTGCTGTCCTTTAAACAACATTTAACCCTAACTAGCAATAATTCCAAAAATCTTGAGTGGCAGAATTTTTCGGGCATTCTGCAACGTTCATTATAAACTATAACATTTAAAAAAACATTATCTTGTAATATTTAATTTGATTCAGAAAAAAAATAGTATATTATTATAGAGAAATAAAATTTATATAATTCTAGATCCTAATATATTTTATAATGTGGTAAAATAAATTTAAAAAATTAATGAACAAAAAATAAATTGTGGTCATACCATGATACTGGTAACTTTTTCCAAACAGGTCTTAATTTTACAATTCTGGCTCAGTTTTCAAACAAGCCCCAAACTGATGGAATAATACGAAAACTCAAATAATGTGTACTGATAAAATGAGAGAAAAAAACTGTCACAATTTGATATCAGATATGAAACGAATGGCTATGATATTTATTTTTAATCGTCCTTCTCATGAGATAAACAGAAATTTATATTAACGTGTGTAGACCAAAGATAGTTACCAGAACAAAAGAAGTAAGCCGCATAAGTACTGTAGTATTCCATTTTCCCACTTGAAACTGTACAACTTAGGTCGACACTCAGTAACGCATCACTAAAGTATTTGACATTTATTCATTTTAATAGTTTTTTTCCAACAGCCATGTAATGAAAATCTGATTTCAGAATTATAATTTAAAGAAAATTGAATGTATTTACATTGTGTTAAATTTCAAGAAGATTAGAAAATTTTACAATAATAATATTAAAATGTTAATAATATAATTATTAACATAGTTTATTCAGTAGTACATGTCATTAATACAGTACTGTCAGGCCTATATTTTAAAGAAAGCTCATCATAAAGCAGTCAAAGCACCATGATTTAACTTAAACAATTAAACAATCTATCAATAATACTATTATTATTATTCAACATTTTAAAATGTTAAATAAAAGAACCTCAACCTATTTTATGAAAACAGAAAAAAGTTGTATTATCCAGGAATAAAGAAAAGCAGCAGTTGAGAGAAAAGTGGGAAAATATAGACAGGAAATAGACATGATCAACTTTATACAATACCTGTTTCTGTTCAGTACCTCTCATGCCTTTATTACACTTCCTTCCCCCTCCAATTTGATCAACCATTCTACTCTGACCTGCAAGTGCAAGATACCATCTAGTCTATTATTTAATAATCTATAAAAAATGCTGAATAATAAAAATCCTCGCATAATGTTTAGATTATTTCAGTTAAAATCTTATATTTTAAGAATTCAAAATTTTGTTAGACATGATTATTATCGGAAATAGAACATCTTAATCTCATTATAAGTGGGAAGGTTGAGGGAAAGAAAAGGGTGGGGAGAACTCTAGTATCGGTTTTTAATATCAGCATTTTTATTATCCAATGAAAGTTTACAAAAATAACCAATCACAAACAAAACTATCAATATGCACAGGGAAACAGAGAGAAAGGGGGGGTCATAATTTTAAGTTTTAAGATGCCTTACATGCATATATAGGTAGTATAGGTAGAAATTATAAAATTATATATTATTTTAATCATGAGTAAAATATACAGAGAATATTTCAACAAATTTTAGTAAACGCTCAAATCAAATTTACTAAATTTCTATAATTAAACAATGTATTTTTAATTACACATTTTGCATGTGATTTTTTTGTATTGGCGAAATACATCACATCGGAATTTAATTTTTTAACTGCTGCCTCATAAATTAAGAAGACCTACTAATGATTTTATGCATTAATCTAGATAAGAAACTGATAAGTATAATTATTGAATTATAAATTATTAAATATTCCTATTTCTAGGTGTTGGAGCACCAGCTTAATAGTAATGCACTACATATTTAGCCTATCTAACATCTTGGTTAAATTGGTTTAAAAATAGATGAAATACCCCTTTTTTTACTAAAATGCATTTAACATACTAATTCAATGAATTAACAGTAAAGTAAAATACACAACTCACTAAAATTAAAGAATCCCCCAACCCCAATCTGAAGGCTAGATAACTTGATTTATCGTTTTCGAAGGGACACAAGGATACATATACAGGGTTGAGGAGAGGTGGATTGATAACAATTAGATTTTTTTTGTGGTGTGATAAGAGAGAAAGAAAGAAAAGGAGGGGATTTGGCAACATAGTAACAGTGAATGAAAATGTAGCTCCCCACCTCTCCATGACTCCAAGATATCTTCCATTTATTTTTACTTATTTATAATTTTATTTACTATTACAATCATAAATAATGTCAAATTTGTTATCACGAGGCCTATATTAATGAAACACATCATAAGGCAACATGCTTGATTTCATTAAAAACAAATCATTCATAGTCTTTGAGTAGTGATTTATTTGTGAGTTGACTGAAAATCAGTTTGAGTGTGGTAAAAAAATTTTTTTTAACCCTATGTACGTGGACGATGAACGACGGATAGTTCAATTAAAACATATTTTGCGATTCAACATTTCGCCCACTTAAAATCGTACTATCGCCATAAAAAAAATACCGTTGGAAAGCTGATGTTTCGTAGATGCATAATCATGCAAAAAATATTCCACAAAACGTTATAAATAATATTCCAAAAATTGCTGAATTTCACGTATTTTTTATACATAACGTCAAAGATTAGCGCAGATAACTTTTTTACAAAACAAGGTTATGTTTGTGTAACATTTGCGATTCGAAATTTCTGTCAGTCAGATTAAACATAACTCTGCTCCATAGATCGCATCTTTCTGTTTCTATCGATCGTTTCCAAATGCGTCTAAGTTTTATAGTTTTTATTATATAAAAATTAAACAAAATCAAGACATTTAGTCATTTTTACACGCTAAAAATTACATTGTTTCCAATTCAACTTTTATCCTAGTAGATATTATATTATCAAAATGTATTATATATCATTGTAAAGGTAATGTTTCATTCTATCATAACCAAGTTTAGAAATATTTTTGTCGCTAACAGGAGAAACACACTAATTGACAAACAAAAGATAGAGGTTATACTAATTATATTTCGATCTAAAATTTAGTTGAAACTTGTTAAAAACTTGAGCTCAGATCTAATTAAAAATCCGGGCTCACACACCCCTATTAATAATTACTTTATAATATCACTAAAACACATTTAAACACCTACCATTTCTAGTAAATTTCAAAAAAACTTATAAGAAGTGTTATATAACACACTTGTGTACGAGACAGTGACAGGTGGTTCAAAAAAGAAAACTTTCATAGCTAATTGACTGAAGGTCTCATAGGTTCTCTAGAAAACCAGTAATAATGAAAATCTACTCTTGTTAATGAAGTTACAATTATTGATTTTCGATTATTGCCAGTTCTAGGATTCAATTACCACTATTTCGAAATTAGTCTAAGAATTTGTTTTAAATCAATAGACTACAAATACATATTTACAAACACTGTCAAACTAGGGATCAAAATGATATCTGGGGATTTATTGTGTTCTTTATTTAAAGACAAAAACAACTAATTTTTCATCATAAAAATTTCTGAAATCAGCTAAAACTCAACAACCTATCAGAACACATATCATGATCATAGTTCACATTTCATTGTCCCAGATTTAAGTTCCACTATTACCTACAGCAGTTATATTTCCAACACAAAAAATAATTTGGTCTGATTTTGAAGTAGAATATACTATAATTAAAGATCGACTGTGAAAAGAATGGTTTATATCAGCTTGGAAATTTAAGATTTAAAATTTAGCTATTAAGTTGACTGTATATAGTTATATTTTTAAATTAAATAAAGAAAAAAAGAAAAAGATATCTACTATTGTAACCTAACTACAAAATAATAAATGGTCTGTAATATAAATATATATATACATTTTATAATATAAGTAATTTAAATAAAATAAGGTTGTACTATTTGAATATCAGGGTTGTCCATAGTTATAAATATTCAATGTAATGAATATCTCATTTGAAGTGATAAAGTAATGATAAATGAATATGGTTGAAATGATTGAAGGTCAATTTATACAAGTATATAAAAAAAATCAAGACTGCCTTGTTTTCTAAATACTTATTTTATTGCAAACAAATTGATCCAAATATTTTAGTGGTTAATATGTGTATGTTCTATGGTTATTTTATGGGTTATTTACCTATAAAAAAGGCAGACAACAGTGACCAAATTCTAACATAAATTAATCATTCAAGATCAGTAACTAAAAGATTTGATTGTAATATTTATGTTAATTGAAATCTAACATTTATTAACTGCTTGAATTAAACAGTATTATGTGTTACACATTGAAACATTACATTATTTTATTTAAATTATTTTGAGGATATCAGCATAGATAAAGGAGGTGAATAAAGACACACTTTTAAGAATTTGATTACCCATCTAGGATATTAACCAAAAATATTCTGTTAGAAAATAACTTTGGTAATTGTTAAATGTATACAAACTCTGTTGATAAATGTGAGGCCTAATAGTGCCAAATCACTGATACAGTGACAAGAGTGAAGACCACATTAAAATATGAGACCCAGTTCACTGACACATTTATAGTGAATGAGATTATACTGTTCAGAACTTATTAAAGATACCAAGTGTCTATAATGAATTTGAATAATTAGTATCTTATTCTATAACACACACCCTCAGTGGTAGAAACGTGCACAAAGTAATCCAATACTACTATTAATTTGTTTTCCTTCTTGAGAATTTGCTTTTGAGGTTCAGTATTAACTTTAAAGTTTATAACTAAACTGTTGTTTACTCAAAATAAAGATAGAACTGATGAGTAGAAAAATGTTATATAAGTAATAAATTATAAGTTTTGACTGATATTTTAGAACCACAGTAATTTTTAAAAAAAGATTAGTGTTTTAATCAAGTATGATGAGAGGCTTATATGTTCTTTACAAGACACTGATATTGAGCAGAACTTCAACCCTGACATGCCCCAATTTGGGTTAAGGTAGGTTTTTTTTTTTTTTTTTTTTTAGAACTGGGCTGTGATAACCTCCATCAGAGGCCTCACCGGCGTCAACCTAAAGGTCTTTTGCCGCCTAAGGTAGGTTATACATGAGGATACTTATGGAAGACAGATACACTTTATAAGGACTCATTTGTTTTTCACAATATCTAGTCAACCACCATATTTGTGAATAAGATACAACAAGAGTGACAAAATAGTTTTCAAAGTATGTATCTTTCTAGTCACAATGTTAAACACTTTGGAGTTATATGATCAGCTTTAGTTTGGTTCACGTTTGTGAGAAATTCCTTGTCACTGCTGTCAACACAATAATCCAAAATGCAACCATTACATACAGTAGTACCTTGCATAGTACATAGGACTTCAATTTGTAGGTTTATAAAGATAAATATATTTTCCCACTTCTAAAACTTAAAAGTTACTCCTGGGATTGGACATACAATTTGTGTTATGTTTTCTTCCAATTACTTTATCTCAGGAAAAGTAATAGCAATATAAATTATTATCCCTTGTGCCCATTGTGTGAACTGCATGTTTCAAATAATGTTGGCAATAATTTTTTGTTTTGACTTCTGTTCAGTTTGAAATAGAATTGTGTCTGAAATTTAATGTCTTCATAGAAGACCTGTATTGTGTGTATTACAAGTTTCAAATGATATTGGCAATAACTCAACCTGTGTGTCCGAAGAACGTCCCTCTGTTCAGTTTAAGATGGAATTATGTCTGAATTGAATGTCCTCGTGGAAGACCTGCCTTAGTGGTTTTTTATGGGTTATCTTCTAGTCATCAAGTTAAATATTGTCAAAGATACACTGTTGTTTCAACAAAAAATATGAATTAATTACTTTATTGTAGTAGATAGAAATGTTTAAAATTTAAAACTAGCCTATATGTTTTTAAAATTTAATAAATTTCAAAATAAGTTAACTTAAAATTATGTTAATATATCAATTTATTTAATGTTAATACAATATCGAATATTTTAAATAGTTATTCATTTGTATTTCTTAATTAATTAAGTTTTAAACATACCTTGTTTTTTCTTTGTCAAAAGTAGTTCAGTCGTTTTTTGTTCTACAACTGTTTCACATCAACATTAGGCATCTTCAGGCATAGTTTGGACACTTTTATATACACACACTACACTTTCTACTCATTACACTTATAACATTTATTGTTGTACTAAAATGATACATGTCAAAGATTATTATGTTATTTTACTTGTGGGTTAAGGCCATATCATCCTACTTCTAATACTATTAGTAGACTGTGTGAGTTAACACTATATTATACCGTTAAGGTGAAACAGCTGTAGTAACAAATACTGACAGAAGTATTTTTGACGAAGAAAAAACAAGGTATGTTTAAAAATTAATTAACTAAATGTAGTTCGATAAGGCTATAATGGAAACAATTTATTTTTTGTTTTATACAATTGAATTTTAAAACCTATTATCAAAATAAATAACAGATGTTTAATGATAATAAATAATAGTCTTCTAGATATTTAAGAACACAAAATTTTCTAATATAAAACTCGCTTAGACAAAAACAAAAATCTAGTTTCCTGACTAGATTTCTGTTTTAATTTTAAATAAGATTAGAAAAAAAAATTCTGAGTAGGCCTACCATAAGCAAAATAATAATAATAATAAAAATATTTAACTTGGATTTTCATTTGCTCACTGGTTATTTTATTCAAATAATTACTGACAATTATATTTTCTGATATTAAAATGTATTAAACAAGTGTTGTACAGTCAAAAGTATGTTCATAATAATTGTTCTGACTAATAATGATCACAGTTATTAATTATATAGAAATCATTTATAAACACACCATAAATATACATTTTGAATATATAAAGAATTTCAACTTGATATAATTATTATATAAATATATAAATTATTTATAATAATAATAATAATAAATTATTTATAATAATTATTATTATAAATTTATTTAAATTTTTTTAAAAAATATGAGTCTACATAAGAATGAAGTACCTGTGTAGATGACATAATCCTTATAATATTACCTTTTTAACTGTTACATAATTACTGTCAAATAATGTAGCATTTGTAATATTTATTAAGCAAACAATCTTATTGGTTTAAACTACCTATCTAACCAGTTTCATTCGTTAGAGGTCTATTCATATATTAAACATTAGGGTTGCGTGTGGTGATATTATTTTATTTTTTCTAGTAAATAGTATTTTATAATAAAATATTGTTTTTGTTTTGAATTACTTAGTATTTACTCATTGAAGTAACTCGTGATAAAAAATTTAGAAACAAACGCTGTAGTGAATTACAGTTTGTAGGCTAGGTCTAAGTGCAATTGTATTTCGTGTAATGTTCAATGTAGATAACTTATATCATATTCCATATTATTATCATTGTACATAATATAAATTTAGTAGACCCTTCTTTCCCGTGTATTATCAGGCTCATTTCTACAATTAAAGAAGAACACAAATGTTTACTTGGTTGTAACTTTTTCCACACCTTTTTCAATTTTCTGTACAAAGTGTCAAAACAGTTTACTAAAATTGGGTTAAACTTTTTTATTTCATGTTGTAACAAGATGTGATTAAAGCCTTATACCGACATATGTTTTAATGTAACTTTATAAACCGCAGTAATAGTTTTTATTACTACAATTAAATGATGAAGACATAATATATACACTTAATAGCCACCGATATTTTTTTTAAGAACCTAACAGATATGTTAACTATATTAATAAATAGGGGTTTTACGAAAACATACTGACCACATAAATCTGGTGTAAACAAAAATTAAACAATTTAATATTAATGAACTAGTTTTTACCATAATTTGATTTCAAATTTATATGGGTTTTCTGCAAGAGGAACAGATAGTAACTTCATTTTTTAAATAGGGACAATACATTTTAAATGACACTCCATGATATAAAATGTTTAACACATTTTGTTTTTGATGAACATTTTCTATAATTTCGAAAAAGACAAAGATGTGATTGATATCATTATTTTTAAAGAAAATTATAACTGCTAATGCCTTCTTTCTAGTAAAAATCAAAAAATTATAGGTACAATAATTTTATAAAATTAGAATTTGTATCATAATTGATCATAAGAAAAATTACAAATTATAATATAACAAACAAAGCCATTTTTAACCATACTTCATATTACTGGTTAGTAATAACTCTATTTTGGAATTGACTTACCAATAATCTATTTTTCATTTCTAACAATAATATACTTTTCATAATAATTATTTTTTTGTTATCATATTTGTAGCACTGTTTTAAATCATTTTTGCTATAATAGATATATTTGTAGTTTTATACATTTACTGTGCAAGTGAACAATATCTTTACCATTGTTGAAAACTTCAACATGTCAAGACTTAATCTCTTTAAAATTTAATTTAATATTTCAAATGTTATTTCAAATATATTGTCCCTATCAAAAACAAAGTTAACCCTTGAACTTGCCCCAAAATTTTTCCATTTTCAGATGTATATACATAATTTTTTAAACCCTGTTAAAAATTATACCCTTTAATATTTATAGGACAGAAATGTATACAAAACTTAAGTTGGTAAAAAGATATTTTTAATATTATGTTTACAGCAAACACACACGCGTGCACACACACACACACACACCACAACATTTTGTAAAAAACATTTAACCTAAAATCATGTACAGTATATTATTAATTGGAGTATGGTTCAATTTTATTTTATTTAATTATGGTACAAATTCTTTAAAATTAGCGAAGTACAAATGAACAACATACTTTGTGACTAACATTTCTTAATCCAATAAGAAAGAGCAACTTCCCTCTTCTACTTTATTGTTAAACTTTATTTCCATGTTGTCAATATAAGCTTTACGAAAGGATAAATAAGGCTCAAACCTATTACCCGAATTATCTGATGAACTTTATATTAAATTCAAACTTCTTTAATCTGTATCATTATTCATCAGGTGAGTGATATGGAGATTATAAGTGAAAGACACACCTCAATAAAAAGAAACAAAAATACTTATCATAATAGTATTTGTCTATTTTCTGTAATTTTGAAATTTCAATAGCACCCCTCAATTCCAAATTTAATTCTTCTTCTATTAAGCTATGGAAACGTTCAAAAATCAAAAACTCACTTTTCCGCCTAAAAAAAATTACCCCCTTATAATTTTACAAAGTTTGAAAATTGATTGTTTTCTCGAATTCATTACTCAGAAATTATAAGATATATTTTCAATTTGAAAAAACACATTAAAATTTGAACTTTGATCTTTCATATATAGGATAAATAGTTAGGAGCAACAGGGAGCAACAGGCGTTTTATAAATGAATTGCAAGTGGGGAAACGTGAAATGTTAAAATCTGATATTTTGATTCACATATAAACCGTGATTTTTTAAGGGCTTACTCTCTTTTCAATTCTGCATCTTTTGTTTTAAAAAAAATAAAATTGAGTGTAGTTGATAATTCAGACATTAGGCAGCAGCTCTTACTTGATGTAGTACAAAGATTGAAATAAAATTAATATTTTTTTATTTCAATAACATTAATAAACGTAGAATCCAATGGAGATCAATCCCTGAAAAAATCATTTTGTACAGCAACTAGTTTAGAAGACATATCAATTTAAATATAATGAAAAACGTTTGTTTTTAATAAATCCCGTTTTGTCTTTTGCAAGCCTCTTTTTAAACGCTTATAGCTCAGCAAGTACTTATTACAATGGTTTTAATATTTTAGTGAATGAAGAATAAAATTAAAATTTTCCTGTGTTTCAAATTTTAATTATCTCTTACAGTTTTGGAGAAATGAATTGTTATAAACAGTCAATTTTCAACTTTTACAGAATAGTAAGTTACCTACCTGCTTGAACATTTTAGAAGGCCGAAAATCGAAATATGATTAGGGATGTACATACAAAGACAGAATTTAATTTTGAATGGAACTGTTACTTCAGAAATTGAAAATATTCATTACTTTCGGAGTTATTTTTATTTTTCTAAATACATTTGTAGTTTAGAGTTTAAGACTAGTACAGCAGTCTGAATATAGAATGCAGCAAGTTCTTGACACGAATTGGGAATTTTTTTTTTTTTAATTTGCAGGATATGTGGAAAATCTTCAAAAGACAAAGGGAGAAATCCGCTCTTCCCAATAGTCTGAGATTCTTACTCACTAAAAACCACCTTCCTTCCTGTTAGTACCCCTATCGCGTGGGACAAGGAAACCGGAAAGGTTTTCCATGTACCAAGCTGAGAAGCTCTTTCCATGGACGTATCGAGATTGTAAATGTGGAAGAAAGCAGAACATTATGTATCCGCGCGATGGGCGAATTAAAGACCTGACTTGACAGAGTCCAGTCAGGTAAAACCTCGCGACAGATCATGCAGGAGCCCAGGTTTGGTAGATGTGGCGTGCAAGGTGAAGGATGGGAGTTACCTTACAATTACCTTGTTAGTGAATTTATTGGAGGAGCTACAAACACATCTTCTTCTGCTGCATACTCGATGCTAAAATAAGCGTGCAAGATTGCACGTTGTAGTGCACCCTTTGGTCTGAAACAGAGCTAGAAAGGAAAGAGGTAAAATTTGGGTATGTAGTAGGCTATGCATGGCTTTATAGGCCCAAATGAGAGATCAAGGTCGGTCGTGCGAATAAGGACAACGGCCGTCTGTGTTTGTCAAATGTTGTGTCATATCTACCTAGTGAAGAGATTAGTGTTGATGTTGCGTGTGCGCGGGCTCCCTTGTAGAAGATTAGCTGATAATCGTTAAATGTGTTGTTTGATGAATGGCAAATTTAAGTCTTTAAATGTGTTGTTTGATGAACGGCACATTTAAGTTTTTGTGTAAGGTCCTCACTCTGGTGCACACTGGTGCTTTAGTGATTATTCTCAAAACCTTGTTTTGGAATATCTGTAGCCTGTGCATGTGTGTGTCCCCAGATGGGTGCTGCATATGTGATGATGCTTCTAAGTACAGATAAATAGATTGTGATGGCTGTTCTCAATTCAAGAGAACTTGTTTTATTGAGCAATGGATATAGTTGTGATAGTGTCATGTTTACTCTTTTAATTGTGTCGGATATGTGGGCGGACCAAGTCAGTTTCCTATCTAGGATGACCACAAGGTACTTGACCTGACCATGCCAGTGTATGTCTTCGTTGAATAAGCGTAAGGGCGTATTAATGGTGGTGAGTTTCTTTTAGAAAGCAAAAGCGTCTCGCACTTGGACAAATTTACCTTTACACTCCAGGCTCTATATTGTTTAGTGAAGTTTGTAACCTACTGTACATCATACATGGTTGTCATGACTGTCCGGATATGCGGTATCGTCAGCATATATAGCCACATTGGTGTTATCAAGTGTTGGAATGTCGTTGATGTAGATATTGAACAATATGGGCACGATGAGCTAACCTTGAGGCACGCCAGCTTGTATTGTCCTCTGTGTGGATGTTGTTTGGTCTACATCAACCCTGAACTTACGGTCTGCTAGGTAAGACCTAATGAGGTGTATCAGCCCGTCTGGGAAGTTGTATTTTTATTTTATTTTTTTGGGCTGTGATAACGTCAGAGGCCTCACCGACGTCGACCTGAAGGTCTTTTGCCGCCCCAAGTTACATCCTACACCCACTCAGTAATACCTGTCATCCTTATGAAGGAACAGATGCTACCTATCGGGTTCTCTAGGATGGTATCCATCTCCTTCCCCGGAGGGTCTAGAGAGTATAGCCTGGCTTGTCCTAACGCCTCACACTCTAAGAGAATGTGTTCTGCGGACTCTTCAGCCAAACCACATTTCCTGTAAATATTTTCTACAGCAATCCCTATCCTATGTAGGTGTTTTCTGAGGTGACAGTGGCTCGTTAAAAGCCCAACCACCCAACTCATGTTATCCATTCTAAGAGATATAAGTTTTTCAGCATGTTTCTTGCTTGGTATAAGTAACCTCTTTGCTAGTCTACTTGTTGTTAAATTTGTCCAGGCCTTATTCAGCCCCTCCCGTATCCATGTATTAACCGCTGCTCTGGCATATCCATAGGAGATCCCGAACACCGATTCCGGGCCCACAAAAGGGGATTCTGAACCCACCCTGGCTAATTCATCTGCTCTCTCATTTCCATCAATACCTGAATGGCCAGGAACCCAGCCCACAGTGACCGTGTTCACCTGACTAAGTTTTATCAATGATGAGATGCAGTCCCATATCAACTTCGACTTTACTCTAGTCGTGTTTAATGCCTTAATTGCAGCTTGACTGTCCGTGAAGATCAGAATGTTCTTACCTTTGTATTCCATTCTTAGATTCTCCTTGATGCATTCAGAGATTGCACCTACTTCTGCTTGGAAAACAGGAGCATGCTTGCCTAGGCACAGTTCGGTGGAGCTCTCTGGGTTAATCCCATTTATACCACCCCCCCCTGTACCCATCTCCGTTTTCGAGCCATCTGTAAACCAGATTATATCCTGCTCATTGTATAACCTCTTTCCAGACTCCCATTCTTCCCTAGAGAAGATTTTCGTCTTGAATGGCTTATCTAATGAAACATTAGGTATCATGTGATCTGTGGGCATGTCTAACACTTCCTTGTTGACCAATTGATTGATCCTGCAGTGTCCAATCGCTGGCCATCTCATTCTCCAGCAACCCTTTTGCTGCAGTCTATATGCACTCATCCTGGCCTGTACCGGAATATAAACCCCTAAGGGAGGGAGATCCAGTAGAGCATTCAAGGTAACTGTTGGTGTAGACCCCATGGCACCCTTGATGGCCAAACAAGCCACCCTTTGGACACCATCCATTCTACCTCCAACACCACCTTGTACCGTCTTCGTCCACCAAACCACCGCTGCATAGATGATTAGTGGTCTGATAATCATAGTGTATATCCACATAACCACCTTTGATTGCAGACCCCATCGTTTTCCAACAGCCCTCTTACACTCAAACATAAGACTCTTGGCTCTGGTTACTACCCGTTCTACTTGCGGGTTCCAGGTGAGCCTTTTATCCAGCACAATACCTAGGTACTTCACCTGATTCTCCAGCTCTACCTCCTGCCCAAAGTTTGTATTGCCTAAGTTTGTCTATGAGACCACTGTGCCAAACCCTATCATAGGCTTTTTCAATGTCCAGGAAGACTGACCCGGTCGATTGATTACCATTGAAACCCCTGGTAGCGTATTAACAACTCTCAGCAGTTGAAGTGTTGTGGAGTGTTTGGTTCTGAAACCGAATTGCTCCGGCCTCAAGATGTTGTGTGTGTGTATATGTTTGTTGATACGTTTGAACAGGATCTTCTCAAAGACCTTGCTCATTGTATTCAGCAAACTAATGGGTCTGTAGAATTTGGGCTAATGCTTGTCCTTCCCCAGCTTGGAAAAAACTAATATTTTAGCTTCTTTCCAAGCAGCACGGAAATGTTGAGTGCGGAGAATTGCATTACATATGTTTGTAAAGAACCTGAGTGCTTTCTCCGATAAGCTTTTGAGTGTTTATTTCCAATAGTGTCTGGTCCAGGAGCTTTCCTGGCCTTTGTGTGTGAAATCGCCCACTTAATTTCTGTGAGGGTTGTTTTGTGTATAGAGTGTTGGTGAGGTGAGTAGGCGAATTGTAAAGTATTGTTTTCAATCGTCTCAGTGAAAACTGGGTCAGAGGGCTGAATATTTGGTTGAAACGCTTGTTCCAGGGTGTCAGCAAATAGATTTACCATATCATCCGGGTCCCCCACCTGTCCATGAGGGCCTATTAGGGGGGATAGCACATAGGTGCACGTTTAAAGTGTTTTACAAGTGGCCATATGAGTTTCTCACTGACATCTAGACTGATGAATTCAGCTCAAAATTCAGTTAGTTCTATCTTAATTCGTCTCTTGAGACGGTTTAGTTGTGTACGTGGTGTACATCTATTTACTCCCTACTGTAATGCCCTTCTTAGCCTATTGTGGCGCTTGATTAGCGCAAGTATGTGTCGTGGTATGAACGTGTGGTGCCGAGGCTGACATTTAATCGGGACTGGGGCTTACGTCGCATCCTGTATGGCTGCCGTTAGTTTGTAAACAGCATTGTCAATATCCTGAGGAGACAGATCCACATCAGTGTTAGGTAATGAGCCATTCACTTGCTGACGGAACATCTCCCAATCAGCAAGTCTGTAGTTCAGCACCTTTCTTGGCTCTTTGCTAATAGGATTGCCAGCCACTGCCATTATGACAGGATAGTGATCTGAATTCAGATCCCTATCTACGTGCAGCTGCGGTGATATCATCAAGCCCTTAGCAATAGTCAAGTCGAGGATGTCCTCTGTGTTGTGAGTGCTAAGGTGTGTTGGTTCAGTGGGAGCCAGTAGTATGGCATTGTTTGATTCGATGTAGCGGTAAAGGATTTCCCCACTTGAATTTGTATGTCTGCAGCTCCATCGTGTATATTTTAAATTTAAGTCCCCGGCGATGACAACATTGTTAGAAGTTAACAGGAGTTTATCTATATCACGAGTGTATATATTACGCGGGGGATTGTACGCTGAAATGAGTGTAGTGTGGCTGCCATTGAGCTCAAGCTTGATAGCCGTAGCTTCAATGTGTGTTAGTGTAGGCAACAAAATTTCAACATGTTTTATATGCTTATGTATTATTACAGCCGTACCACCTCTAGCCCTGTTTGTTCTGTCGGTGCGGTATATTTTAAAATTTGCAAGAGTAAATTTATTGTGTGGTTTTAAGTGTGTTTCTGAAATTAAAGCTATTTTATAGTTATTTCTTTGCATATAGCGTAGAAATTCCCTATTTTTTGTTTTTAATACCTTGAGCGTTCCAAAAAAGTACAGGTAGTCTATTGTCCATTATTATTTACGGATTTAATGGTGTTGAGGATTGAAGTCAGGAAGGACGAAAAGGTAGTGTTGGGGGTAGTCATTAAGGATAATAGGAGTTGTAAGAAAGCAGGGAGAAATGTGTCCCAGGTGAAAGCTGGGTTTAGCATTCTTAGGACGGATCCAATGGAGTTTTGGAATGAATCTGTGTTGGAGTCGGGTGTGCCTGATTTTGGCTGTGTTGTAGTATTCTGGGCTAGAGTGGTTTTGGATGTGGATGTTTGTGGTTGTGACACCTCAGCTCACTTTTCAGCACATGGAGTGGTATGGGACCTGGTGGGCCGGGTCCTCTGTTTCCTGAGTGCAGGCTTTGGCTGCTCTTTAAGAGCAGGAATTACCTTCTCCTTTAGAGAAACGAATTGGGATAATTCGGACAGAAAAAAGAAAAGTTATTACAGATACAAACACAATGAGTTTAAAAAAAAAGAAAAGAACAAAATAAGACCCCTTCCCATAGCTTTTGAATATTCTAATAAGGTCAGGGTCGGTCAGTAAATAACAAAAGTTATTTAATAACAAGGTCAAGAGAAACCTGATAGGGAAAATGAAAGAGATTCAAGACTATGTGAGAAAAGGTGTATATCCAGCTAGGGAACCTTCAATATTTTTACTGTAATAAACCCATGAGGGCTCAAATTGACTTACATTTTTCTCCGATAAACTAAATTTTAATGTTTAAACCATTTGAATTTTATTAGCATTTATTAGATTCACTGTACTTCCAATATATGTAATAGGTAATAGGTAATGACTACAAAATGTAGAATAATGGCTACTAGAATAAATAAACATTTTTAAATCCAAGTTTTATTCAGAGATGGTTTTGTTTCGATTATTGTTTTTGTTGATAATAGCTAAAATTTTAAGATCTTTTGTTGTGATTTAGCCATCTGTATTATGAAAATAACCAAACTTTATTTTTAAATAATTGGTTTGTTAAAATTGAGGCTGCAGCTGCAATGAGGTCTCTTAGGCCCAAACGCCCTTTTTGGGGAGAACGCATATTCGGATTCTCCATTCATTTCTGTACAAGCCAGCAAAAGTTTCATTGGGATATCTCAATCCGTTATGATGCTACAACTGTTTTGTCAGCTGATGTTATAAGCCCTTCTTGTATAGATTTAGTAACGTGTGGTCTTAAATGTTGTTTACATATTAAATACACAGTATTGGTTGAGGTTACAAGTGAATAATGTTATTTTAAGGAAATTGTATACTTTAATTACTATTTTAAAGGGAATTTTGAGACAAACTTCACATTCAAAAAGCCTAAAACGGACATCTGCGACAACTGCAGGGAATGTGAAATTAAATTAACTGTAAACCCTAATGATCCACGTAATGTGAAGTACAAAATACACAAGAAGAAAGCTGAGAAAGCAGCAGAAATCAAAGATGACTATATAAAACAAGCAAAGAATAACAATGATGTTCTCGTTCTTGAATTTGACTATGCGCAAAATTTACCACTACCTATATTGCCAGTAACGAAGCAGTTCTATAAGAGGCTACTGTGGCTATTTCTGTTCAATGTTCACTGTCACAATGATGATTCCTTAATCTGTTATACGTTTCTGGAATCACAGTCCAAAAAAGGCCCTGACTCTGTCTCATCGTTTCTTTTTGATGCAATCATGAAAAAAGAAGAGGATTTCCCAAACATAAAGCAGATAATTTTACTGTCTGATGCTACTAGGGGGGCAAAATAAAAATGCCACTATGATGAAGTTTTGCTTATATTTAGCAAAAATGAAAAAGGTGGAGATCACACAAAAATCTTTCCCGTTCGTGGTCATAGTTTTGGCCAATGCGATCGAAACTTTGGTGTGATAAAGTCAAACTTAAAGAAGACAGAAGTCATAGCAGTACCAAAGCCTTATCTTGATAGGATTGTGAACTGCAGGCAAAACCCTTCACCGTTTACTCTGGTCAATGACAACTCCATCATCTATGACTGGACTAATGCCTTAGCCCCATGCTTTTCAAGAACTCCTTCGAGTAAGGGACATGTATTTGGGATACAGCAATATTGCATGATCAAGATAAAAACTTGTGGAAATTTAGCTGTGTCCAAATCATATGAAGCTGTGTATGAACCTTTAAGTTATATGAAAAGTTTTCCTGATGAACTTACCCTGAGCAATGCCCTACCAATCAAACTCAAGCCTGGGAAAATAAAGGATGTGCAGGATTTGTATCCAAACATACAACCAGCAAGCCGTGAGTTTTACGAACATTTTTTTCTCTGCAAACAAATGATGTTGAAGATGCCGAATACGAGTCAGAAACTGATCCGGAAGATGTTGTGGATGACCACAATATGAACTTGGATGAGTAGGCCTAAGAACAGTTATATCAATTCCGTACTTTTTTACTTTTTCATTGTTATTGGAACAAATAATAATATGTAGCATTTTCAACAGTTGTATATTACAATTTGTTTAACAGTTAGGGACCTTGTGGACTGTAACAATGACGATTATGTCATGTTATATATTATTTAGGCCTATACATTTCTCATGTAAAGATTTTGTCATGTTCCATAACATAATTTTAAGTAAATGTGTTTAGTTATTTCCTGTTTACTCTTTAACATAGTTTGTTAGTAAGGCCTAAGCCCTTATTGGGGAGATTAAATGAAAGGCCTTCTTGCATAGAACACCTTTAGGGTGTTCTCTCCAAAAAGGGCGTATGTAATACCTTTAATTTTATGTAACTATAAAAACAAACTGTGTCTTATGTTATCTTAACCATAAATATATCTCCAGATGAAAGACTGACTAATATAGCCAATATAATGTTCCATTTGCTGCCGTCAAAAACAATTGTGTACGTAGGTCTAAAAACTTTGGACCTTCATATCTCAAAACACTGATTTGGAGGATAAGCCCTTATTGCAGCTACATCCTCAATTTTGCAATAATAATTATTCGTCATGTTAACTATTTTGCAAACTAGATCACGATCTTGGTTCTAATTGAAAATTCGCACAAAACTGTAAAATAAATTCTTTCTCCCTCAAATGAAATGAAAGAAGAAAAATTAAAATAGTAACCTATGTATGTATATTCAATACTTTTATTAAGTAATAATATATTTTTTAAACTATTTATAATAAAATATTGAATTGTACTGGCTAAAGTTTACTACTACCAAAAACTGTTTCAACGGAAAATTGGCGGTATCTGTAGTTTATAGGCCTAGGCCTAGATAGTTGTTTTGTTTTTAAAGTTTTTATTCACATGTAAGGTAGACAAAACAGAACACTCTTAACACCTGTTACTGGAAGCATGTTTCCATGTTATCTATGTTTGAAGGTTGAAGGCCTAGTTGTGTAGTTAACTGGTTTACGTCCCACTTGTTGGTTTGTAAAGAGTTTTCATCGATATTAGTCCTATTAAAGTTTTTTTTCCCCAACAACATGAGTGAAGAGAGCCTTGAATATTTTACACCTTTACCTGACACCCAAACAATAGATTCACAAACTACACAACTTTTATTTGAAGATGAAGACCATAGTATCTGGGGAAGACTGTATCCTACTGACCAATATAGCCTTCAGCGACTTGGTAAGTAGTACATTTATGAAGAAGTCTCCTTCCACCTAATGCTTTAGCTGTCTAAAAGTTCTGACCATGTTATATAGCCTATGACTATAAATAGTCATATTTAGTTAATATTTTAATATGACTATTAAAATAGCCTATTCTTAATGAAAGTATATATATACACCCATACCAGTATATATATTATGGTATGGTAGCATTGGTGTATATATACATTCATTAAGAATAGGCTATTTTAATAGTTAATTATGTATTGTACCTGACTGTGCGATTTAGTTAATGAATTTCTAAAAATAGTTTACTACATACCTTATTTTGATTAAGTAGAAAATAAGAAATATAAAAGTATGAAATCCAGGTCTGGTTAGGTTAGTAGCCTACATATGCATAATATATGTTGATATTATGACTATGTTCATCAAGTTAGTGAATGTCTGTTCACATGATGTTTGTTATATACAAAACATACATCCACCAAAATATAGTAAATATGTTGTGCTCCGGTTGTTGCGATTTACTAACAAAATTTATGCAATTCGTGTTCTACCTACCTCATTCTGCAATAATTTGATCATCCTTTATTACCCATTTCACTTTTGTATTACCAAAATCCATTATTTCTGTCGAAAACAAGCTATTTAAAAGGACGATATCCTGGGGTTTTCAGGTTAGTTCGGCTGTTTACGTTACTACGTATGACAACTCGTGAATCTATTAAATGTCTTATCCCTCGATATTTATATTCTTCTGCGTAAATATGTCTGTTTAGAGATCTGTCAAACTATCTAACCAAACCTAGTCAATATATATATATATATATTCACCTTTCGAGACCTAGTTCTCATGATTCTTAAATCATACAGCGTAGTAATATTAACCTGTGAATTCTATTGTAATGCGCATGCGCCCTACGAGTCATTTCACTATGGTATGGGTAATCTATGAAACCTAGACACATAGTGTGATTGCGTGGTTTAGGATTTCATGAAATCTTGAGGTTATTGTTTATAAAGATTGTTATCAGTATTTTTGGTGATTTAAAAAAATATTATATTCTACATACCTTATTCCTTAATAATAATAGGTATAAGTTTTCAATGTGGAGCTAACTTTTTCACAGAAAAAAATTTCAACTTTTCTAAATTATAATAGGTTTGTACGTTAACATTTTACCTTAGGCTACAATGTTAAGTAAGGTGGCTATATATATATATATGCCTGTCCTACGTGTAATTTGAAAAAAAAATTGTGCATGGGTTGGAAAGCAGTTACCCATCCAAGTACTAACCACGGTCAATGTTGCTTGACTTCTGTGATAAATTGATAGAATTTTTTAGTTTTGAAATTATGATTGTTTTGTAAAAAAAAGTTAACTCCGCGTTGAAAACTTATTTTATTATTAAGAAATACAGTAGGGTAGATCATTATTTTGTTTTAAATCGCCAAAAATACCGGTAACTCTCATTGTAAACAATTACTAATCTTGAATATTGCTTATTTTTAACTGAAGTAATGTATTGTGAAACATAAAAAGTTTATGGCATAATAAAGGATGATCTAGTTATTCCAACAGAAGGTATATAACAGAATCTATGTCTTTGACAAAATTGATCAGACCCCTGGTCGGGAGGTTTAGTAATTCTTCTTCCGAAATGAAGATAACCCTATAACGGAGTCATGCTTGCCCCTCACAGTTATGGTTATGTCATCAGCATAACCAAGAACGTCAAACCCAGCCCTGCTCAGGACTGGTTCATCCACTACCACCGACCACAGCAGTGGGGAGATAACTCCCCCTTGTGGGCAGCCTCTTGTGGTACCTACCTCATGTGTAGCGCTACCAATGCTGGTGGATACCTGTCTACCCATCAGCATGTTATTTATCCATTGAATGATAAAGTTGTGATTCCCTCTTTTACTGAGAGACTGTGTCATTGAATCATAGGCAGCAAGGTCAAAGGCGCCCTCTATATCCATAAAGGCTGATAGGGCTATCCCCTTTGACTCATGTGCTTCCTCTATGGCCTTGACAAGTTGATGCAATGCCGATATTGTTGATTTGCTTTTTTGGTCGGCAAATTGGTATTTATGAAGAGGTGCAATTGTTAAAACCTCCATTCTAATGTATTGGTCCACTAGTTTCTCCATTGTTTTTAGCATAAACGACGAGAGACTAATTGGACGGTAAGACTTTGGGTCGTCTAGGGGTTTTGCACTCCCCCCCTTGTATAGAAATATGACCTTTACTTTCCTCCATACTTGAGGAACATGGCCATATAACAAACTGGATCTAAACATTTTGATCAGTATTGAGATTAAGATGTCCTGCCCTCTCTGAATGAGTGCTGGGAACACTCCATCAGGGCCTGGAGCCTTAAAAGGCTTAAAGCTATGGCCCACTTAATCCTTTCAGGCAATACAATCTTGTTGACAAGGGTACAGTCCATTTTGAGTTCTGCTCTACTCCTTATGGAACCATTGTACACCCTTGTTTCTCCTGGTGCTATACAACCTGGAAAATGTTTTGTTAATAAAGCTTCCACAGTTTCCTGGAAGGTTGATGTTATGGTGCCATCTTCACGTTTAAGTGCACCAATGTTTACTTGAGTACCCTTTGAAAGAGCCTTCTGCACCTTGCTAATTTCAGGTGCTTCATTAAGACTCTCACAGAAGGTCCTCCATGAGCTACGCTTCGATTTACGAAATGTTACATTAAACTCAGTAAGAGCCTTACGGTACTCTCCCCAGTTATTTGTTCTCTTCGCTTTATTAAATTCCCTTCTGGCCTTGCTTCGTAGTTTGCTAAGCTCATTGTTCCACCAGGGTACTTTATTGTTAGTTTTTTTGGTTTTGAGAGGACAGCTATCCTCAAAGGCCCTCATTATTGCCTCCGTTGTGAGGTTAGCTGTACTCTCCAGGTCGTTTATAGATCTTATTTTTTGTTGTATATCCTTCACGCCATTTTGTAGGGAACTTTTGTATCCCACCCAATCGGTCTTGCTAGGAACCCTATATGTTTGGTTAATTACGCTACAAGCCCCCACTTTGAACATGATCATGAAGTGATCAGAGAAAGAAGCCTCCCCAAACACTTCCCAATCACATATTAATTTTGAAACCCCTCTAGACACTAAGGTTAAGTCGAGTACCTCCTGCCTAATAGAGTTTATAAATGTAGGGCGATTGCCCTTATTAGCCACCACCATGTTAGTAGTAAGTAAGTATTCATAGAATAACTCACCTCGATCATTGGTGTCGGTGCTCCCCCAGATGGTATTGTGGACATTGGCATTGACACCCAGGATTAGGTGTTTCCTGTTGGCTTCGCAGTAGCTGATGAGTCTTTTCATCGTTTCTGGTGGCGCCTCCTTCTCTTCTCCAGGAAAGTATGCCGAGGTCAAAACTACCTCCTTCTTTCCTCCAGGGACACTTAGCTCTGCCATTACAGTGACTGTATCAGCATCTGTAAATTCTGAGAGAATCATTATATTAATGGTTTTGTTGATCAGAATCGCCGCCCTCGGTACCAGGGTAGATCTATCATAAATCAACTTACAGTTTTTTGTGTTTAGTCCACAAATTCGTCCCCCATTGATCTAGGGCTCCTGAACTAGTCCCACCATTTTTGTGCCTTGGGCAAACCTTTTGCACAAGGTGGCAGAAGCAGCCTTCGCATGGTGGAGGTTCACCTGCACGCACTCCATACCAATTTCTCAACCCCACCTTCTGGCTTTGAGGCGCTGCTTTCGCCCGCCTCCACTGCCACAGGTTTGGTTTGAGGGCGTGTTCACCTCCGTATGTTTTGTTTTTGTTTTATTATTAGGGTCTATTTTGTTCCCACGAGTAAAAGAGGAATTAAACAGTTCATCCAGCAGAGCCTCTTACTGGATAAGGTTATGTACTACTGGAGGTCACCTGGTATCCAGAGTTCGCATATTAGCGACTGATTACCCATCAGCCATCCATCCATCGGTATATGATGTTCCACCTTGGATTGGGTTATGGTTATACCGCCATACTCGGTCGTCAGAGCCTCGTCAGTTAAAACAGGGTGCACCAGCGAGAAGGTGAGGTTGACACTTGGATAGGAGAGGCTATATATTGCGCATCACTTCCTATTGCACCCCCTAATGTATGTAAATCCAATATGTAGTGTATTGGAGTTAACACAAGATAATTATTTAGGAGTACTGTATAGAAAATAGAGAAAAAAATAAAGAATTCTTAAAGAACTAACAAATAAGAAACTGTGTGACAAGAAGTGTAATATTGTCTCTAAATTAAATTGATAGAAGGGAAGTATATAAAGAAAGAAATAGATTCTAGAAAACCATTCAATATCATCTACCTTACTATAGGAATAATAAATTAAATACAACTTTATGGATAGTTTTCAATAGAAATTAAGACATATTGATAACATAGTCCCTAACTTAAAAGCCAGAGTATAGGTGCAGATGTTATAATTGTTTATAAAATATTCACTAAACTAAAGAAGTAAACTAATTAAACAACTGTTTAGCTTCAAACCAAATTTTAAAAATCAATTATAACATAAATAAAGACAATATTAATATAAAAGATCAGTGTTAGTAACGCTATGATACCAGAGGTATGATGCGGGATGGACCCACCAATAAAGACGGAGCTAGCAGAATGCATGTGACTTTTCTAGAGACCACATGACCAATGATGTCATCACCCACCAAATCAGGATCCAGCAATGGCAAATAATAAGAGGTTTATGACAGGCAATATTGAAAAGGACCTCGTCTATGAGCAGTGAAAAAACAGACACCAAACAGTAAAGTTGTGTTTTTGAAGTGTTGGGTGTTTATTTTTTAAAAGTAAGGTGATAAAATTTGATAGGTACAGTTTAGTGACAAGAATCTGGTAAACAACTTCCTGTTGTTTATTATGAGAATTCTTTTTTGTTTTTAGAAATTCAACTTTGATATTTTCAAAGATCTAAATTAAATAGACTGAACAATTATTAGAATTATCAAATTTGGACTAAATTTTTTTTTAAATCAAATTTTACTTTTTTTAAAGATAATCTATAGAGAGAATTACATAAAATCAATATGAACAGTGCATGATACATATACCTCATCAGCCAGCACGATTTCCCCTCTCTGAGATAAAAGAAACAAATATTTATATGAACAGTTAGCCTAAGGCTTGTTTCATAAGTTCTCATTTTTTTTTTACTGGGAGTATGACCGAAGCAATAGAAAATTTATTTAAAATATAAAATTGGACTCATAAACCCCTCAAAATATTACAATTTTTTGTTTATTAATTAATAATAAACTTTTTTCTTCTTTTTTTTTATTAGTATAAATAATAATGTTTATAAAAATTCTGTTATATAGTGTATTAAATATTCATGGAAATTTTTGATTGGTACGGACTGTAATTGGGTGAATACGGAAGAGGACACTTCTTGTCTCTGAAATTTCATCGAATGAGAAGTTGGCTTAAATTAGCTGTTATCCCACCCTTCTCTCTAGATAAAATAATAGTAGGGAAATATAAACCTTGACCTCCTTGTATTAACTGAGAAGCAGTTAGCTTTAACTATAGGCATAAACTGTGTTACACTTTAAACCTAAATGCATTAAATATAAAATTTTAGTTGAAGGAGAGATTTATGAAGACAATTTTATTTGTCTATGAAATTGTATAACTTTTATTTTCAAAAGTTTTAAACCTCCCGTCAAATGAGTTATATCTGCATTATAAAAATAAACTGTGCAAAACCATTGAAAAAAACTTTCAGTCACCTATCCTCAAATCTATGTAAAAACAAACCAAAACTAATTGTCACCAAAAATGTAATTGTGAAGTAGTTATCAATCAAAAAATGAAATTTAACCACAAAATGGTTTTAACACCTATATGGAAATATGGTTTTTATAACGTTAAGAGAAACATGCGGTCAATTTGACTGATACATGTTTTTTGATATTTAAAAAAAAAAAAAAAATTGTTGGTTTAAGTTAATGTAATGGTAGAAAAATAAAGTTAGACTATTTAAATAAACAAAACTGTTTAATTAGAACAATTTTAAATAATGTTATAAGTTATAACATATTTTGTAAAAAAATAAAATATTGACAGTTTGTTTACTTATGAAGCAAAAAATTGCTTACTCACACTTTTTGAATGTTCGGTTTATACACAATCTTCAGCACAGTCGGTGTAGACTCTTCTTTAATACTAGTCACAAATTGCCAGGTTACGCTTTATACATTTGTGTTGAGTTTTTCGGTCACTTCCTGGTGGGCACTTCTCACAAGTTTTCCTTTTCGGAAGACGATCATCAGAAAAATTTTCAACCAGTGGAGCATTGATTCCCAGTATTTTGTTGATTTCCAGTTTTAGGTCTTGTGGTAGGTTAGCGATGGTAATTTTCTTTCGTAAGTGGGGAACAATCAATTCCTTTCCAAGGCTTTTGATAAAATCAGAGCGTAGCATCATTGCTGATCCTTTGTAACTCATGAACACTACAAATGAATTGACACTGCAAATGAATTGACACTGCAAATGTTTATGAGTCTGTAGAAAATCGCTACAGGCCACCTCCTAGTTTTCTGATTAGATGAGAAAACAACACATTTCATGTCTAATTAGTCCACCCCGGCCTTGGATCTGGTATAAAAACAAATCATTTCTGGTTTTTTTCTTCTGACGGTTTGTTTCGATTCTGTCGTGCCTCGTAGATATCAAACACACAGCTCTGTTCTTCACTGGAATGAAGGAAAGAAGGGTTGCATCCTTTCTAAAGCCATAAAGTGTAGATACAACTGGTCGAGTATTGCTAGGGAGAAACTCTGTTGGTATGCATCGCTTATCCTTCCTAATAATACCAACATAAATGAGCTCTTTCTTACCAAGCTCATCAACTCCCTCTAGCGATGAAAACCAGTTATCGGCTGTCACATTTCGATTGCTGCCTACAATCACTTTACATAAACGAACGAGGGACTGAGTTGGGATACTAAGCTGTTTTTGTTTTTCGATCAAACCTTGTCCATCACTCCTTTTACCTGTGTATATATGTAACTATTATACAAATAGGAAGTTTTAGCATCTGTCAGACACAAGACCTTTATACTGTATTTTTTGGAGTTCTTTAGCATGTACACTTTGAAACCACATCTTCCTCGAAAGGGAACAAAGATCTCATCAACAGTGACATGAGCTGAAGGACAGTACACAGCCTGATTGTTCAAGATTTTTTTTTTTTTAATCTCGGAAATAGCAGCCGCTCTATTATTCATTTTTCTTAGCTCTTGTGTTCGACTGTCATCAAATCGTAAATATGCTATAAGTACTTTGTAGCGTTTTTCAGACATAGTAGCTCTGAATATTGGACGACTATACTCATCTTTAGAAAAAAGAGATGTCATATTTTCATTGTTAGACTAGAGAACTGAAACTAAGAGCAACATGATTAGAGCATTTACTTCTTCAGAATCAGTATTCCTATAGTTGGACCTACTGATTCCAGGAGCAGAGCAATATTCTCACAAACAGAAGCTAACTTGACGTTGGTGTTGGTTACTAATTTTTCAATGATATTATCAAAAAATAGTTTCCATACTACTTCTTTTTCAGGGGCGTTTCCTAATGCCTGGCAATCCTGTTCTGATAATATTTCTTGCTGCAGTCCTCACATTTCTTGGGTGAGGATTACTGCTCCAAGCATTGGGAGGTCCACAATAATTTTTTCCTTATTCTTTCAATGAAAAATGGTGGAAGGGGTATGTTCTCAGCTACTGCATTTATTTCATTACTTACATCTTCTTGGTTGTCTTCTTTTTCATGATGACCTCTTCATGCTCTAAACTTTCACCAGTTGAGTCTTCATAGTGTCTATCATCCTCTATAGCGTAGTCGGGATCAGTATCCGAATCGCAGACAACATCTGTATCCATGTCTGAATCATCAAAAGTTGACAACTCTTACTACTACAGGATGGTCCATTTTGTATGAAAATTATTAAATCACTTGATAAAAGCTATAAGAAACTTTGTATAGTCTGTAACAATTTGCTATTAAGGAGGTTTGTCTTTACTTTACTTAAACGCCACACGTTGTGCGGCGACAATAATTGTAATAATATGAAATTAATTTCTTATTGTTTTAATTAATAAGTCATAATTTCCATTGTTCTGCTTTACTTAAAACACAAAAGGCTTAGTCTATGTGTCCATGCCTCTACAGATTACATCACTTTTACTAAACACGTGAAATGAATCGTTCTCACAATTTCCTATAAGTGTTCACATATCCAATCAAATCACATTATGTTATATCATTGCTAGATTAGTTTATATTTCTTAGATAACTCTTTTGATTTGTTAAGTCTTTGTTCTGTACAAGAAAACAAATGCGTAAGCACATGGTCTCATATTCAAAGTTCTGTATATCTAAATTCTCGTTTTCAATCTTCCAAAGTAACCGTATTATACACTTTGAAACTCAGTTTTATTCACACAACGTTATTTAACAAAATAACTCGTCATTGTCAAATATTAACACTTTTTATTTATACATTTTACTTTGTCATTTTGTCCTTTTCAGGACTATGCAAAATTTTCAACAACCTAACGCTCCAAGTTCTCTCCATCTACTCTGAATGCCCAAACCGTTCTATTCCGGTAAGCATCACATGTCGCTCTTTGTACACAAAATGATTACACTTCACTTTTTATTTATAAGGTTTACAATAATTCTAATTATATCTATACATAGGATACATTTTTCTGATCACTTTCTACCACTTACTTTGTTTTCAAATTTTGTCTCTTTTAAGTTATTAAGGGAAATCAGGTGCACTATTTGTTTTAGAATACGTCTCCTTCCTTTTTCTAGTCTACCAATCACGTACAAGCTCCAAGATTCATGCGCTATTTTCAAATTCAAAAATGTACCATATTACAAGTCTATATACAGTTCATATACTATCAACAATACATAGAAAGCAGAATAAAACTATAAACAATTTATGTACAAAGAGAGATCACCATAAGGCAAAGAAAAACATGCAGCATTTCTGACTGATAGCAAAATAATGGTGAGGGGGGGGGAAACAGTAAATCTGACCTGCCATAAAATCATTACAAAAACTACCCCCAACCACTTGTTTAGCAGAACTAATTAACAGTGTGTAGAGTGAATGAGGTTTGAGGAGGAGGGAAGGTATTGTGAGCACCAAATGTCATGGTCAACCAGTTTAACCAATATAAGAACGAAAAAATGGGAGTTTGTCAACTTGACAGATGTTTCCATATAGGAGTTAATCACACAGTTAATTACTGCTATATCGAATTGGCTAATAATTTTGAATAATATAAAAGAAATAAATTAATCACCAATTTAGAACAAATAGTTTTCACTAACGGGTATATTTGGTATTATGTAAAATATTACAAAATGTTTCATTTCATGTGTTGTTAGTTTTAATAACTTTTTTTAACATTTTAAAAGATATGCTTAACAATGCTAGAAGTTACATTCCTCTGCGTCAGAGTGGTTCTCTTTTGAACCACGAGAGGGCAGCCTTGTATGCATGGGTACATTTAATCTATTATATCTACTCTACTTCTTAAGTTAAGCAGTAGGGGCATTAGATAATAAAACAGTGAGTGTTTTTCCTGTTTAAAATTTTTTGAAAATATTTTCATTGACTCACAGAAAAATAGCCAAATTAAATATCGATTTACAGATGTCCCCTCCATTTGTTCAAAGACTAAAATTGATTTTTCCCCATTCTTAAACAAGAGAAACATCCGCAATAACATGATTTAAAAATGATCGTTCAACAATAGTTCTGAGATCAGAATTGAAATCTGTACAGCTTCTCAAGTTTAATATTATTCTTATGAGTTTTTATTCCAATATGGGAGACATGGAGCAGAGCCTTAACTATAAAATTAGTGAATAAAAGTGTAGAATTTCTTCAAAAACAAAGGATATTTAGTTTTGACCAAAATAAGCTCAAACGAAGGGTATTTAGTTTTGATCAAAATAAGCTCATAATAAATATGTGATCATTGATGGGGTTGCCATCTTGAAATGTTACTTTTTACTAAAGATATACAAAACTATTGTGTTAAAAAATTTTTTTTTTAATTAAAAAATGGCAAAAACTGTATTTCAAAAAAGTTGTTACATAATCGACAAAACTTAAATTACATCCATCATTTTGAAATTTTAATCAATGTAAATTGTTAATTGGGATGATGTTGACCAATAGTGTATTGATAATTGTTACGTTTACCATATAGGCCTATTAACCATGTCAAATTAAACAAAATATATAACTCCTAAAACTAATGTTCATTTTTCAAATGTCTATTTTATTAAATCTGTTTTTCTACATAAGGATTAAAAAATCATGAAAATCGCCTTCACCATTATGGTTGTAGGAACATTAGTATATTTCAACAACAAAAAACACCATTTTAAGTTTTTAAATCTCTGAAATTACCGTACCAATTGCTTATATTAGGTACTGACTTAATACACTATGGCATACTATTTTCAATTTGGTTTGGATTTAATATGAGCTAATTAAAATTGTTTATATTACCTTGTTTATTTAGTAAGTCCGTTAGAGTGACTAATAGTAAATAGGGTTTCACTTTTGTGAAATGAAATAAAATTAAGATAAGGAATAAGATTAATGAACATAATTACTAATTCTATAAATTATAAGTTAAAACGTGAAGTTAATTGATGATCACCATTAATATAGAAATAAATAAGTATTTTATTTTAGTTTTAAACTCCTTTTAATATTATTTTTCAAAATGATTTATGTTTAGTATTTTTAAAACATTGACTTCAAAGAAAAATTAGAATACTTACCCCCAGGATCAAAATTATTTCTTTATTGAAAGTTTATGGTTGTATTATTATTATTATTATTTTCATATATATTCCAGAAAGACTAATTTTATTAGAATTCGTTTGATAATAATATTCCACTGATCACAAAAAAGTTATAATACGTCTTTGTAATGTCATAAAACATTTATGTACAAAATAATTAAAAATTCACTTGAAATGAACAGCACTTATGAAAAGTTTAATCTCTAAACAAAATACAAATTTCTACAACAACAGCTTTATTTGAAACAAGATAACTTTTTCGTTTACATTATTATATTTAGTTCTATATGTACTCGCGTATTGTATATAACTAAAGAAGATGACTTAATCTAGACCCTATATCTAGTTTCCAACAAATCTGTTTGTTGTGGAAACATGTTTTCACAATTTTTTTTCTATAACTTACATTTTTTCTTTGATAATAACTTGGATCTGCTAATTTTGTGATGTAATATTTCACAAGATTTTTGTTCTGTGATCCCTGGTCGATGGTCTGTAGTAGACAATTTATGTTTAATAGTTTATAATTTCACACACTGTATTTTTTTTTTTGTTATAAGTTTATTATGTATACACAAATACTGCTTCACTAACCTTCAGTTTTTTCATTTTATTTTTAATTGGCTGTAATGATTTTGATAAAAATATGGTTCAATTTAAAAATGAATGATAAAACAAACTAATGTACTGAACTTATTTTCCTCTGAAATGAGTATACCTTTAACATATATCTGTGGTTGTATTTTGTGTGTTTGCAAGAAATGTTAAACTCACTTCCTTCGTTGTTTTCAGATTTGATGAAAGAAGTATATATTATTGGTAGATCACCAGAATGTGACGTACGTATTACAGAAAGTAATGTGGACTCAACTTTGGCTTCTGTGATTAGTAAAATTCAGTTTAAATTATGGAAGAAAATTTTAGAGAATGGATCCTATGTGGTGTATTTAAAAGATTTTAGCATGAACGGTACATTTGTAAATAGGGTGAAAGTTGGTAAATTCAATGAAATTCCTCTATGCAATGGGGATGAAATATCACTAGCTCGTGCACATAATAGAGGTATTTATTTCTACTTGCATGTAGAATTTTAGAATACTTATATTAGTAATTACCCATGAAATGAACATAATATTTCCTCACTATTTTTGCTTGTTACAAGTCAAATTCAAATAAAATCTTACTAAAATGTAACTATGAGAGCATTTGCTATTTTGGTATACAAAGTTTGTTTCTTCGAACTTAAGTTTGAGCTGTTTAAAATAAGTTATTAGAACAGAAGTATTATCATAATATATCAAATTACACTATAAAGACAAAAGTGATAATGTCTTGATAATGATACTTGATAAAATCACTAATTGATTATTAGTTTTTGTTTTAATTTAAATTAATTTATAATAACTATATAGTAGATTTTTTATATTATATAATTTTTTTCCCTTTTTTTTTTCTTTTTCCACAATATTCTTTTTACTAATTGTTTTTCATTTAGAACTATTAGTTTAAATGATTTTGAAAGTTATTATAGTTTTTAGCCCAGCCTATATATATAAGTTAATAACATAACTTATTCATCAGTACAGGAAAACATCTTCCCCACTATTTGACCTAATTTTTTCAATTTAGGTTGTAATAAATATTTATGAATAGGCCTAGATTTGTAGTAGCAAAATATTTAATTTGTGCATATGCATTATTTATTCAAATGTATTTAGTATTTTATTAAGGTGAATTCAGTGATTAAAATTTGCAGAAACTATCTACTTACCAACTAGTACTTTATAAAATTTAACATGACCTGACTACAATGTTGTACAATCATGTAGGTATTAAATTAGGTCTTGGCTTCAGTCAATTTTTAAAGACACTTGTGAAAACACTATTGAAAATTACTCTTTATTTCTTGCAGAAAACACACACATACTAATATATTAAAAATATACAAATAGATTTCCATCAATTTTTGTTTTTAATGTTTCATATTAAATACAAGAAAAGTTTATCCAATTTTGTTTTTTTTATTGGTCTCTCTCTTATAAATTGAATGTTAACTATATCTGTAACTATGCTATTATTTCTCATAATTACATTACTTTGGAAACTTTATTTTGCTAAATTTGATTTGTCTTTATGATCATGCACAACTGAATTGGTTGACATTTTAAACTTGGAGCTGAAATATCTTATTATCAAATTTAAGTTTCATTTTCCTTTATTGATTGTTTTTATTTTTCTCCTAAAAATATAGCTTGTTAAAATATTTAAATGCTTATCAATTGTATATTAAATTTCATACACATACTAATATATGAATCTATGAGTTCCTAAATAATGCAGGTTTGTCTTCCATTAGTATAAAATAGATTAATACTGTTCCCTAAACTACTGTATATAATTTTAAGTGTTACTTACGAATTATTCTATTTTGGCTTGTGGATATTAATCCAAATATTATTAACTCATTTATTATTTTATTTCCAGCTTATGTTTTTGTTGACACAGCACAAAGTCAAAACTGGTTACCTTTAGAATTAAAAAATCATTTTGCTGTAATTGCACATTTGGGATCTGGAGCCTTTGGAGAAGTCAAACTAGTAATGGATAAGGTAAAGCCAACCATTCATACAAATTTATAAACATGATTTTTTTTAGAACTCTAAAAGTACTCTACAGTATATATGCTTTATTTGTCAGAATTGGTGTTATGTGTTGAATTCATAAATTATGCTATGATGTAATACAGTCAAAATAACTTTTTTTAATGGGTTTTTAGGATATAGTGCTTAAACATTAAACATACTTTCATAGATAGGACCTTTTCCATTATAAGAAACAAGTCTCATTAGATTAGGTTTACAGGTAAGTTAAATTATCAACAATAAAAAATTATTAATAAAAAATGTTCTTAGATCTCTTAAAATGTATTTACTTTTTATTTCTTATAATGAGCACTGATAAAAGAATACCTCAATAGGTTGAATATCAAAGAGTGAGTAACCCAAAGTTCCATTAATCGGTCCAGGTCTTCCTAAAGTTTCGCTTTACACTTTCAAACATCCACTAATAGAAACTTATTTCAAATGTAGTCTCAGTTATCTCGCTAGACGAGCCAGGCAATCTGCTTTTTCATTTCCTGGGATTCTACAATGGCTAGAAATCCACTGAATGCATATGTTTTTCATCTGGAGTTTTATTTAGAATCACACAAAATGTAATTTTTTGTTGTGATTATTCGTCACACAATGAAATGGTTTAATAATTGCAATGTCGAATTGGGTAGTAATTTTGATAATTAGTAAATTTTTCGAAAATATTTGTTATTGCCTCACAAAAAAATAGCGAAATAGAAAATCGATTTACAAATGTCCCCTCAATTTGTTCAACCACTAATGAACCAATTTTTAAAAAAGGGAAACCACGTTCTTATGATCTTTAAAATGATCTTTTAACGATAATTCTGAGATGAAAATTAACATCAGTAGAACTGCTTAAGTCTAGCATTATTCTTATGGGAGATGAATCCAATATGGCGGAGGGGGAGCAGAGCCTTAATCATTTTACTTACAATTATTCCATTCCCCATCAAATATATCTTGATATAAAGATCTCAGAATTGTGAACGTTATAACATCCATGATTTTGATTTATGTGTAATAAAACAAATGCTAAAGAAATTCCATTTGGAAAGAGAACGGGTTACTTTTAAATATAATCTGTTGAAAGATTACATAATTTTGATAGAAGTAACTAGACATCAAGTAAAGTTTTAACAAAATTAGGATTTTGGTGGACAAAATCAATTATAAAAGAGATTGTTGAAAATTCAGATATCCGAAAAAGAAGACCGGTTACTTATTTATTTGAAGCCTAGATTTACATTATTAGTGAACAATTAATTATTTGATATTCACTAACATATTCTGTAATTTGTGTGATCTAGCTAAAAGCGTTAAATCACCAACATCGATTTTATAATATGTTGTTCTAAGCTTAAAGTACTAAATAGTGTAGTGCCTTGCGGCTGGGGAATTGAAGATATGTATACGATGTCCAATTTCCACATGGCGAGAGCCGTGAGCACAACTAGTATATAATATGTATTTAAATTGAATTTGCAATAGGTTTTTATTCAAGAGCCCATTTTAGTATTTTGATTTGATTTGTGTGCGAGGATATCAATGACTATTTATTTATTTGAAAAAACTGGGTTTTTGAGAAATATATTTCTACTGTTTAATTTTACAATTATTAAGTTTGTAAACAAATTATGATTGTTTTGTTACAGGCTAACCAATCCTGATCCTTGAAGTTCCTCTTCACAATCGACCTGATTTCAACTCCAGCAATTTCTTTTCCTTAAAATACTATGTTAAAATTTTTAAAAATTTGAAAATTTCTTGAATTTCTCTTTTGTTATAATTATAAATGTAATCATTTAACAATTTGTTCAAATGTATAACATAGGCATAACCTTTGGCCTAGTCTATTATGACATCACTAGGGTTAGGCCTATGACAAAAATATTATTAGTTTGCCAAGAAAACCAATAAAGGTACAATGGAAGCCCTCTTAACTGGCCCTGTCAGTTATCTACTACACTGTAACTCACATTTCATGCTGTTTCCCATTCTCTTCACTGACACTGGTGTTCAACACAAATTGTTTTGACAACTGATGTAAAATATCAATATCAATCTTTTTCATGGTTGATTTATTCCAGTGAAGTCTTGTGCTCGATTCTAAGATAATATTGCAAAGTTTATGTGTAACCATTATTGTATTATTTGCGCATTTTGTAAAGCAATGGAATGTTTATAAAAAATTGATTTGACTTCACTTTTTTATAAATGTACAAAATAAAGAACAGAAATCAATCAAAGACTTATTTATGTAATTTATTTTACAATAAAAATGTACAGTACAGTTTTTAAATTTTATTATTTTAGCAAATATGTGTTTCTGATAATATAAATGAGCTACAATTGTTTCGCCTTGCAGCATCATTCGGGCATCTGATAATTGACAAGTATTGACAACTATTTATACATACACAAGTAACAGGAAAATGAAATACAATAAGAGAAATTGGGAAGGGTTGGGGGAATGACCTAGCAGGTAGAGGAGGGTTGATGAACTATATTAAGGATGGGTATTAGATGAGGTGAAAAATTTAATACAATTTGGTCATTTAAGTTATAAATAGGCCTAAGTGAAATAGCTCTATTAATTTCTAAACATTCTAAATTATTTAATCTATTGCTTTTATTTTCTATCTATAAGAGTTCAAAATTCAATTTAGGATTAAAATTATGACCTGAGTCCAAAAGGTGGTTAGCAAAGTTAGAGTTTCTATAGGGATGTTTCCAGCTATTTACATGTTCTTTAATCCTAACCTTGATAGATCTACCTGATTGACCTATGTACTCAAAGTCACAATCTAGATAAGATATTTTATAAAGTCCACTATTTTTTAACATTTCTTTTTTATCTTTATTATTAACCAACATTTTTCCTAGATTTTTATACAATAAACGGCGATTTTACAATTACATTTAGTTGAAATAAGGTTACTGATTTTAAAACTAGTTCTGTTGATATAAGATAATTTACAATATTTTTAACTTCATCGATTCTAACATTATGGGATGAGTAGGCAAAATTTTCAGCTCTACGCTTTAACTTATTTCTTAAAATATTATTTATTAAACTAACATCATACTTATTATTAACAGCAATTTGTTTAACAACATTCAGTTCATCATTGAAGTCATTAGGGGAGAGAGGTGCAATAATAAGTAATTAGTATTTGTAATGCTGCTTATGTTGGTCAAACAGGCCGTAGTTTTAAGTGTAGATTAAGTGAACATGAAAGAAATTGGCAGTTAGGTTATAACGATTCTAGTTTTTCCACTCATTTAAAAAATCATGCATTAACTGATTTTTATTCTAATATTAAATTTAAAATTCTCCATGTTAACATCAAGGGTAAAAAATTAAAAAATTTAGAAATTAAGAGACTTTCTTGTAATAATGTTAATTTAGTTTTAAAAGATCAAACAGAATTCTTGTCTTTTT
Organism: Aphrophora alni; assembly: GCA_963513935.1. NCBI lineage: Eukaryota > Metazoa > Arthropoda > Insecta > Hemiptera > Aphrophoridae > Aphrophora > Aphrophora alni. The sequence goes on along the minus strand of OY740772.1, from coordinate 21,429,882 downwards.
TTCCCACTACTTCAACCTTTGTCAAAGCATGTTTAAAAATAGTTTATGATTCACTGGGTTTCCTGGCTACAGGTTTCACTATCATGTAACGGGACTTGTGGGCTTGGTCTCAAAGGTTTGTACAATTCTTCTTAAGTTATTTAGTCCTTGTATAAATCTCGTCAATGCCGTAACTGGCAAAACCATGGTCGGCTAGAGCAATAACTTGTAGAATTTAAGAAAAGAATTTTTGTGTGTTTTATTTGTATAACATGGAATTCTATCAAGTACCGTCGGTCATCAGTATAAACAATTATTAATACTATATTTAGATGTAAAATTAGTGGCACTTTTAAATACAGAATTGATTTTTTGGGCCTATGTGTGTTTCTTATCGTAACTTTATATCTACAGCAAAATTAAAATTTCATTGTGATTTATGTTTAAAAGCCTTTAAAGCACAGCAATAATCAGTTTTTATCTTTTAAAGTTGTAAAGTACTGCAACAGAAATATCGTTGTATGGGAACTGTATTTGACAAAAATTAGAATACAGTTTAACATGCAAGGATTTTGTACACTAGAAGTAAGCTTTGTTGTTTTGAACGAGTTTGTGGAAGTGGACTATGACCTCTGTCTGACGTCATTATTCGTGAACCCGTTGAAACGGCCAGTTTCTAAGTTAGTCATTTTGAAATTAAATATCAGTATTTGATGAATTTTGGAAATATGAAATAAACTGCTTTAAGAATATGTAATTTTAGTACAAGTAGTATACAATTCATATCTAATACTAAAATATTGAAGTAATATGCTTTTTGTTTTTCAGCATTTAAATTTGTATGTTAGAGTAAGATGTCTTGATCTGTCATTCATATATAAATAATTTCTATTTTGCAATTCAGGATTATGCTAGGGAATCTTCTAAATTCAGTTTCAGTCACTAGCGCCACCAAAACAAACCACTTGTCAGCATAAATAGACTTGATCAGGATTTAGGTCTATTTCTTTCATAATGTTTTAAAACTTTTCTTTGTATGGTCCGTAACAACATTACATGACAGTTTATCGCCTGTAAGTGTTTAGAATATTAAACTCCAAAACACTTTTTAAATTTATATACCAACTTGAAAATGGACTTTTTTACAATTCGATTGTAGAAGAATTTTGCCTTCTCCCTAAGAATTTCTCTTGAAATAAGTGGTATGTCTTATGTTCCTGAAGGAACTGTCAAGCTACAGTAGAACCCCTCTTAACCGGTCTAGTCGGGACTGACACCCGGGCCGGTTGCTCGTTTGGCCGGTTAATCCGAGGTTCCCGTGAAAAATCGGTTTTCCTTCAAAGAAAGCTTATTTTCGGGTAGCACTAAGAATTATGCAATTAAGATGTTATTGCAACTCATTTTATTGTACATAAATGTATCGTATATATTATAAGTTATGTATATTATACACCAAACATGAAAAAATTAAACACTACAAAGTCTTTTGACACATTTAACCGCATCTCAAACGAAACCAACACACGCTTCCGAAAACTGAAAAGAAATGTTATATTTTCCATAATGTATACTAACATGATTCTAGGAAAAAAATGGCCTATCAAATGTTTTTGTGGGTGTATGTCTGCTATACTGACGGGTGCCAATGCCGCGGTGTTTTTATGCCGCCGACAATAGGATACCTCTATCGACAAAATCGTTTGACTCGCCGCTGCCGCGGTGTTTTTACGCCGCCGACAAAGGGATACCGCTATCGACAAAGTCGTTTGATATCGCCGCTTTGGTGTTTCAATTACAATTTATTTTCAGAAACTCTCATCCAACCAGTACACTATGATATAGGCCGTTTAATCCGAGGACCGGTTAATCCGAGGCCGGTTAACAGAGGTTCTACTGTATTGTCAACATTGGAGAACTTGCCTTATTCCAATGTTTTTAGAGCATTTTTCATATTCTTATTGTCTTTAAAACAAATGTTTATCTTATCACTGTTCTGTCTTATCGAGTATTAATTACAGTATGGCCAACACCATATTCATTTGTGAGGTTAACTAACTTTATCAAGCTTTGTTATAATCTCATTTTTTGAACTTATAGTGTTAATGTTTTATGTTTACATTTCCACTGTGATGACATAAAACAGTCACAGAAAAATAAACAAACCATACAATTGCAAATTAAATTGGCACATTGATCGTACTCTATTGGGCATGACTCTGTTCTGTTTATCTCTGCACTTGGAGACATACAGTGACTTGTTCCCCCATCACACTTACAAGGAGACCATCTGAAAATGCTGGATTACTGTCCGGATTGTAGTGTATATTATACTTGTTATAGTTGCACCAACAAAATTAATTATTAACAAATTGTGTTATAAATTATTTATTGGTAATATTCATTTACTTTATAGATCCATTTTCAATGTTTGTATGAGATGTACTCATACATGTAAAACTGTCATCATATCATGTATTCATACGATTCTTTTGCATAATACAAAACATCTGTCATTGTGAATAATAGAAAGATAACAATACAAGTACAAATAATAATTAACAACAATAATTTAATGCAAAGAAAGTACAAAATTATTAAATAGGAAATTTATTATTATTTTTTATAAAGTGTTAATTTCTTACAATTAAAATTAAGTATATATATATATGTGCCTATTTTGTTTATTTTATCTGTTGATTTACGGTAGGTAATTTTTTACATTATAATTGGGATTATTACTATTATCAGTAGTAATATTTTTATCAGTTTGTTATAAATACTCTATACTATTAGTATTAAGATAGTACTAGTTTTTTTAGTAAACAACAATTTGGGTTTAGACTTAAGTTGAACACCAATGATGCATTGATAAATTTTAGGTCTATAGCGGTATAATTGACAGTAAATGTTATGCTAGGATATTTGTAGACATAATAAAGGCCACTCAATACAACTTAAGTTAAACTTAAACAGTATAACAACTTAAGTTAAACTTAAACAGTACAACTTAAAGTGTTTCAACTTAAGTTGAACACCAATGATGCATTGATAAATTTTAAGTTTCAGGTCTATTAATTGACAGTAAATGTTATGCTAGGATATTTGTAGACATAATAAAGGCCACTCAATACAAGTAGACCACTCAATAGTTGTCAATAATGTATGATGCTGATGTTAGAGAAGTGGCTTTTGAATGGTTTTGCTCATACTTAACAAATATAATCCAACAAACTCGAGGCAATGATGTCGTCAGTGATCAAGGTACATTGAAGTTAGGGATTCCTCAGGGTTCAGTTCTTTCGGGACCATTATTCATAATATATGTTAACAACTTATGTAATGGTCGATTCAAAGGGAACCTTGTCTCATTTGTTAGTGTCAGTGATGACACTGGACTTTTTACAAGGCAGATTCATTGGAATGGCTGACAGGGGATATGCAGGATAACGTAAATGTTTTGCGATGGTGGTTTACTATATGGTAACCATACACCTAAATGAGTCCTAAAACCAAATATATAATATATGATGTTGCTCGTAAGACATATTTTTCAACGAACATGAATTACTAGTGAAGTTTGGGAAGGTGTGTACTACAGTGCTTTAAAACCAGTTATTGTATTTCAGAAAAGCATTTTATTCGAATTATGGCGAATAAAACTAGATTGGAACAGACTGCTCCATTATTCAAAATTCTTAACATTTTACCCTTTAGACATTTATATATTTAAAGTATTAAGAGTTTTCTTCAATAGAAGTGGAGGAAAATATACCATAGGGGCTAGAGGGGGGACTTAAAAGAATAATTTATTCATAGTTTTTTCTAAACCAATATTAATTTGATGCTTCTAAAAATTAAACTTTGTACAAATAAAATCGATTTCTGTAGACTTGTAAAACAATATTTATTAGAACAGAAGCAGCTCGATGTTTTTCAGCAGTAACCAGTGAGGGAGGATAAACTATAAGTAAAGTATTGTTGAGTAATTGTGTTTATTCTCATGAGCTCTCTTTTTCATCGGTATAATGAATAGTAGAAGTGTTTAGGCTAAGTATGGGTGTGAGTTTATTTGTGTGAGTGAAGTTGTAATGTACTTTGTTAAATTAATTTTGGATCTATTCCAACAATGTGATAAGGGAAGTTTTGTTTTATTGTATTATTATTATGTAGAATTTTGTTACATTTTGTTTTGTGTAAAATTTTAATTTCCCATAGAGGTGTTTTCAAAACAATTAAATTAATGCAATGTTGTTTTTTATTATTATTTATTTTTTTGTGTTTATGGTTTTATTATTGTGTTACTATTGTTATCAAGTTTTTATGTTGATTTGAATTAAGTTGTCATCGAAAGTAAAAATCTTTGTGTTCTAAATGTATTTTGGGAATGTAAGTGCAAGTTGGACTTGAGGGTCACATTGTTTTTCTCACCCGTCGACCTATTTATTTGTAGAATTATATAGAATATTTCATCCCAAATTGACCCTTTCCTATTTTCTTATAATAGAGCAGGATGTATTTTTATGTTATTATTATTATTATTATTATGAATTTTATTATATATGTATCATATTTTGTACTGTGAATAGTCGTTTATTTTATTATTAAGTGTACATATAATTTAAGTTGAAATTTTTTGCTGTTTAAAAAATGATGTATAAAAGAGGGTAATTAAAAAAAAAAATTTTTTTAAAGTATATATAATATAAACTTACAGTAACCTAGTACAACCATCACTGAGTTGTGAAAATGGTCATTGCTTGCCATTCTGGGAAATAGTTATGTACAAACACTGAACATTGAAACTGTCAGCTAGTTACATAATTTTTTTAAATCAAGATTTATAAAATGATATAATAACCTGGCAATAACGATTCAACCAATTTCTGGAATAAACAAAAAGTTTTATTACGGTAGTGTTGCTTCTTAAAAAAAAAAAAGTAATAACTGGATTCAGAACTCTTACTTAGTTTTTGACAGGTATGTGAAAACAGACGAAATACTTCCATCGAAGTATGATTTAACTGAAAACATTATACAGTAGACTCCCTCTCGTTCGGACACCTCAGGATCGGACCCCTGCCCGAATTTAAAAAAAGTCCGAACCATCAGAAGTATATAGGAAAATGTCTAAATTTGTTGTATAATTGCAGTTTTCGTGGAAAAATTAGTAAAATGTTGTTTAAGCTGCATTATTACACATGTTTGCTGTACAAGAATAAAACTAGACTATAAGTGTTTACATTTGGTACTTACAGTACTAAAACTTGGTTTCTGACGTCTTCTTGATAATGGCGTTACAGGAAAGAAAATCACACAACTTATTGTTATAAACATTTTCACATTTTTCATTTACACACAATATATAAAAAAAAAAAAAAAAACAGCTGACTTAATTACACCAAAAGAATAAAAATCCAAAGGATTATAACCTACAGAGAAACACTTAAAAGAAGTCTGTGATTTTTTTTTTTTTTTTTGGCTTTTTTTGTTTAATAGATTTTGTGTGTGCAAAATATCGCCATTTCTTTATGAACATGACATCGGCGGCCAAAGCTTTTTGTTGTTTAATGAATGTAAGTGGCTGTCAGTTGAAGAGCTGCTTTTTCCTCTGTGTGGCTCATTTTGTCCTCTGTACTTTCCTCGGTATCATTGTCGTCATCATCTTGTTTTTCATTTTCTTGTCGTATGACACATTGAGCGATTTCGTCGTCGTTCAAAATTTCATTTTCTAGCTCCTTCTTGGCATTTATCCATTCAACCACATCGTCTTCAACCAGGTTTTCACAAGAAGGTAGTTGTCGTAGGTCATTTAGCAGGATCATGTTTATGATCAGGAAGAAGATTAGTTTATGATCATGCTCATGTTGTCGAGAAGATTAGGGTTTGTAGGATGGTCTTCTTTACTGGATACAATGTCTAGAATATTTAGCCACACTTTCTTCCAGGATTTCTGAATTTTTGATGGTGGGATCTCAATTGCCTTGGCAGACATGTAAACAAAATCTTTCATATTCACTGATTTTTATTTAGGGGTTTTACAAGATCAGTGTCATCTTCCAATTTAGAAAGGACTGACGAAAATAGCTTTCGGCGGTACTTCCTCTTAAAGCATTCTATTACACCCTGATCCATCGGCTGCTGAAGACTAGTGATGTTGGGTGGCAGAAACAACACTTTTATATCACTCTCACCTTCACATTGAAGATTTCCCTCATGGGTCGAGAAGGAGAAGAACTTTCGCAGGCGATTTCAAACCAGACAAGTGTTTTTTTACATTCAGAATAAACTCACAAATGAACCAACCATTCTCTAAACAAGTGTGAGTCTATCCACGCCGATTTCTGGGACCTGTAGCACACAGGAAGAGTAGACATGTTCATATTCTTGAATGCTTCGGTTTTGCCGATTTTTCAATGACAAAATCTGGGATCATATGTGTCCCTGACGCATTTGAACACAAAGCTATGGTAACTCTGTCTTTATTCTGTTTGAAACCTGGAGCAGAAGTTTCTTATGCTATGACGAAGGTTTTCTTGGGCAACAGTTTAAAGTTTAACCCAGTCTCATCGATGTTATACCCTTGTAATGGACTAAGATCCTCTTCGGCAATGATTTGTTGAAATTTTTCTGAATATTCCTTTACTGCTGTGACAATGTGAAAAGTCAGATTTTAATATAGACTCATTTAAAAGACGCGGTTAAGCCAAACAGATAAGAGATTCAAATAATAAATTAAATGTAGTAACTTCATTAATAAAAGAAAAATGGATTTTCAAGACAACAATATGAATTATTATGTTTAATTTTAATGTAATTTAGTTTGTTTGTTTTATTATGTAAAATATGTGTATTTTACGGCAGTGCGGTAAAATGTTGAACAGTGACCGGAAGGAACGCTTTTCGGAAGTAAGAATTTGCCTCATGGTTACAGCAGTCTAAGTCCAGAGCTTGGAGGGACTAGATGTGTTTCTAAAAAGTCTAAGTCCAGCGTTAGGAGTGACAGGTTGTTTCTAAAAAAGTCTAGATCAGAGCTTGGTGGAGAATGGTTGTGTTTTTTGAGAGTCTAGTAGAGACTAATTTAGCAGAAAATGGATAGGAAGTGATAATGGACGCTTCTAATGACAATGTAAACGTGTTTGAAAGTAATAGACTTACTGTATTCTAAGTGACAAACAATATTTATGAGAAAATTAGTATAAAGTATTTAATTAGACGGTGAATATAAAAAAAAAGAAACTTAATGAACACTCGAATTTATAAGATTTCAAAGAATAAGAGACTGTGTACTGTAAATGAGTGTCTTAAACGGATCGTTTAGCACGTGGCAAAAAACTTTGTATCGAAGTGAACATTCTTTTATTAATGATGAATGTTATGATTGTCGTACAAAAAATAACATTCCTAGAGTGCTGGGTGAATATTCGAAACATGAACTTTTCAGGAAACAACGCTTGCTGTAATCTACAAGTCTCAGGACATCTGGAATTAATATCTTTGGACAATTTGAGTGCAAATGGGTGTTCTGGTATAAACACCATATGTTAAATTAGGACTAAGTATTTATATTATGTTTTGATATATTTTGCTATACATGTTTAAATTTTTTAATCTGTTTCATAAATATTTTAAAAGGAAATAAATTGATAGATAAAATAATAAAATTTTAATAATTGAAGTAAATCTCCATCTGAGATCTTTATAATGATTTAAATTTAAATAAAAAGTAAATTCCTGTTGCAATAATTTTATTGGTAAAAGCATTTTTAAAGATAAAATTAATTAATTTGAAAGAAAGAAATAAAGGAAATATAAATTCATAATTTGTTATTGAAATTAAGAAGGATAACTAGTATTTGTAATATGAATTTTTTTTGTTGTTAATAATAATTTGTAGGATGTTTCTTTAATAGTTTAATAAATCTTTATGTTAACATTTCAGAGACAAGTGTTTTCATTAAATACCAAATATCACTGTAAGTACACTGTGAAAAGAACTTACGACCCCCAGATATTTTTTCTTTCTTTTAAATATTTAAATTCATTCTTTTTTCAAAATTGGTATGTTAAGGATACCTGGCGCCCTAGTCGAGCAATTTAATAAGATAATTATAAATAATTAAAGTAACTTCATCACCTCCTTTAAAGAAATATTACAAATGTCGCCGCAACTGTGGGCCTTTTTAGTCGAAATAAACAGTGATTTTGGTAATGAGAATTCTTGAAATCAAGGTAAGGACTCTCTTTAAAATAATAAGAAAGATTCTTTTTTAAAAATTTTTTGTGTTAAATATAGTAAGATAAAAATGGAGTCAGAAATTGTAAATGTAAATAATAGTGATGAACAGGTAGGGTTAGGAAATCAAAATTCTTTAAATAATATAGAGCCATTGGAATTTACAGGGGATATTTTTGATAATTTAGAGAAGGAATCGCAAAGTAATGAGCAAACAAATGAACAATTTGCACAAAATTTTTTAGATCAAGAAATAAGTAGTAATAGTAATAGTAGACGTTCAAGTGTGAACGCGAATAGTAGTTCAGGTTCGGATTTTAATGGGTTTGATAGTGATAGGATGCTAAATAGTAAAGAAAAGTGTGAAGATATGAATAAAAAATTAGTAGAAACACCAGGGGTAGAAATTGTAGAAGAAAATTCAGATAAGGAATTAAGAGCTGAAGAGGTTAGGGTAATTGAGCAGGTTAGTGTAACCAAAGAAGTTAGGATTGATGAGAGTGTAGAAAATAATGATCAAGGTATGAGCATGGAAAAAATATATGAGATGTTAGTAAAAGGATTTCGACAAACTAGTTTAGATATGGATAAAAAATTTGATAAAAATAGCTTAGAATTCAAACGAGATAATGATAAGAAATTTGAATGTATAAGTAATGATATTAAACAAACAAATAATAAAATTGAACAAAATAATGTAGATTTGAAGCAAGATTTAAATAATAAATTTGATGACTTCAATAATAAATTTGATCAAAATAAGCTAGAAATTAACACTAAGCTGGAAAATTTCAATGTTAAACTCGAACAGAATAATGTTAAACTGGATAAAATAGATAATGACTTGAAACTGAGTAAATTAGAGCTAAGACAAAATAATTTAAATTTAAAAGAAGCAATGTGTAAAAAATTTGAAGAAATGAGGGTTGAATTAAAACCAAATTATGTAAAATTTGAACAGAATCTTAAAATGGAAATTAATGTAATGGAAACTAATAATAAAGTAGAATTTGAATTAAGCTATTGTGAGAAAAAAGTAGAATTTGAACAGATTAATAGTGTAGAAGGTGTTTTGGTGGAAAATATTAATAATTTAGATAACAATTTAAATCAAGCAATAGCTGAAATTGAAATTAACAGTTTTAATGAAATAAATAACATGTCAAATGATTTGATAATAATAGAGGATAATTGTGTAAATGACTGTGTTCAAGAAATTGCTAAAAAGATGAATAATGGGTTAGGTAACAAGGTAAATCTAGAAATAACAAGTAATGTTGAAATCAATATGTCTAGTGGGGTTGGAATAGGTATAAGTAATTTAAAAAACAAAGTGAAAGTAAATAATCTAATAACGAAGGTATCAGCTGTTTATTTTAAAAAACAAGTGGGTCATAAAAATGTAGAGTTTGAAAATTATGTAATGATAAAATTTAAGAGTATCTTTCAAACCCAAGAACAAGAAATTAAAAGTTTTTGTGAGAAATCTAACTTTAAATATAATCTTGAAAGTAAAAATGTAGAAATAGTAAAAGAAGGTTTTGTACTAGTGTATAAGAATGGTGGGGTTAGAATTCCTGAACGAACAGATGTTGAAATTAGGTCATTAGATTCTAAGATGTTTGAGAGAAGGAGGGGTGATGGTATGCCTGAGAGGGAGAAAGAGAAAGGTATTTTGTCAACACTCCGAGACAATAACAAAGTGGGATCTTTTGTTAGGAAAGGGTCTGTTGTGATGACTAGGCTAGGCAAACTGTCCATGTGGACAGAAGTATTTAACGTTGTAATTATGTTAAGAGAGCAGGCTATATTTTACAAAATGTTTCACCAATCGGGGAACCATCGAAAAAAATGGATAATTTATAATTGTTGTAATCAATTGAATATTTGGAATGACTAATAATAATGTAAAGACATTTTTATAATGACACGGACTTGATTTTGAAGAATAATTAATAAAAAGTAGTTAAGATTCTGTTAATAAGTAGTTTTAAAATTGAATAATGTATAGTCTATAGTTTGAAATAACAATAGTATGAGTATTAATAAATAATAATATAAGCCAAGCTAGTATGATTAAGAGTTTAGTTTTAGAAAACGTTTAGGTATTTGCTAAGTGAAAGACGCTAGGTTTATATCAGTAGATAACTCTGAATGTTGTTTATTCCAATATAAATAATTATGAAACGTGACTAGATAAGGAAGTTGGTTCGAGGCAAAGATTCAGAGTAGTGTTGAAGAAAAAATATGCAATATTAAGTAGGTGGATTCAATAAAATATTCAATGATGACGAGAGAAATAGAATCTAGTTGGAGCGAAAAGGTTCACTTCTTATCAGTAGACGGATATATTGCTTCATACAGCTAGGGGAGATTGTTTATTCCTTAGTCAGGTATAAATTCCTATGCATGACATTGAGACGAAATATAGGGTGTTACCAAAATGCTGTCTAGGAAAATAAAAAAACTTTTGACGTATAATTCTAATTTAACTTGCGTTTTCGAATAAAAAACTACTTAAATAAAGGAAAATTGGTTTTAAATAAAGTAAATAAGAACGAAAGTAGATTACTTAAATAACTTTAATAGAATTAAAAGTAAAATTTCTAAGTAGAAAACTTAGAATAAGTTTTAAAAATAAAATTTCTTTTTGAATTTGAATAATAACATCTAGAAAGGAATACATAATCAGAAAATCAACGATGCTAGTAATAAGATTGGTAAAATAAACATTATTTCAACTTCGGATGAAACAATTTTAATGAAATTTTTTATGAATTTTAAAATTTTCTTCGAGTAGATGCATTTAAGGAGTACATGAACATTTGGGTGGATGGCTGAGCGTTTATGTAGTAATAATAGAATGTTTTATTCGCAAGAATAAGGCATTCTGGGACTACATGGAGAGCGTGTTGTGGAATAGGGATGTGTTTTGGGCTTTATCTTGAATTTAGTAGGGATATTGCATTCAACCACTGCACATTTCAACGTCACAACATGTTGCTTTGTGTAAGAGTCCAAAGAGCAATTTGAAGTATGCACGGTATAAAGTAGATGGTCAGAAGGACTGTAGTGGGGTAAGTAGGAGGTCAAATGCATAAAATAAACAAAAAATTCATAAAAAATCAAATAAAAAAGGTATAAATAAAAAACAAAATAAAAATGGAACGTTGGAGGGTTTTATTAATCGACGTTCGACAGGGCTTTATTATAAGCATAGAGGAGTATAATTCAATTACTGTGACTATAATAAACCCCGGTCGAGTTTTGAAAAATAAAATAAGAAAAAACAAAATACAAAAAATAAAAACAAAAAAAAATTGTCATACGACTTATGTAAATGAAATATAGTTAAAACTTTGACAATTTTGAGAAGTTTAAAGAACAAAGAGTTCTTATTTTGTGTTGAGAAATACAGAAATTTAGTAGAAGAAGTTCAGGTAAGAACGAAGGGTTCTTATTTTTGTATGAAGAAGGAGGGGGTTTGTTAAGAAACAAAGCCTAGAAATAAACCGGACGTGACAGGAAGGGAGTTTTTATTTGAAATGAAACGAAAAGTTCTGTAAAATTGTAAAAATGTTGATTAGGTGATTAGAATAGGTAATTAGATGTTAAATTGTAAAACGATAAGTTGTATGTTTTGATGTTTTAAATTTTAAGGATTATTAGATAATATGAGATAAAAAATTGTTAGTTTTAAGTGATTTATGATTTGAGAATGTGAAGAATAGTTGTTTAAGGTTTGAGAATTTATGTGAGTTTTGCCAAGACAGATAATAATAAAGTTTTTAAGTTTTTTTTGATGTTAAATGATGAGTAAAGGAGGTTAAGTTTTTGTTTTTTAAAGGAAGGAGTAATAAATTAATAATAAGTAGAGAGATTTTAATGAATTTGATAGAAAGGATAAATAAGTAGTGTTTTTTAAATAAATAATAATGGAATTTGAAATAATAAATGATGTTAAGCAGTTATTTGATAAAGGTGTCTAAAGATTTTGATGAAATACGGTGTTAGCTGGGAAAGCAATGATAATTTTTTATTTTTTATAAGTTTTTTGTATTTAAGTGATTGATGACAAGGGAGATTTTAATGAAGTAATTTAAATGAAAGAATTTTTGAGTTTTTATATGAAGATGATGACTTTACAGAATTGTTGAGTAAAGTGGTATTTAAAATGAAGTTGTTCTGTTAATAAACTTTTATAAAGAAGGTAGTTAAGTTGCATTGATGGTTAATTTTTTAGTTTTTAAGAGGTTTTTTGAGTACTGCGATGAAATAAAGGAAATATACGACGATTTTAATGAAATAAAGGAAATATGCGACGATTTTTAATGAGATAAAGGGAGATTTGAGGAATTCTGCGAATAAACGACGGTTATCATGATTTTTTAAAGGAAGCTACGTTGAGATAAAGGGATAAATGAATGATAAAGAGGTTTTTTGGGGATTAATGCAACTTGAATTATTAAAATATGAAAGATAAGATGGAAATAATTTTAAGACAGGATACTGAAAGATGAAACAATTGTAAAGAGGTAATTTTGAAATAAATAGATGAGTTTTGTAAGTAATTTTATTTTTTTTTGATAATAATGATGTTATATTTTGAATTTTAGTTGAAGAAAAGAGTTTTTTGTAATTGTAAAATCAGTAGCTAACATGTTATCCCAGCAAGATACAGGAGAATTGAGATTTTAAGTAAGAATAAATAGTTATTGGATTTAAACTAAAATAAATAATAATATAAAGTCTGAATTGAAAAGTTTTAAAGTGAATTGAAGTAATGTTGAGTAATAAGTAAATAATTTTCGTAAAAATGTTAATTGAAAATGAGAGGTTTTAAATTTAAATTGTGTTAAGTTAAAAAATGATTTAGATGAATAGTGTGAGATGGATGTAGATTTTCAAAGGATGTAGAAATGTCGTCTTGGCAAAGAGGATGAGACGAGAAAAAGTATATAGACGGCTGTCTGGGAGATAAGCTTTGAGTGACGGGATCCTGTCAACAAAAAATGTTGATGGAAAGTTTCAGCCAACGAGGTTGGAAAGGAAACTGATGATGGGTTTTATTGTATAAATAGAGATAAGACTTAGCACTAATTGATTCGCATTATTTTTTTTTACATGAGTTATGATGACTCAAACAAATTGAGATAGTGAAATAGGATTTTAGCAAATAGATTTTAATTTTTTATGTAAAAAGAGAATCTTTCTTAAATTAAGTATACTAGGGATACTTATTTTCTTTCATGAGGTCCTTAGCTTCTGAAATGAAATGTCTTGAACATCCATTAAAAAATTTTTTTTCTTTCTCGATTTGAAATATATATATATAAAAGCTTTGTATTCCAATACCTGTATTGAAATACAAACCTTGTGGGGTTTTTGTGACAATGTGAAAAGTCAGATTTTAATATAGACTCATTTAAAAGACGCGGTTAAGCCAAACAGATAAGAGATTCAAATAATAAATTAAATGTAGTAACTTCATTAATAAAAGAAAAATGGATTTTCAAGACAACAATATGAATTATTATGTTTAATTTTAATGTAATTTAGTTTGTTTGTTTTATTATGTAAAATATGTGTATTTTACGGCAGTGCGGTAAAATGTTGAACAGTGACCGGAAGGAACGCTTTTCGGAAGTAAGAATTTGCCTCATGGTTACAGCAGTCTAAGTCCAGAGCTTGGAGGGACTAGATGTGTTTCTAAAAAGTCTAAGTCCAGCGTTAGGAGTGACAGGTTGTTTCTAAAAAAGTCTAGATCAGAGCTTGGTGGAGAATGGTTGTGTTTTTTGAGAGTCTAGTAGAGACTAATTTAGCAGAAAATGGATAGGAAGTGATAATGGACGCTTCTAATGACAATGTAAACGTGTTTGAAAGTAATAGACTTACTGTATTCTAAGTGACAAACAATATTTATGAGAAAATTAGTATAAAGTATTTAATTAGACGGTGAATATAAAAAAAAAGAAACTTAATGAACACTCGAATTTATAAGATTTCAAAGAATAAGAGACTGTGTACTGTAAATGAGTGTCTTAAACGGATCGTTTAGCACGTGGCAAAAAACTTTGTATCGAAGTGAACATTCTTTTATTAATGATGAATGTTATGATTGTCGTACAAAAAATAACATTCCTAGAGTGCTGGGTGAATATTCGAAACATGAACTTTTCAGGAAACAACGCTTGCTGTAATCTACAAGTCTCAGGACATCTGGAATTAATATCTTTGGACAATTTGAGTGCAAATGGGTGTTCTGGTATAAACACCATATGTTAAATTAGGACTAAGTATTTATATTATGTTTTGATATATTTTGCTATACATGTTTAAATTTTTTAATCTGTTTCATAAATATTTTAAAAGGAAATAAATTGATAGATAAAATAATAAAATTTTAATAATTGAAGTAAATCTCCATCTGAGATCTTTATAATGATTTAAATTTAAATAAAAAGTAAATTCCTGTTGCAATAATTTTATTGGTAAAAGCATTTTTAAAGATAAAATTAATTAATTTGAAAGAAAGAAATAAAGGAAATATAAATTCATAATTTGTTATTGAAATTAAGAAGGATAACTAGTATTTGTAATATGAATTTTTTTTGTTGTTAATAATAATTTGTAGGATGTTTCTTTAATAGTTTAATAAATCTTTATGTTAACATTTCAGAGACAAGTGTTTTCATTAAATACCAAATATCACTGTAAGTACACTGTGAAAAGAACTTACGACCCCCAGATATTTTTTCTTTCTTTTAAATATTTAAATTCATTCTTTTTTCAAAATTGGTATGTTAAGGATACCTGGCGCCCTAGTCGAGCAATTTAATAAGATAATTATAAATAATTAAAGTAACTTCATCACCTCCTTTAAGAAATATTACACTGCTGTCGGATTTGTTGAAAGTTTTACTCCAAGGACTCCATGTCTTGTTTTCCAGCATGAGAGCCATCCATTGCTGGCTACAAACTGTCCACCTTCTTGAAGTTTAGAATACAGGATGACCGCTTTTTCTTTCAAAATTTGTCCACTTATTGGTGTACCTCTTCTATGTTCTTGTGCGAACCACAACCACAGAGCATGGTCTACCAATTCATTTTTGTGTTTTTTGAGAGTGCATTGTATTTTTAGTGCTTTATCACCTTCAACTTGTGTAGCCATCTTCTATGGCTTTTCTTTTTTGCACCAATCATGCACTGTGCTTTTACCCACATTAAGAATGTTAGCAAAACTTGCCACAGATTTATCTTTGTCTAACCGTTCTAGCGCATTTAACCTTTGTTCCATAGACTGGAAATTACGTTTCCGTTTAACACTCATCGTAAAGGAACTATACAAAACACTACTGAACAAAATTATATCCGTACTCTTACAACCATAAATATATAGTGTTTAGTAGTACAGTACTGAAGGGTAAAATCTTTACAGAATAACGTCAAATTCACGTCCGCACAGTAGCAAAAAAATAGCAATACTAAACAGAAAACTAAAGGAACTAGATCTACAGCGCTAGAAAAGCAGGTTATAACTTGTTTGTTTACTCTGGCTTCAGACAAAGTGGCACGATGTGTGCAAGGGAGTGTGTGACTCATACGCAAGTAGCCGTCCGAACTAGAGGGAATCTACTGTGATATAAAACTATTATTATTATTTTACACCTATAATTTATAATACTAATTACTATTTTTAAACAATATCTTTCAATTCAGGCCAACATCTTAGCTTTTATCACTTTCTTAGCAGCTAATCAGAATAATTCTGATGATCTTGACAAAACAGACTCTTTTATTTTTCAATAACAGTATCCTTCTCTTTTCAACATTCATTCTTTCAAGCACCTTTCTTTATAGTTTAGGTTGTATTAAACTGAAGTCTGCTTTCATTTCTCATTATAACGTCAAGATAGTTTTATACATTTTGCTGTGAAAGTGACTTCTTTTTCTTTATTTTAAATATTCAGAGAGTTTTTACATTTATTTATTCATTGGTCACAAACAAAATAAATTTCTATGACCTGCAGTCATTTTTTCTACCCTATACTAACTACTAACAATTCCTGTTTAACATTTAAAATGTTATTTAAAGCAATAACAAATCATACTACTATAACAATAAAATGTTATACTATAAATCATTCTATCGAATTGATCATTGTTATGTAAATAGTTTTATATAATATAATAAAACTAAAATCAGGAAATATTTAAAATCAGTTTAAAAAGTAGAATAAGAAATATTATTATAATTTTATATAAAATTCATTAGTTATATTTTTCAGATTTTGTTTTTGTTTTATTTTTGTTGTTTAATGTAGAATCTTGTTCTGTTACATGACTTAAATCAGATGAATTGACTTGTAAAGTTTCTGTTAATTTTTCAGAAGTCAAATCAACATTTTGCAATTAAGAAGTTATTAAAGACAGACATGAGTGATAAGAGGATTGTGAATGAAATTAAAGCGTTACAAACTATAAGCCATGTAAGTAACAGTCTTGTTTACTCCCCTCCATCCAACACATTTTTTAAAACAAATTAAAGACTAATCCTTTGTTTTTTATTTCAGCCTAATTTGATAAGGTTAGAGAATGTTTTTGACACAGGCGAATCAGTGTGTTTGGTGCTAGAATATGTAGGTGGCGGTGAACTATCTAAGAGGATATCCACTATTAAAAAAATGTCAGAAGAGGAAGCTAAACTTATTTTTTATCAGTTAGCGATGGCAGTACAGTACATGCATAAAAATGAAATAGTTCATCGAGATTTGAAGGTAAGAATTTGTAAACTTGATAAGGTAAACTCCTCAACGTGGGAGATTTTATCAAGGAATAATACTAGCTGCGGTACTTTTTGGAGGTCTTTTAGTAAACCTTGCAAATATTCATTCAAATATTATATTTCATTTATAACATGAGTCATTATAACATTCCACCACTAAAAACGCTACGAATTTATTAAAATCTATTAAAAGAATTATAAGCAAAATTAATCACAGAACTATAAAAATATAGCTCATAATTTTACACTCACTTATCTTTAAAAAACTAAAAACATAAGAAAAATCTTTACACATAATTTAAACCCAACAATTCTGTATTGTCTTTCTAGAACAACAATACTACTATGTAAAAATTAGAAAAATCTCCAAAATCTTTGTGTGAAAGGTAGAAATTTCTTTTCTTTGTACAATAGCACCTTACAACTGATTAGCAAAGAAACACTAGATTTCAAACTAATGAAATGCACTGGTTTCAGACAGACTGTTAGTAAAGATAAGAAAAGTTTTTCTACATGTTCTGTGTATTTAGTTTCTTGAAATAGTCTCAATTATAGATGGGTAGAGCTCATGAGCCAACAGATTACTGCCATGTACTTGGCAATTCACAAATACAGCGGGTAAAATCACTGCTTGACAAACCACATTAAAAGGTTAATATTATTCTATTTTATAAAAATTGTAAAACAAGAATGTTATTTTTTTAATATTTAATATAACAGTAGATATTTCTTGTTGAAACTCCATATTAAAGAATACAATAAAGGAATAAAGCTAAAGTTTCAAAAATATTTTAATAATATAAACGAGCTAAAATTGTTTCGCCTTGTGGGACCTTCGGGGAACGAACAATTGTAGCTCATTTATATTATTAAAATATTTTTGAAACTTTAGCTTTATTGCTTTATTATATCCTTTAAGAATGTTATTATTAAATTTGTTCAGAGTCTCAATAATCAACCAAAAGGGACAAACAAAAACCTGAATTTTCATTTTCATGTTTTTTCGTAAATGTATTTTATAAATGTGCAAAAATTATTTGTGAAGGATGCCCACTTCTTTAAAAATTTATTGTTAAATTTGTTCATGGTTTAAAAAATTAAAATAAAAAAATTGTGTAAAGTAACAAACAGGAATAATCGATATTACTGAAACGTTGTGTAGATATTATACTAGATAACTATATTAATATAAAAAGTATTTGAATGTGTGACATTGTTAATTATGCTTTATACTTTGTATTATGTTATTTTATTGTTTTTGCATTGCATTGCAATGATTAATTGTGATAGATGTTCAATGAGCACTGTGGTGAATGTGAACAATATAAAACACTGAAACCCCTTCCACAAATTTTGTACAATAACACACACACAAATAAAATAAAATATTTATTTGCCTTATGTTATAGTTTCCTGATGTACATTTCGGTAACCAAGTTACCATCATTGGAGGGATCTGAAATAATACTAACAATATATGAAATCTTAAAAACTAAAATGCCATATTCTCCCCTCCACCCTACTTCTGGTGGTTCGGCCTATCAACGTAGGACTACATCAATGACTTAGGTAAAAGCGGCTAATGGTACACATGCCTGTCCTTGGGAAACCTGTAGGTTGAATATGGCAATGGCAGCAACAATTTTTACAGATAACAATAATATTTTAAAACTCCTTTAAATATAAACATAACATGTGCATAATAACAACAAAAATTTAGTGAACCAAAAAGCATAATATGCCTTAGTGATATTAATAATGCATAAACCAAAAATAAACAAAAATTTAGATTTACAAATAACAATATATCTTAAAACTACTTCAATACAAAACATAGAATGTGCATTAAAACAAAAAACTACATCAAGAACAAAAGTAATAACATGTACATTAAAACAAAAACAGAATATGCATTAAACAAAAAATTACATTTCAGATAAGTTATTACTTAACTTGGATAAGGGTCCTAATAATTCCTAATTCAAGTTTATTCTCTTTGTTGAAACCTAGGTAAATCTGGCCGTCATGTTAGGTTTTTTGTCTCAATATAGTTTTTGTTTTAATGTACATGTTACTTTTTGTTCTTGAACCACTGGAAGTAGGGTGGAGGGGAGAATATGGCATTTTAGTTTTTAAGATTTCATATATTGTTAGTATTATTTCAGATCCCTCCGATGATGGTAACTTGGTTACCGAAATGTACATCAGGGAACTTATAATAACATAAGGCAAATAAAAAATTTATTTTATTTGTATATTTTACTTCTATGTTCGTTAAGTCCCTGTGTGTATAACAAGAAATATGACTTGTTATAGATTATAGATTTAGAATTGTGACAGTGGAAAGTTGGCAAATTGTATCAGATAATTTTAAATAATTATAAGATTGTGAAGTAGTGTAAGAAATTAAACTCTGACTTTTATGAACATTTTATAGAAATTTTAACTAAGAATTTGTTTTCAAAACGATTTGCAAATGTAGTAAAATAAATTTAGAAATTTACCTGTAAAGATTATAACTACCCAAAAAAATCTTGCGTGGTGTATCACCAGTTATTTTAAAGAAATATAATTTTGAAATAATTAAACTTCATTATTCCACGATCTGTGAAAAATGCCAATTTCTAGAAGAAGTCATCTCGACAAGATAACGTTTCAATGACAAAATTGTCATTTTCAGTTGCAGTCATACACTGTACCTACAGTGGTATGGCGAATTCGATATTTAGCCACTTCTGTTCCATAGATTTCTAATTCATAGGTAGAGTGCATCTTGCCTCTGAGTCCGATAGAAGACTGTATGTCTCAAAATAGGTTAAGTGCGCAAATGCTTGGTGCTCAGGAAGCACAGTGCTTATCTATAAATCGAAGTGGCAAGATGTGTTTCTGCATTGTGCCTCTTTTATTTATATTTGTGCTAATTTATTACGAAATGTTTGGGTACATCCCTCAAAAGGCAGGGTCTAAGAAAGAACCTGGAGGGATTAATGAGAACCGCATGTAAACAATCTTTTGGTTATGTTGATGAATTTCTTCACACTGGAAATTCTTTGAAAACTTTAGGAAGTCTTAATTTTGTTTAAGTATTGTATGTGAATGTTCAACTTAAATGATTTTCTGATTTATTTTTTGTTTCTATATCTTTATTTATTAGCATGGAATGTTAGGCTTTGTTATGTATTACTCTGAAATCTGTACAAAAATTATACAGATGTTTGTGGATCGGGAAACTACAAGAATTATACAGGAATTTTATGGCCTCCATTCTGTAAACACCCAGTGTAAAGAACATTCGATACCTCTTTTATAATTTATTTATCCTCTGAGAAATCAAACTAGAATTGGAAAAAACTATTTCCGAAAAGTTGAGAAAGATCAGGGTAGAAACTGGTCAGAAGAACTTCTAAGCAACC
Organism: Aphrophora alni; assembly: GCA_963513935.1. NCBI lineage: Eukaryota > Metazoa > Arthropoda > Insecta > Hemiptera > Aphrophoridae > Aphrophora > Aphrophora alni. The sequence goes on along the minus strand of OY740772.1, from coordinate 21,409,472 downwards.
TTCCTTGAGTACCAAAATCACTCCTATTTTCATCAATATAAATCCCTTCTTTAACAATAATAAATCCTACCTTAAACGATAATAATCCTCCCTTTCAACTATACTTTCAATAATTACCCCAGTCACACTAATAATCCTACTTTTAACAGTAATAACCCACACTGTAAAAATTCTACCTTTATCAATAACATCATCCAACTTCTCTAAATCTCCACTCAAATCCCTGAGCTATTATAACAGCACAAATCACATCAATAACTTATGCAACAGGTTAGGATAGTTAACCTAAATTAACCAATAACAACATAACCTAAGTCAAATGAAAAATAGACGATTTGGATAATTAAGCATAGAATACAACGATCTACATTAATAGCAGACATTAATTTTATATACAACCTATTATTAATAAACCACCCATATTCATTCAATTGCAAAACAAATCATTCCTAAAGCAGACGTAAGATAGGCTTATCTCTAAATTGTAAACATTCGAAATTTAGACGCCGACACACAAATTAACCACACCACTACACAACCATAACATCACATATCTTTATTTAAAATCATTTCATAAGATCCCAAACTTTATTTAAAAGCAAATCACTACTTATAAGGAACAGTGAACTTGAAATGTTAAACACGAAAACGGCCTACGGCCATTCTCCAAAATATATGTAACCATATTTCGAAGTACTAAATAGAACGATCAGACTGTAAATTACTCTAAGATACCACTACTTATAAATTATTTGTATGCAAAAACATCTGTTAGTTTTAATTGCAAACATTGTAAAATATTGAGGAGGAAGAGATGAGTTAAAGTGTAAACACCGGCGTTATGCCGGCTGATGTAGTCAACCTTGTACTAAAGATAGATCAGCTGATATGTATGTACGCGGTCTAAATCACCCTTAAATTAGTTAAATAATGTGTAATTAATAAACAAATTGATACAAAACAACAAATACGAATGCAAGAAATGATTATTACAACCCCAAATTGCCAATGGCCAGAAAAGAAGAAGGAAAAAAACGGTACTATATGGTGCCGCGGAATAACTCCAACCGTTTCAACAAATGATCTAACTGAAAATAGAAAAATACCGCTCCGCAACAAAACGAGGCGCCATGGTTTGAAGAAATCTTACAGTATTATGGTATAGACCAGACAGTATAAAAGACAAATTAAACATCCAAAGTTTTCTTTTATAATATGTGTCTAAATGAGTGATTAGAATCAGTGTGAACTGTACAGAGCATGGTATACTCTGTTAATTAACTTTTCTAAACATTTACCAAATTCAAAGGCCTGTATTTACTTCAAAAACTATCAATTCAACATTTCTTATATACTGATGAACTTTAATTATTTTTTTTTTTAGAATTTTAATCATTCCAATTTTCAATTTATTTATGCGTTATACTTGTATAACACAACCATGCCAGCCGAGTGCCTACCCCGAGATCTAGCCTAATTAATATTGTATTATTTGAGTCTAAGTGTTCTGTTAAATTGAGCTAAGCCTAGAGGCCTATACTACAAACTTTATTGCAAATTGCATGAAGTCTAAGAGAGAGTTAAATCTTAACAAATTGTTATCCAATATTGTATGTTAAATTCTAATAAAATTAATGTTATTATGTTAATATAACATCATATCTTATTATTTATTAATGTCTGAACCTAGAAAATAAGAAACTGAATTTAGCCTTTTTTTTTTTTATAACCATCCATATTCCAAATTAACCAATTAGCTTGAATTGAGTAGAGCCAAGAGGTAATTCTGTTTCATTTAGAAAGTTAATCAAAATTTAAGAAGTTTTTCAGAAAATAACTTGAAAGAATATATTATTTTATAATATATTATATTACATTATAGTAAAGAAATATTATTATTATACTATTTAGCACGTCTTTTTTTCCTACTCTAATATTGTTCAGCAAGAATATACATTTAATAAAAACATTATGTACCTTCCTTTAAAAAGCTAATCTCTCGGGCACTCCTTCTCACTTCGGTAACCATTTAAAAATGTTTATGTATTTTGTAACCCAATTTAATTACCTTTATAAAGCAATCCTTAAAAAAATAATAATAAATCAAACAAATAAAGAGAACCCCCCCCCCCACCAAAAACGAGGTTATTACAAATTAATAGAGTAACCATTAGGTAGTAACAAAATATTATATAAACCAACTCACCATCTAATATTTTTTCTCGCCACCAAAGGAGGAATCCTTTCCCACTTTTTTACAATTAGATTCGATACACCTTATCACTCTGATTTTCTTTCATTGTTGCTGTTCTGATTCAATAAAACTACAAATTAGAATCTACAATGACAATTTTTTTTTTCATTTTTAGCTAGAGTATCTTGTTCCCATCATTCAAGAGAATCATCACCTGAGCTGTCTTTCCATTTTCGCTGTTACGGTACATTTATTTAATTTTACAACAATCTTGTTTTAGGATCATCCTTGTTGAGTGTAGGGAAAACCCTCTATCTTCCAACCTTCCTCATAACTGATAAGGTATAATATCCTAACTTTTTTCACTGCCCATTATTTCCATCTGGAAAAATGGATAGAGTGAAAAGGACTGTTTTTCCTTGTGCGAGTGTGGAATCAGCAGTGTGCTGCTAGAGACTGCAAAGATCAGTTGTGTTTTTCTGAGTGTTGGTTTTTTGGTTTTTGCTGTTTCTCCAGAAAATGATTGGCTAACCTCGTTTTAGATGGGTCTAGTAACCCCAAGGTGCCTTCATTATGTAGTGCACACACAAGTTTGGAATAATATAACTTAATTTTGTAAATAGGCCAAAGCATGACTTGCTAACCATGTAACGTGTTCAACTATCCTTGATGCTGCAAAATTATTAAGTATAATATTCAATGGTGTAATTTTTATTTTATATTAGTAGTTATCAAAGATGGATAGTGTTATTAATTAGGTTGATGTTGCAACAATAACTGATAGTGTCCATTTTGGCGAATTGTACGACCACTGGGTGATGTAACATGTTAAACCTTACTATGAGCTCACTTCTATGTTCGTTAAGTCCCTGGTAAATTAATTATCCCTACAATAGTTCCCCCTATGATTAGTATAAGTCGCACATCTTTTCAATAATGGAGCAACACCAAACTCAAAAACACTTAACTGAAGGCGGAACAAAGTGAGTGTTAAAAACTCGAGTTGGTTTTTGTTTTGCGCATTAGGAAAAACATACCACTTAGTACTTTATAGTTTAGTTTGTGGTGTTTTCCCTGCAGTAGAGAGGCAGCACCTTGTCTAAGTTATATCACCTAAGTCTTGATTGTGGATTATTGGATGATGACTCAAAACATAGTCGCCAGTTTTTTGAATTTGTGTTAAATGGATAGAAAAAAAGGTTTTGTTGGAGGTTTGTAATCTGATGAAGTTTTGTTGGAGGTATTGTAAGCGTGTTCCATGTTAAATAGAGCTATAAACTAGCATAATTGTGCTAACTATTAACAATGATGAAACCATTGAAAAGCAGTTTAACCAGCCGGACGTCACAGTTTGGGGTGGCCTGACCTCCAACTGTGTTTTTAGCCCTGGCAACTGTGTTTTTTTTTATGGCGCGGTCAATAGTAGTGTGTACAAAGACACGTTGGAGAATACTGTGATCACTCAAATTAGGGAGCACTGTGGTAAAGATGTTATTTTACAACAAGATAGTGCCCCCACCCCTCTATAGTGCTTCTGTCCGAAAATTACTGTATTGGGAATTTCCCAGTATATGGATTGGTCATCATGGTCTCATCGATTTATCTTCACGATCATCTGATTTGTCATTCATGAATTTTTTCTTCTATGGGTTTATTAAGGAAAAATTGTTTTCTCAAAAGCCACACACACTATACAACATGACACAATTCATCCCTGATGTGTTTCATGAAATCTGTTCATATAGTTTTATTCTGTAGTAGCTCTGTTCAAAAATACTGAGATTGTGTTAATCGAGTTAAATTGCTTCCCAGATCATGTTATTTGTTTTGTATAATTGTAGATAATCTGTTATTAAAATAGAATTGTAAAAATAATTATTAAAGTATGAACAATTTATTTCATTTGTTAGCCTACATATGAGCACCCTGTATATTATTTTTAATTCCAATAAGTTTTATTGTAAGCTTACTGTTTCAGCCTAATAACATATTGCTAAGTTGTCAAGGGAAAGATGGAGAGAAGTTGATCAAAATAACAGATTTTGGCCTTTCCAAAATCGTAACTTCTGCTACGGACTTGAGATCCATTGTTGGTACACCAATGTTTGTTGCTCCGGAAATTCTCAAAACAAATGGCCATGGGAACTATACTCAAAAAGTTGATATCTGGAGTTTAGGAGTTATTTTATACCAGTGGTAAGTTTTTGCCTAATAGCATTTTTGAACGTGTTTGACCTTATAGTTAGCCTAATTGTTCATAATATTAATATGATTTAATCGAACATTTGCCATCATTTGTGTATATAAAACCTAATCAACCATATTTTGAGAGATATGTCAATTCTAGTTATCAAGTGTAAAACTTAGAGCATAAGAAAGAAAAACACCAACAACCAATATAGCCTAGTAGCCTAGGACCACGTTGAAAATAAATCTATAGCCTAAGAAAAGTACTAAAGTTTAAAACTAGGCCTGAGCAGTCAAAAAGTTTAGACTAAATACAAACATGATCAGATAAAACCAGCCCATGCAAGCAAAAGGATGAAGCCATGAGAAAGTTGTCTGAACTGTTTATTGAGGTGAATAACCTTTTGCCTAATTCATATATATTTACCATGGGGAAAAAGTAGGTAATGAAAGGAAATCTTCACACATCAACTTTATGTGAAAATTTTCATGATTTTTTAACATTTCTTGATTAAAAAAATTGGGTTTCATGGTGAACCCACCCAATAAAGAGATTCGAGACAATCGGTTCAACCATTCAGTCGATAAAGATAATGTTTGTACATCCTATGATTTTTTTTTTATGGATTGGGTTTTAGATAAATGTCAAACAAAAAGTTTTGAAAATGGGACATAATTTGCTGACATTTTCTTATGCAAATGCCCTAACTAAAAATGCATTAGGTAATAATAATGTAGATTAGTATAATTACCCTTCCTTATAAGGATAATTTATTTACTGGGGACTTAACAAACTTGGAAGAGTGCTCATAGTAAAGTTATATCACCCAGAGGTCGATTTGTTTGCTGAAATAGTCACTCTCAGCTATTGTTGCAACATCAATCTAACAATAACACAAGCCATCTTTGGTAAACTATAATATAAAATAAAAATTTACACCATTTACACATTATACCTAACTAGGTAAAAAAGCCTCTTGAGGTTGGTTATTATAGAAATGTAAGGGAAAAAATTGTCCTAAGGCATCAGACGAAGACTCTCTTCTGAGTGTTGCCTTATTTTTGCATTTATTATTATTTTTTAAATTATTAAATATTTCTAAATGTTGTAGTATAAATAGAAAATTAAAATTGTTGCTCCATCAATATTACAGGCCTAGCTTTTCAGATATGATTCTATTCTTTTGTGATTATAATAACAAATAAAATTAGTTTTACATTAAACAGAACAAAATAACGTTACAAAACTCATAACTAAAATCGATATATACATTGATACGTCTTCGTGATTTGGTATTCTACATTGTGTATCAGCTTTGTTATGATTTCATAGTTCACCATAGTAAGATGAACATTTTTAACATACGGTTTTTAAATAGGGAAGAGATTTCATGCGGTTCACCATGTGAAAATCGCCCTGTAAAACTCTAGAAATAGGCATTAATAGGATTGTCACCAATAACCATTTCAAAAACCCTGGGAACATCCCCTCGTGATTGTGGATTAGGTTGCATGGTCACGTTATATATATACTATTGATCTTCAGAACCTAAGCTTTCCAATGAACCCACATCCCCATTTCTGTAGTGATTTGTGTTAACCCTTCTCGGACTAATGACGGATATATCCGCTAAATTTTTGGAGCCAGCGGATGGGAAGCGGATATATCTGTGTGTCATATTGGAGTTCACGGGCGGTTGGCGGATATATCCATCAATTTATTTAAACAACTTATACACGTAAAAATGTTATAAAATTAAGGTTTCTAAACAAAATAATGCACTAATTACTATTCTGCGTAATTGAAATACATAATTACGTTTTTATTGACAATACGGTAAATTTATGTTTAACTGGTTGGCAACCCTGAGTACCAGACTAAGTCAGCTGAAATTTTGCGCGGAACTAAGCAGTGTTGTTTGTAAGCATGGGACATCTTCCAACCAATAATAAAACAATAAAAAATTAATGTTAATATTAATAATATATAGAATAAACATTATATAAAAAACAAATAGGTGGTGATATAACAAACCCTAATACGGACAGTCATGAAGTTAGCATTAGTGACGGGCAGTCATGAATAGTGATGTTGGCTCTAGTTATAATGGGGAAGAAGGTAATGCTTCAAGTTTTTTGGACACTGAACAAGAAAGCGTTTCTGAAACTCGTCCAGCTAGAAAACCCAAAGCTGTTAGTAAGAAAAAACAGAAAGTAAAAACTCCTGCAAGTAAAGAAACAAATACCAGCTGTAAACGTTTGAGCAAAAAACAAAATCTCTGTGCAGAATGGACCAAACAATGAACTCACGTTACGGAATTTGATGCAGGCCCTATGAGCACAATAAGGGTAAGTAACCCTGATTTTGGTCCCAATCTTCCGTCAAATATTGATGCCTATTCTAAGCCCATTAAATACTTTTCATTGTTTTTTAATGAAGACTTGGTTCAAAAGATATGTGAGGAAACCAACATGTACGGCCAAAAAATGCAAAATGCCAATCCCAATCCACAGAAAAATAAGGTTTGGAAAAATGCAACTATAACTGAGATAAAAGCTGTTGTAGGAGTAATTTTGAATATGGGTTTACACCCTTTGCCCGACATGAAAGATTATTTTTCTGTAAAATGGGTTAACAAAATGCCATTTTTTTTCTGACGTTTTCAATCGAGACAGGTTTCTTACCATTTTCTGGAAACTACACTTCAGCCATGAGGAAGGGGTTAACCGTGACTTGAAAATCAGAGCAATCGTAGATCATATACAGGATAAGTGCAAGATATTTTAAACACCAAGCTTGTATGTTCGGTTGATGAAAGCACGATTTCCTTTAAGGGAAAGGTTGTTTTTAGAGTGACAACCCTATGAAACCAACAAAGTTTGGTCTGAAAGTATTCGTATTGTCTGACGCACTCGATGGGTACAATTTATAGCTTCAATCCGTACTATGGAAAGCAGAAAGAACCAAATGCCGACGATGAGTTGTTGAAGACAACCAATACTGTAGTAAAACTATGTGAAACTTTGGTAAAGAATGAGCTTGAACCACCCTCCGGTCATCACGCATGTGTTAATCGCTATTATAAAAGCCCACAACTTGCAAAAGAGCTGTTGAAGAGAAACATGTATGTTACTGGGACTGTGATGGGAAATAGAAAGGAAATGCCAACTTTGAGTAAGGCCTTGCAGAGTGGAGAAGTTGAGGGGCGAAGAAATGGGGAAATGGCTGTGGTTTTTTGGAAGGACCAAAGGTTGGTGACGGCCCTCTCAACTAAGCATAAATAAAGTAACTGTACATGACATGACTGAGGTTCCCAGCAAATATCCAGGCAATACCCCGGTTATGAAACCAGATCTCGTTTTAGACTACACCAAACATATGGGTGGGGTCGATCGCAGTGATCACGTTATTTCTAACTACCAGTTTATGAGGAGAACGAAAAAATGGTACAGAAAACTTCTGGCTTCTAGAAGTCTCTACTATTGACGCGTTTATCTTGTACAAATTTGTTCAAGAACAGAACCACCGATCACCCATGTCCCACAAACAATTCAGACTGAGTCTCGTTGAAGATTTAGTCAGGGAACACATGACAGAAAGAATAAGAAGAACTGAGTCCCCAGCTAGATGTTCAGGACGGCCACTCGAAGACGTAAACCATAGACTGAATGTTAAACTTCACCTGATGGGGAAAGCACCAAAAGGATCGTTCAGATGCCATGTCTGCTCCAAGAAAAAACTTCGCAAAGAGACAGTGTACTTCTGCAAAACATGCATATCAAAGCCCTACTTGCACCCTGATGTTTGCTTTGAAGTTTATTACACGGAGAAAGACTATTACTAATGTGTTAGAAAGAATGACTAAGTGCGATGGACAGGACTTGTATAAGCCAAAGGAGTTATAACTTGTATAGTGTTTCATGTAAAATGTATTTGCTATTTTTCAGGAATACTTATAATACTGTCACATGACATTTTTTTATTCAAGTGGACTATAAGGTATAAAATAAGGTAATTTTTTAAATTTTAAAAAAAGATTCTTTTTATTAGTGTGTTTATTTTTAAGTTTTCTGTCCATAAATTGAAACTGTTTACTAAAATTAATATAACTAAACTTTCGCTGTTATTATTTATTTGAAAGGAATACCCAAAAACAATAAATAATGCTTTGTTTATTTCATTATTGTGGCACATCTATGATAAGATTCTGTGTGCTGCGGACGGTAGTGGGTGCTAAAGTGTTTTTGCGCTACGGACGGCCGGCAGATATATCCGCAATGTTTTTTTTTTCTATAAAATCAAAACAAAAAAAAATATTTAGAACGAAATGACTAGTTACCGCTAACTTGTTTATGTATTCAAGTAATATTATGATGAAAAATCAATTTTTTAGTTTTTTAACCTGACCCGAAATATTTCTGTCCACAAAATAGTGCCGTCCGGGAAGGGTTAATGGGCGTTAATTTTTTTTTTTAAATTTAAAAATGAAAAATTAACATTTCATTTTTTTTGCAAATACAGTACAACCTCGTTTATCCGGACTAATTGGGGCCGGAAGTGATCCGGTTAATCAAAAATCCGGATAATCCAAAATTATAGAAAGATAAATAAAACAAAATATAAAATGATAACTTACCATTTATAAGTCATGAAAAAACACAATATTTACACAGTCATTCAATTTACACAATACACGAAATTACACAATGTACTATAAATGATGAAAAACATTTATTTACACACCTGAAATATTTACACATGCTTTTAATTTACACAGGGTTTAGATGTTATTTACAAAAAGTCATTTATCTTCCTCTGTTTTAATTTGGTGTTACGTTTTAATGTGGCCCTGTCTATACGATTCAATGGGTCTAACTTTTGGGCCATTGTAAGCACATTAAGTTTTCGTTTCGTCGCCATTTCCACGCACAAACGCTAACACACGAATATAAATAAATAGCAGTAACAACGCCCACCTCTAAATACTATGCCGATTCTCATTCACATCCTCGATACTCCCGACTGGGGATGTGATGTGCCAACTGCCAAAAAAAAAAGAACGGGGGTTCCCAAAGCTGGCGGCACCGCTTTAAGATGTGACAAAATGTTCACATTTACTGATTTACACCCTTGAGTCTTAGCAACCGGACAACAATAAAGTTGTAAAAATGACATGGTGGTTTATGATGCGTTGTAAACATGCACCTGGTTTGTATTTATTTCACACTGTCATGCTGCATCAGGGTAGGGGGATGGTGACGCAGAGGTCATTGCTCCTCCATTTTCTCTTCCCAGTGCATCAACAATCCGCCCTAATACCTCGAGGCGACACTGTAGTGTTGAGGAAATCACGTTTTTATCAACATTAATGTAATAGCAGATATTTCTTGTTGAAACTTCATATTCAAGGATAAAATAAAGCAAAAGCTTAAAGTTTCAAAATAGGCTTATTATAAATATTATTTAAAATATTATTCAAAATACAGTAATTATTAAAATATTTTGAAACTTTAAGCTTTTGCTTTATTTTATCCTTGATTAAATTTTTTAATTTTTGTTCCGGATCGATCCGGATAATCCAGACATCCGGTTGAATGAGGTCCGGATAAACGAGGTAGTACTGTATTGGCAAAATTTTATTTAATTTAAAACAAACTGTATGAAAATCGATCCGGTAGAACTCCAGAAATAGGCATTGAAAGGGTTGGGCCAAAAAGCATTAAAAAAACCCTACAAGATTTCCTTTGTGACTGGGTCACACGCTCTTATTCTATATATCTTATTGATCCTCAGAACCTAAGCTTTCCAATGAGACCATCCCCATCTCTGTATTTTGAGTGGGAGTGAAGGAGTTCTTTAGCGAACATATTTGAGCTTTGCTGAATTATATATAAGATAATTTAGCACTATACTTTATAGTTTATATACTACTATATGTTTCATAAAATATGAGTTTTATTTAAAGAATAATATAAATATTTTCATTTTATATTTTTTGTTTTATTTAAACATTTAAAATAAAACAAATAATTGATCTTTTAGTTTCACACGCTAAAGAATTCGAAAAAGTTATTTTCTCAGTGTCTTTCATTTGTATTTAAGAAATATAGCAACTGGAAAAACAGAATTTAAAGTTTAGTATAAAAATTTCTTGTATGTCAATTAAAATTCATAAATAAAATAAACAAATTTGAATACTTTTTGCTAATATTTGTTAATAGATTAACCTATTATTAGTACCATTATCTTAGTTCAAAATATAATTATATGAATTCTACATGTAATATTACTAATCTAAACTCTCTATAATAAAATATAACAAAGCAAAAATAACATTTAAAAAAATGGGCTCTGGACTCCAAGAAAATTTGATATTCATAGTTATGAGATCTGCCTTTAACTGAGTTTCTGGCACCAGCAAAAATTTATAATTATAAAAATCTCATCAACTGTTTGTATTTATTCCAAATTGTTTTTTACATTTGTCGTTATAAGCCATCAGATCGGTTTTTTAACCTATCTCTCCCTGGACATGGAAATGGACACCAATTTAAAAGAAGCAGTTCCCAAAAGTTATTCGATCCTCAAACTTCAATAACTCTTGATGACATTAACTCTTGACTTGTCAGAAATGACGAAACAAGTTATGACTGACGATAAAATAATAAATGACATATATGGTAACAACGACGAGACACAGACGAACGATGATGACGAATACCGAACTAGACATGATGAAGCTCTGAGTGCAATCAATGTAGGTTTAAAATGGACCGAAGAAAATGATGTTTCAGCAAATGATATTTTATTGCTTAAAAAACTGCAAGAAAAGCAATTAAAAGTTCTTTTACTGTAATAAAACAAAAAACAATTGTCAATTATTTCCAAAAGAACAACAATTAATAATGTACAGTTGATTCAAGTTTATTACCAGTTTGAAGTTCTAGTCTAATTTTAATTTACTTTTATACAAAATATTTTAAAGTAGATACAGTACAGTTATTTAACGGTAATTTTAAAGTGTTTTGTTATTGTATTTCAATTCAATCAGGTGTTTTTCACATGTTAAAATGTTAATTTAGTAAAATAAAAGTACTGTATAGATAAAGATATATATTAAATATATTTTCTTTGTTTTTTTAATTGACAATACCAATAACTTTTTCATTAATTTTTCACTAATCCGGCAATACCGATGTTATCACGATAATTATTAAAGATAAGTTTACAATTTTATAACAATAAATTCCACTTAACTGATTATTTTTATTAATAAAAATACACAGTTATCCAACTTGTTCCTTATTATACTTATAATTTTTGATTTTTCAGTTTAAGTGGTGTGTTACCGTTTCAAGAAAAGAAGTACAATTTACCATTAAGCGAGCAAATTATCAGAGGACTATACAGCATGAGGAATTCTTCATGGGTAGGTGTATCACAGTCTGCAGCAAGTTTAGTGCGTCAAATGCTCACAGTGGACATTGAGAGGAGGATTACAATAGAGGAAATCTTGGAACATCCCTGGTTAAACGTAATTATATGTTTCCTCATTTTAATAGTACTGATAGAAAATATTTTAAACAATCTTTATATAAAATGGCATACATATTGTAAAATGTTCTTTTAAAATCTTTGGTTTTGAGCATATCCGGTCAAACAGTCAGGTTTCTTGAAAGCTCATGTAAATTATGAAAAAAGGAAAGAGAGCAAAAATGTTTTAATATTTTTTAGGGGTTGACAAAGTTTGGAAATTGTCGAATCAGTTCTCGGGCACAAAATTATTTAGAATGAAGGTAGATTTTTTTTTGGTTTATAAATTATAATATTTGTGGACAACTTAAAAGCCATTGTTAGGAAAGGGTCTAAGCCATTGTTGTTAGCCTAAGCTAAGCGTTAACAAAGATACTACGCCAAAATCCAAGTCTGAAACCATTGTGTTGTATGTTTCCTGGAAAATAATTTAATAAACTTAACCTAAACCTGTTAAGCAGTTTAGGTCTACACAATGGTCAATAGACATCATTTCTTGTGGACTTAATGAATTTAGTAAAAACTTACACTTAGAGGCTGGAGTGGGGTTTGTTCTTGCCCTGTCTACTCTTCATAAAAAGTGGAAGAACATTGAAACGTTTTCCTTCCTACGTGTACTTCGTTAAATTTAAAGTGTGTTTGCTTGTACAAAAAACTTAAACCTGTACGCAACTGTTTTTTTTTTTAATCGATATTATATATATTATATAAAAAAGATTATGAGAATAAGATTCATACAATGAAGAAAATACATATATTTTTCTTTGAAATAAATATTTATTTTATCAGTTGAACATATAAAATGAAGAAAAGAATTTAAAGTGGTTTTCGATGTTTAGATAATAAAAGTCGAAACTTATGTTGATAAACTCCATCATTGAAAACGGACAAATGTATCAGGTCTCATACAAACGCACACATGTGTTTGTGTGAGACTAACAAAAAGAATAAACGGAAAAGTTTTTCTAGTTATTTACTTAAAAAAAGTTTATACTCCTTAGCCTAGTAATGAGGGGGGAGGGAGGTAACTTAGTTGGCTTTGAAATTCTTTATTGTACGTTTCTAGCAAATGTTGTTGTTGTTGTCCAATGACTCATTTGTTGGCTCACGCCATTTCAATCTTGTTTCCTAGTATAGACCAGGCATCACCTTTCTCTTCTGCTTCTCTTCATCTAATTCTATGTAGGTAGTCCTTGTTCATGATAGAGTCGGGGCTTCCACACAGTGTACATTTGTCACAATTTAATATCTTCATTTTTTCAGGTCTTCGTCCAAGCAGTCATGTCCTATTGTCAGGCGAAAGATACCGACGGATGTCTTTCTTTGCAGGTCCTTGGCTTTTTTATATAGGTTGAATACACCTTCATAAGGTTTGTTTTTTGACTGTGTTGGTAAATTCAAGGTGTGATATCCGTTTTTGGAGCATTAATTCTTGCCTCCAATGTGGGCATTCTTTTTGGTTTCTGCACTACATGAATTCCTCGCTTAACCAGCTTCTCCGCTTGTTCACATTGTCCTCTATGCCTCTGTCTGATGGGATCCACTGTAGTACTATTTCTTTAGTAATCTGTTTAAATATTTTATACTTATTTTGGATTGATTTAATTAGGGAGTATGTGGATGTGTCGTTAGCAATTGCTTTTAGTGGCTACTTGGAGTCAACTAGTATCACTGTGTTGTTGTTTATCAAAGGTCTCATTCTTATTTGTCTCAATGCTTCATCAATTGCGAACAACTTTGCCTCAAATATGGTAGCATTTGAGTACAATGCAAAATAGTAAGACAAGTGCTTGCAGAATATTTCTGCTCCAGTTTCACCTTCAGCTCTGGAGTCATCATCAGTATATATTCGTAACTTAGTAGTCTGTTGGATATAGGTTGTTGATAGTCTCCAAGGTTATTTGGGTATTAATATTGTACATTGTACATTAGTATATTAATATTGGCTCTTTCTAAACTTTGTTTAGCTGTTTGATTGCTATACTGTTAGGTCTCGATTTAAGCATCAAGTGTTTAAAGCTTGTTTGTGTTTTTAATGTTTTAAGTCTAGCGAATGTTAATACAGATTATTTGGCTTCCAGGAATTTATTTTATGTAATTTATGAATTATATTTTTCTTATGGGTCAACAGAATAAATCGTATAAAATTTCAAAGGATGGGTTCGAAACTCAAGAGATTATAATTTTATTCATATTTATGGTTAATGTTTGAATATCGAATCTAAACACTAGTGTCAATGTGTCCTATATACATTATTTATAAAAATATTTTTGTTATTGATTGTAAAAAGAAACGACAAACTTCCATTTACACATAATTTATTTCCCGGGCATCTTTTATATAGTAGAATTATATTTTATAAAAATGAAACTATAAATGACAATAAAACTGCATTTTTCATAATCGGTAGAATATCAATGTTTCACACAGTTTTGTAATTAATTGGTTGAGAGTTTGTAAAAAACATACAGAAGTTCGCGCTTTACTAGAACTCAAACCCTATTATTTATACTTCATACTACCTTTCTGATATATTGATTTTTACACCGTTTTGAAGTTGCTTGTGGGTTCCTCCTTTAAACTGCTCAATTTCATGGAATTCACTAGAACATGTTGAAACTTGTTTAAAAAAATGGGCAGTTCTGTCTTTTGAGTAAAAGAAAATACTCTGAATAAGACCTTGCCTAATATAACTTTTCTGCATTTTAATATTTTTTGTATTAAGGTTTTTATAGTCACACAACCACCAGTTAATTGTGATAACCTAAAAATGACAAATTATAATGGTACAAATTAATAGAAGCAAGTCTAATAAACAAATAGGGAATACATATATATAACCTCTTCCAAATTAAAAATTGGGCTGAAAAAATGTAAGAAACCATAGAAATACTGGTAATTGTAAAATATATAAATTTGTAAAATTAGGCCATTATCAAATAATTTATAATCAGAAAGTTAGACATTTTGAATTTTAATTGTAGCCAAGACAGAGTATAGATTACGTGGTAAAATTTTGACCTATATTAAAAAAAGATTATGTAAAGTAAAAATTCGATATAAAGTGTTTATTTGAATAATTAAAATTGTTACAAATCATTTTTGGAATTAAAATATAGCTAAAAAGTTAAAACACTTAAAATAATTTCACGACACAACGAACTCGTTGCCTTGACAACGGATTCACCGGCCAATGAGAATGGACGACTCAAATCAGTGCAGTTGTAGCCGGCAAGCTTGAAGATACCAGAGCGTCCTTTTTTTTGGAGAGTGCTAAGAGAAACGCCGACAGAACAAGATGTGTATTTTTTGTGTGTGCAAGAGTGAATTTCGCGGTCATATCGACCGAAGTTGAACCGTAGAAATAGTGGTAAGGAAACACTTAGTGAACAATTTGACTAAATTATTTTCATAATAAATTAAAATTTAAATAACTTTTCATTTGTATAAAAATTTTGCGTGTAAAACAGGATTTCTTGGCCAGCACGAGCTCCCCTTCCCCGAGATAGTGTAATTTTGAAATAAAGAAACTTTTTGACATATAAATCATTTTAAATTTGTATCATTAATCAATATAAAAGACAATCTAATTTGATATTTAACTTAGTTAACCTAAAACTACTTACATAGCAAAGAGTTTTGTTATAAAATTACTTATTATTAATAATTTTGTTGTTTATAGGTTAGCAAATTATATTTTTTTTAGAAATGGGTTCTGGTTGTTTACAGTTCACATTATAAAAATGCATTATGATTTATAATAATTTTTTCAGTTGTATTTACATACTTTATTATTACGTTACCGTATTACTTTTGATTATTTGTTTATTATTTATTGGTTGGAAGATGTGCTATGCTTACACTGTATACTACGCATACGCCAGATAATAATTTGTTTAAATTACAAGTACTTTATTTACTTTTTATTCCACTGTGTAAAACCAAGGAATATTTATTTATGATAATAAAAAGTTCATATGAGGATAGAACTTATATTTTTCCCTGGATTTAAATCATTTATCTATATGTACATAACTTGAATAATAGCTATAATAGCTGTATTTCTGATATTTGTTTTAAAGCTTTGTGGAGACCCTTGTGTAGCTGTACTACTCGTATGTTATTAGTCGCTAATAACCAATTACAATTGAGTTAACTTTAATGTAATAGCAGATATTTCTGGTTGAAACTCCATATTCAAGGATAAAATAAAGCAAAAGCTTAAAGTTTCAAATATTTAATAGTATAAATGAGCTACAATTGTTTCGCCTTGCGGCATCGTCGGGCGTCGGCGTCTCAATGATGTTGCCCGACGATGCCGCAAGGCGAAACAATTGTAGCTCATTTATACTATTAAATATTTGAAACTTTAAGCTTTTGCTTTATTTTATCCTTGGACAATTGAGTTAATTTGACATGTTATAATAAATTAATATGTTTATTACTTTTACTTTATTCCTCATTCTAAAAACATGATGTTGAGCATCATTTGCAGTTGACCTAATAGTAGTGACATTTATATTTAGCCAGTCTGTTGTCATGGCGGAATCACCTTAAAAATAAGAGAAATACTGAATACTTTACGATTCAATTTTTTAAATCTAAGATATAAAAACTTACATTTGAATTATACAAAGAAAGTTATTTAATGTTACTTAGGATAAAAATAATGGGTGCTTCAAAAAGGACTTTACATCTTTGTAAATTCATATAAGCTTATTCAGTCCATATATAGAGCTGTTTTCAGTGTCATTTTGTAGCAAAATATGTCAAGTTTTTACCTTATAATTAGTTAAGTTCAATGTGCCTTCGATTAGACATTTTACAGACATCTCATCTGAAGTCTTTTTCCTTCCAAACATGTTCCAAAGTTTATTGTGGATTTTCCCTCCCCCAAATCTGAGAATATGTGTAGCCTATTCACTCTATCACTTACATCGAAAGTCAATTCATCACTGAAGATTATGTTTGCAATGAGAGCCTGGTCTTCATCCAATCGATGTAACATTTCCTCACAAAACTCCTTACCTTATCAGTGTCGTTCTTGCGCCATTGTTAATCTATATGGTTTGAGAAGTAAACATTTTCTCAGCACATGCCAAACAGTCGCACTTGAAACGGCCAGCTTATTAGAAGCCGGTTTGATTTTGTAAGCTGTTAACAAAGCTTTTGATTCACTTGCTCTACAACATCATCAGACACATGGGGACGCCCGAAGGATTTCTTATGACTTACTAATCACCCAGTTTCAACAAAACATCTTTGTTACAACTGTTGCTAGCACTTGTAGTGATGCTATTCGGTACTATTTACTATGTGAGTCAAAATTTAATCTAATTTGCTACAAAATGACACAAAAACCAGGTCTATAAGTAGTCTGAATAAATTTACAAAATTGTAAAGTCATTTTTGAACCATCCTTTATGTAGAGTTAGGTCTTTTTAATCAATGTACATTCAACCCCTCCCTCCTCTGTTCATAAGCTACCACAGCAGAAGATTCAAAAAATAGACTTTTAAATTTTGCTCTTTAGTTCACCTTCTGGCGAATTCAATATAAACATATATTATTTATTTTTATAAATTACATTTAACAATATTACCAAATTTTAAGTTGGTGTTTGAAGATTAATCAAAATACATAAATAAGAGTTCGGATAAATAGACGTATTTGCTATATAATTAAAATTATTAGTAAACATTTCAGTTTAACTTGTTACAGGATGAAAAGGTCCATAAATGTGTGCTAGAACTCATAAAAAATTCTACTTCGAATGACGAGAATGCTGTTTATGATCAGATGCATCCAAGGAAGAGGCCACGCTATGGATTATAATGTGGATTATGATTTATTAATCTAATATTGTATCACAAGACTTGGGTTTCAAAGGGTTTATTATATTACTACCTCAAGTACAAATCAAATATGAGAATTTGTGATAAGTAGCTTATCGTATCAGGTAAGTATTGAGATCATTGAATGTAACAGCAATTAGAACTTAGGAGGACATTCTTTTCTGTCACTTTTCTTGGGGAAATATAATAACATATAAATTTCCAAGCAAACAATATCTAACTTTTTTTCATTGTTACTTTTAAAAATCTTTTTCTGATGATAGTCTTAATTCTACAAAGGAAAATTGTTCTGTCTATCATCTTCATACTATTAATGTTGTAGGATAAAATAAAGCAATAAAGCTTGAAGTTTCAAAATATTTTAATAATATAAATGAGCTTCAATTGTTTTGCCTTGCAGCATCATCGGATAACTGAGTTGCCCGATGATGCTGCAAAGCAAAACAATTGTAGCTCATTTATATTATTAAAATATTTTGAAACTTTAAGCTTTATTGCTTTATTTTATCTTTGAATATGGAGTTTTAACAAGAAATAGCTGCTTTTACATTAAAATTAATTAATGTTCTTATACAAGTAATTTTCCTAGCTTTCTTTATTTCTTAATCATAAACAATTATTGATTTTTATCAATTTTTGTGTTCAACATATTTTTAATAGTCCTATTTATTTCTATTTTTGTAATTTGTTTTATGAACATTTTGTAATTAAACTTTGTTAAATTCCAGCTTTCATTTCAGTTTCTATTGCATGTTATTTCATTTTTATTCTCTTCAGTTGATATTGTATGTTCAATATACTTGAAAATATATTTCCTCAAGCCTCTAATTGATGTCCTTCTTGTTCCTTTTGTGATTGTTCCGGTTAGATTTATTGTTATATAAGAATATTCATGTTTATAATTAACTTAGGTAATTTGTTTTTGCAGTAGGGAGTATTTTTTGTAAAGTATGTTATTTGTTACTTAGGTAAGTTACTATTTTCATAGTTTATATGAATGTTATTTTATATTCTTTTGTATATCTTTTCCTAATTTTTGTCCATGTAAGACATTATGATATTTGTGATTAAAAAATGTAATCAAATATATGCCTGAAGGATAGAACATAACACCAAACTGCACAATCTGATTTATTCGTTTTAATTTTGGATCTATAAATTATAGTAGAGTCCCAATAATTTGAGCTAATTGGAGCTGAAGTCATCTCGAAGTATAAAAAACTCAAATTATATGGAAATTGGACAAAACAAATAGTTATACTAAGAGATAAAAAAATGTTATAATTGACAATAACCATGTAAATGCCTGGAGCGGGTTTTAGCAACTACACTAAACTTTACAACATACAATAACTTAAACTTTTTTAAACTGCCCAGAATTTTGTGCTTTTAAAGAGATCCACACTTTTGAGCAGCTATATCACGTCATCAACTCAATAGCATAGTATCGGTTGATTTCGCTTTGGTTTGTTGCTCAACGTAACATAGCACCGCAAGCATTGTTGCCAAGTCCTCAGCGTGTGTCAACACTGTTACCATCTAAGTAGGAATATCTTCCATCATCACTCTTCTGTACTGGTTCAACTATCATTTTGATGATTGAAGAGTCAGTCATTTAATTGTAGTTATCATCACTCAAAACCTCACTTACATATATTTTCACAACCGGGAAGCCTCTTAATAAATTCAAATACAGGATAATCATTTTTGTTCTCACTTTTGGGTTTCAGTTCCATTAAAAAAATTTACTCCAAGATATATTCAACTTTTTAGCCATACTTTCATTCCATAATTCGGCCACCCAATAGACTATGTTTCATAGTTATTTTCTTTAAAAAATTTCATATGGTTTTTGTCTTCTGTTGATTGCAGGAGAGATGGTAATGTCTTCTTCGTGCATTTTAAAACACCTTGATCCATGGGCTGAATTAGACTTTGTTAAATTTGGGAGGAAGGAAAGCTAATTGATTTCCGTAACTTTCAACTGTCCTTCGTCTGCATTGTCAAGAGTTAATATCTCCTTAATGGTCAACTTTTTAAAAATATTTTTTAGTCTCGTGGGACTAAATCTTCATAAACCACTTACTAAAAATATTTTTTTAGTCTCGTGGGACTAAATCTTCATAAACCACTTACTAAAAATATTTTTATCCAAAAGGCTGACTTTTGATTCGTATAAGTTACAGGTAATGCAGACTTAGTTATATATTTTTAAAGCTATGGACTTAGCGGGCTTCCCTATTAACACGAGATTTATTTTATGGTCCCCACTTCCATTGGATATTGCGGTAACTGTTAACCTCGCTTTTGATTGTGTATGACCTAGTACATCCTTTTCTTCCTGTGAAGCCAGTTGTAAGTTTTTCCTCCACATTGATTTTTTGAAGTTTTTCACTGCCTAAGCATAGTTGCCTAATTCCGTAACGTTTTATCAACCTGTCCAACTATCCTACACTTGCAGTAAAATCGTCATCACCTTTTTTCCATTTTTTCTTTCTAAAAAATATTGCCTTTTCTTGAATGGACTTGATATGTTGCTTCCTTTTTGAGATTGTTGGTAAACACCATATTCGGCTGCAAACTTTTTTAACAATTCACCATTGTCTAGTCTTTTCAAGACTTTGAATTTTATTAGCTCAAACTTTCTCTTAGCCTTTCCAACTCATAGTTACAAAATTACAATGGATTGTGGTAAAAGATAAGAAAAGCCAAGAAACAATGGAGTAAGGCACAATAAAGGAAAAACATAATAAGGCACACACACTTCCGAATTCAATAAATAGGCAAACTGTTACTGATCTATTTTTAGAATAACAGTAGGTGGCATGATATTGAGGGAAGTATCAGGGAAGAAGTCAGACAGGTCCTTTGTTGTGGAGATAGTTTCCCACCTACAGGTCCCTAGTAGCCAAACTAAACAAAAACAATTAGTTGCGGGAAGTGTTGTACTGGAATTTTATTGAAGAAAATGAAACGTTTTTAATTTTTTTTTTTTTTTTTTTTTTTTTAAAGTCGGCTTGAACTACACAGAACCTTAAACTACTGTGACTCTACTGTACTTAAAAAATAATAGAGAATTCAAATTTCAAAATCATAGGATTTGCACATTATTGTGTATTTAAGATTTTAGAAACATTATTCATGGTTAAATATGATATGTAGAATGTAAGTTTATCTAAATGTACAAATATTACTACATCGGTTTCATTACAATAGAACATAATTTTCTGACAACAATATTTTAAAATTAAATAATTAAGTTGGTTTCTCTAAGTAGGTTTTAGAAGAAAAATAAAATGGTAAAAATATTGATTTAGCCCATGTTTGTTGAACTAGCAACCAACCTATTTCTTCATTCTCTTAAAATCTGTAATGTAATATAATATGTAAATTTAAAAATCCTGTATTTACATTTAAAACAAGTTTTCAATGTTAAAAGTCAGGAAGTGCATGTACAAACAATGAACCTAACATGTACATAAAATTTATATAAACTAAAAGAACATCTCACTTATAACAGAAGGCTTGATTTGAATGACTGCTAAATTACAAACGGGTTAGTTTCACACATCAGCTTCAGTTAGTTTCATTAAATTTCATGTTTAATGCAGATTTGTTTATATATACTTCATTCAGTGTTTATTATTTTAAAACTTTAAACAACCTCTTTTTGGAATTATTATTAATGTATTCTGTCATACGCATTTGAAATTGTGACATTTTTATATATAAATCAAATGAGCTTGAAACCACATGTTATTCTTTATGCTGTTCCAAAGATTAGTTAATATTAGTCACATATTTTATTTTACATTCAAAAGAAGAAATATAATTGTATTAAATATATATTTTTTATATATATTATTTAAAATAATTGTTTATCTTAAAGTAAAATAGTATATACACTTCAAATCAGAGTTGAGGATGCTACCGATCAGTTAAATGTTTTTTGTTCTGTGCACAGATGACCAGTATAGTATAGTTTGGTATATGTTAAAAACCTTTTCTTTATATTACATGACATCTTTCAGTACTTAGTTATGAAATTTTTTTGTTTTTATGTGTGTAATAATACTGTATTACTTTTCTTTTTATATTAACATTTTGTAATGTATGTAGTTTTGATGTAGTCTCTAAGACATTATTTTTGCATTTCTTACAATGAATGCTTTATAAAACCTCCATATATGGATTGACATAATTTTGTTGTTTCTTTTTTATGCAGGGAATTAATGTAATTCTACTAAATTAATCAAATGCTAGATTTGATATATTTTTATTTATTTATTTTGATATAGAGGTGTTTTGAAAAATTATAATACTGTATGTTTTCAATACAAATTTTAGAATAATATAAACCAACCATGACTCTGATTATTTAAAATGTGTTGATGAACATATTATTTAAAATATTGTACTCAATTACTTTGTAGTGAAGTAAGTAAACCTAGTATTAAAGATCAAATATAAGAAGCCATTAAAACATTATTCTTGTTCCTATACAATTTACTCTTGTTCTTAAGATAAGTTGACAAGTTCTTATATCATTAGGAAATAAGTTGATATTAGAAATAAGTGGTGGAAATTAATACTAACCTGTGCCATCATTTTTTTATTAAAATATCGAAATAATAAATCTTTATTATAATTAGTCATTAATATAAATATTGAGACTGGTGATTTTATTTTGTTACATGATTTACAGTAGTAATTTATATTTAGTTTAGAAAATATTTTTTGTTTTATGTGTATGTTAATGTTACTTTTCTTTTTGTATTATAGGCTATTTGTTATATAAACAATATTTTCCTACAGTCAGATAAAAAAAAAAAAAAAAAAAAAAAAAAAAAAAAAAAAAAATTACCTCCAAAATAGAGATGACCGATTTTAAATAATTAAAATCTCTGATAGGTTAATTTAATATTTGTTTTTGTTGTAAAAAATTGTAAAATTTCCAAATCAAATTTATTCTGATGAGAAGCTAATAAGGCTATATAAATTATTTAAATGTACAGTAGAACCTCGATAGCAAGACTCTCAAGGGGATTTGGGAAACAGTCATGTTATCGAGGGACTCTTCTAGTTGAGGTTCGTGCTATCAAGGTTATGTTGACTAAAAGTTGTACTATCAAGGTCACTATTTTTTCTGAAACCCCTTTATAGCAAGTGCATTTTGAAATAAACCCTCACTAGCAGGTTTTGTTTTAAAAACTACATTTTATTGTTATTGTAACAAAATATCAACTGTAATGAAGAGGAGGAAGCTGGGTTTTCATGTTTAGACAAGACATCGTTTCCTTCACAACATCCTTTCCATTGAGTCACTGACCGTGGGAACTATGCACTGGGAAGGGTGAAGTCGTGCTATAAAGGTCCGCTGTGTAAAATGAACTTACTACTGATGTTGAACTCTTGCTATAAAAGTTCGGTTTTGCAAAAATACATGCTACAACGGGTTAGAGCAGCGATCTGTATGGGGACAAAAATCTGTGTTATTGAGGTTTTTAAAATAATAATAGTCGTGCTATAGAGGTATCTTTAACATTAAGTGTTATGGCAGTCCCAGTAGAAAAAAATGCACTTGTTATCAAGGAAATCATGTTATTGAGGGTCGTGTTAGCAGGCTTATACTGTATTTATAGATATATTTATTTAGATTTTCTAATGAGAATTAACTAATAAAATATTAAAGATGAAATATGAAACAAAAACAAAAAGAATGCATGTTTTAAGAATAGAATTATATTGAGAGTTGGGCACTTTTCAAGTGATTTATTGACACCAAAATATTAAATTTAACAAAACGTGTAAATTTGAATTGTGAATCACTTCTAGATCTTACTCTTTACTCTGGGAATACTATAAATTACTATAATTATATATATATATTTATATATATAATTACTATAAATTGAATTCATCCTTAGACTGTAATTCATCCTGGCATTTATGTAATACATGAAAAAGAAAAGTATATTTTTTGACTTGAATAAATAACCGTCTATAACAATAATTAATTATTTGTTGTATTTCAATGATGGTAGGTGTGTGAGTTTTTTATGTTGTTATTGAGACTTATACTTAAAACTATTTCACAATCATGTATTCAGTAATAATTTGAGATCGAAAGATATCAAGTCACCATTAAACTGTAATGTAAATCTGTTACTCTTTTAGTATTTTAGCGACTTAATTATGAAAGGCCAAAAGTAATCATTTAAATTCTAACTTATGCTGAAATAAGAAAAAAAAATCCAATTATATTCTTATACGTCTAAAAAATATATAATTTAATTTGAGATCCTCTGGATTATGCAAACATCACTATCTAGCATGACAATGTAAATTTTTCATTATGTATTTTGTAAACCTTAAATTTATCTCACTGATTTATATTTTGTTTGTTTGTGTATGATTTACAGATAATGCATTTATTTTTATGTTTTCTTAGTAATAAAAGTATTTGTTAATGATTTTATTTGTGGATGATGTTTTACCTACTTTTTTCCAACATGAACAGTTTGACATAAAAAAATAGTTGATGTTACAATCTCATATTTTTCCAATTACAGTGTACTCCCAATTATCTGTGAGCCGTTGGTTCGCGAAGCGGATTATCCACGAGTCTTGCGGAAGAAATAAGTAAAAAAAAATTTACAGCTCTCTATCTGTTTAGTACAGGTAACAACCAGTAAAACTACAGTAACGAAGTTGTGCAGTAGAGATAAGCTTACTGTCTAGTGAGGTTGGACTGTGACGCTAATGAGCCGGGATTTAATTGACTGACGGACCAAGAAATATCAGACAAAAAAGAGGTGCTTGAGCGATTGACACACTAAGTGGCCTTGCAACACATCAATGGACTGCTCACTGCTTCAATATTTAGAGGAACAAGAACAACAACTCTCAGTTAGCTGAAAAACTGATGATAAGAAAAGTTAAGTCAAGAATCACGAGACAGTGTTTTCTCAGTATGAAACAAAAAACAATGTTTGATTTTTTTGAAAAACCGTCAGGTAATTAAAATTACAGTACTGTAATAGCGTAGTGTAATTAAAATGTAGTACTGTACTAGCCTAGTGTGTTTCCTATATTGTTCTTTTGTGTTACCACAAGAATTTCTCGTTTATTACACTTTTTTATTTAATGTAAAATGTACATACAAAGTTTTTACTGTATGTAATTATAGGTTTGTACTGTATATTATGTGTTTTATGTACAGTATATTTAAGTCTTTTTATGTAAATTTTTTTTTAATTATTAATATTTTCCCTTTATTTTTAGCATTCTTGCAGATTATTCGCAATTTTCGTTATCCGCAGTGTCTGTGCCATCCAATTTCGCGGATAATCGGGAGTACACTGTATATAAACAAAAACTTATAACAAATTCAGTGCTTTTAAAATGTTCAGAAAATAATATTAAATTTGAACTTTATACAACAAAATACATAAACATAAAAAATTATGGTTAATATTTTTATTATTTAAAAAATATATATTTTTTTGTCTACTAATTTACACCACTCCTAAATCAATTCTGATAACAATAAAATCATTCTATGGGGAGCCTAATCCCAATTACTTTTTGAAATATAATCATTCACACCACCCATTACTGAGATGATGTATTTATTCCTCCTACTTTCAACCCAAACCTTTAAAAAAATTTATCATATTGTGGAACACCCACCCCACTTAAAACTTATAATATTTTAATTAATTGGATAATATTCTTGAATCAGTACATAATGCTCCATAATGGAATAGACAAACCGACAGCATTGAGCTCTGAGGCTCTAAACATTATAATTGAAATTTGTATACCCTTATAATACTTTCCTTCCTATGGAATTAGAAAAGATAACATACAATTATGAAATAGTTAGCCTAGCCTATAGTTTTGATTTCATAAACAATGACTATGGGTTTAAAAATTCACCAAAACACTTAAAAAAAAGATAGGTTGTTATTAATAATGTCTTTATTACAGTACTTTCTTTATTTATATAAATTATAACGTAAAGTCAAAGGAATTTATAATATTGTAGCGTTAATAATGCATACTACATACATAACTTTGTTTTTGTATAACTCCTTCATTTAAAGAATAAAATTTTAAACCTAAATAGATGTCATAAAATTTATTTTAAACACGCATCAAAGCTTCATCGTTTAGGTTTATTTACAGTTTTCCTATGTTTGGTGACAACAACCATCCTATCACAGCATTTTTTGAACAATAAGTGTCCAATTGTTACGTACTGTAACTTCATTTTTTGGAGCAGGTTTGATAATCCTTTCCAGCTAGCCTTTATAGTTCCACAAGTGTATCTATCTTGTTCATATAGTCATGAAAATAAATCAGGACTTGATTATCAATTGTCAATATACAATATATGTAATGACTAAGGTAAGGCCGTGAAAATGCCTCAATTACTGTGGCAGAAGCATTGGTTTCTTTTTCAGTGTAAATTATAAAATCGAGCACAATTCCAGTGGCACTGTCAGATAAAACTAAGAGTTTTATCCCAAATCGTTTTCACTGAGAATGTACTAGCTAGCTTTCATTTCTATAACAATAGGTTTTCATCTATAACAAGATTTTAACCAGCTGCAAATAGAGGCGAAAATTTACGCCAGGGTCTCAATTATAGTACATATATTATAAAGCTTATCATCACCTTGTACAAGTATGTTGTCATCAAAGTGAAGTAGAAGTGGGAATCTGTTTTGACTAAATACTTTTGAATATATATGAGTATCCAAAAGCCGATTGGTACTCCAATATTGCTTTATTGTAGGAATTTTTTACAATGTGCTATGAGAAGGGACAGCAAAAAAAAAAAACCGGTAACTCATCAGAATGGCTGTTAATCCAATTCTTCAATTTAAGTACAGTAGAACCTCTGTTAACCGGCCTATATCGTAGTGTACTGGTTGGATGAGAGTTTCCGAAAATAAATTATAATTGAAACACCAAAGCGGCGGCGAGTCAAACGACTTTGTCGATAGCGGTATCCCATTGTCAGCAGCAGCGAGTCAAACAACTTTGTCGATAGCGGTATCCCATTGTCGGCGGCATAAAAACGCCGCAGCATTGACACCCGTCGGTATAGCAGACACACAGACAAAAACGTTTGATGGGCCGCTTTTTTTTCCACGAATCAATTTAGTATAGCCTACATTATGGAAAATATAACATTTCTTTTCAGTTTTCTTGGAAGCGTGTGTTGGTTTCGTTTGAGACACGGTTAAATGTGTCAAAAGACTTGACAGAGGGGAATCTGTAAAAATCTTTGTAGTGTTTAATTTTTTTATGTTTGATGTATAATATACATAACATAATATATACGATACATTTATGTACAATAAAATGAGTTGCAATAACATCTTAATTGCATAATTCTTAGTGCTACCTAATTAAATAAGCTTTCTTTGAACTAAAACCGATTTTTCACGGGAACCTAGGATTAACCGGGCAACCAGCCCGGGTGTCAGTCCCGACTAGACCGGTTAAAAGGGGTTCTACTGTATTTCTTTAGTGCTTTTCGTTGTTTATACACTGTTAGTTTCTACTGTAATATGTGTTACCAAATAATAATAAAATAAATTATGATAAATAGATTTCTTTTACATCACTCCCACTTATATCTAACAATGGATCAGAGTTTGAATATCAAAAACAATTTTTTTTTTTTTTTTTTTTGTTGATAATCTTCATCATAGTTTCATGTACAAACATCAAGCATACTGAACAGGTTCATTAGAGGGAGGATCTCTCATCTTCTCAGTTTGATTATCACTGATGTTTTTACCTGATGTACAGTTTTGATATACAGTAGAATCCCACTAGTCGGAACTAGTTTGGATTGCCAATAATATAGATTAAATTGATTTTTAAATATGTTCTTTATGATAAATAACATACTATCTAAATATATTTCATATACTCAATAAATCTTTTTTACTTAAAAATACATTTCATACTTGTTATAAGTTAATTTATACATACATTTTAAATGCAGAACTGTAAACAAGTACATATCGGCAAAAACAAGAGTACCGATGTTTGGTAATCGTTTTAATGAACAACAGTAGACCTAAAATGTAACTTGACTCTGTCAAGGTCATTCACACAGCTCTGTGCTGTACTTTCTCAGTTTAATTGAGTGACAGCTACTGATTTGAAACATGTTTTCTTTGTTCAGTTTTTTCATTCAGTTAGTGTTTTTATACCTATGTACAGTGTTTTTACACTGTACATAAAAATGGTTGGGAAACGTAAACACAGTTCGCATACACTAAAAGATAAACTTGAAGTTATAAAACGTTTACATAAAGGTGAAAGTGGAACGAAATTAGCAGTTGAATTTGGTGTCGGAAAAGCAACAATAAATAACTAGAAGAAAAACAGAACCAAAATTGAAGTTTTGCGACACAGCATCCAAGAAAGTTCGTGAGCAAAGCAATAATTTAAAAATCGTCAAAATTCAACAAAGTTGATGAACCTCTTTTGGTATTGTTTTCACAAGAACGACAAAGTGGTGTTCCCCACAATGGCCCCCTAATAAAAGAGAAGGCAGTCCATCTTAATAAATTGATGAATGGTGACCTAAAATTCATTGCAAGTAATGGTTGCCTGGATAGGTAGAATCCTAGAATTGGATAGGGATACAAATACTATCTGTGACCAGATAATACCTTTTAGCTGATCACCAGGCGGCCAAAAATTACATTGCAGAATTTGTGGACATTGTTTCTTCACAAAACTATTCACTACAATTGACAACTAAGGCCTGGTTTGTGCCAAGAACAATTGATGGTCTAAGCTGTAAATACAGTAATGCAGCTGTAAATAATGAGTTGCTACTTGTGGTCATAGAGAAATAAAAACACCTGAGGGCTTTTAAGAATATTAGTTTTGATTCAGTTTGTACCAGCTGTAAAAAGTTTAATGAGAAAATGGTTTAACGCTCTGGACGTTATTTTTCACGAACAATGATATGCTGTAAAAGAAAAACTTGCTAACGGAGACATAAAAGCCTTTTTTTTTTTTTTTTTTTTTTACCAATTAATTAAGTTGTTCAAAATATAAAGTGTCCATAATACAAAAATGCTTCTAAGATCGCTCGTTGAAAATAAAGACACTACAAAAACTATTCTTTAAAAAAATCAATGTTAAAGAAATTGGATAGCTGAAGCATGGATAAATGTTAAAGAGCAATTGTTGAGAAAGTTGTAGTTAAAGTTATGGACAGCACTGAACAAGCTGATGAGAGAATTGAAGTTTTACAAGTCATGTATGAAATTCCAGGCTGTTAGGAAACAAACAACATTGACGTGAATGACTAGCTAGCTGCTGATACTGAAGATCATCAAATTTTAACGGATCACGAATTTGTTTCTCTATTAACAAGAATCTGATGAAAAAGAAATGCCAGATGATTCTAGACAACTGATTTCCCATTCTGAAGCACCAAAAACGTTAGAGATATCCTTAGTTTATGTGGAGCAACAATGCCACATCAGCAAACAGAGTATAAGACAATGGCTTAACATTTTGTAGTGTAAGTGTTTGTGTGTGTTTTGCACTTTACTGTATTTTGTTGTAATTTACTGAACTGTGTATGTAAGTACCAAAATGTATTACTTTAATTGTTACTTAATTATTTTCCTAAATATAACCTTGGAATTTTACTCTACCACATTTTTATTTAATTTGATGCTTCGGATAAAACTGTATAGTACTGTATTTTATTTTAAGTAATAAGAGCACTGATATTAATATTACTTGAACTTTCATGTCTAATTAGATAGTTTTCTAACAAATTTGTTTTTTTTATTTCCCTTGCCTAATTTTTAGTATCTATTTTTTCGAATTTTCAGTTCAGTAGAAACAGGTTATCAGACTAGCGAGATTCTAGCCCAAGTTAACTGAATCGTCATCATCATCCATTTCATCAAACAAGTCTTCATCGGAATGTACACATCATCAACATTATCAGTAATTTGATCTTCTTGACTAAAATCGTAGATGAAATGTCTTATATAATCACCAAGCAATAGTTTGTCTGAGTCTTCTCCCACTATGAAATAAAAACCTGTAATATGGCAATAACAAATACTAAAAACTGATTTATAAAAATATAGAAGGAACTTTTGAGCATATTCCGGAAAGCCAAGTAAAGTACAGTAACTCCCACCAATGTGTCGGGTGCCAATAACTAAGGCTAGGAAACAGTCTATTCATCAGTGAAGCTGTGCCTAATTCAAATAGGAGGAAGAAAAATAGCCAACTAAAGAGCGTTTTGATGATGACATTTGAAGGCAGACACAACCGTTTCACAATCAATCAATTTCTTATGGTGCTTTACTGTAGGGTTATACTGTGGTGCTTATGAATTTGCCGGGTGCTTGTGAACGGGCTTTACACCACCCTCTCTACTGAAATGGGCACAGCTGCAAAAACACCTGCCCTATTACTCATTCACAATTATTATAGTTTCATACCTGAGTGTCTGCTGGAAACTACACTAATGCCCATCTTCCGAATCAGTAATCTCAAATTGGAAGTTACTATAGACAAATGTTTCAAAATGCTGTTTTTATAACAAAACCTAAAATTTGGAGTCAATCTGAGACATATCCTTGAAATATCTTACAAAATGCCATACACTAACAAACGGATATCTTTCCAAAAATGTGTTAAGGACTTGACCAATACTAAGTGTTTCAAGATTTTTAGGATATCAAGTATTTTTCTGACATGTATTTGAAATAATCTTAAATGATTTTTAATATACTGGTATTTTTAATTTAATGTTTAGTAGTCTGAAATTGTAAATTCTTGAAGGATACTGGTATAATACTATGTTTGTATTGCTGTATCTCTATGTAACTGACTTTGGTATACATTCTTGAAATTGAATAAGCAATAAATTTAATTTATTGAGTTAATATTGACTAAATTAAACTTGGATATATTTAAGTGGTATTCACAATAATTAAAAATAATAATATGTTTATTAAACACAACACTTTATCCAGTAATAATCTAGAAGTTATTGAACAAACATTTTTAGATATGATATTATTGATTAGAAATGCCACTTCTTAAAATGTATGGAATGCTAAGCAATAAATACAAATTAATTTTTAAAATAACATATTTCAAAATTAATTGTAATTTACAACATATTTTTTAATACTAATGTTCAAAAATCACTGAAATCCAGATTGTTGTAACCTAACATTACAACTTACACCAACACTTAAGTAAGTACTTTTAAGTATCTTTATACATCTCTCATCAGAAGTATTGCTGATCTTTTGTATTAAAAGTCGTGTGCCAATTGTTTGGAGCCAGTATTTACCTAACGAAGGTCTCACTTCAGTTATAAAAGTGCTATTCTGATCTCCTTCTGCTTCGACATATGATGTTGCTAAATTAACAACCATAAATATAACATGGTATTCTGTTGTTAGACTCTTTATTATTGACATCATGTGGTTCAGGAGGCTTAAGCCTAAAAAATAATTAAATCTTTTTATATCTTTGCATAATTACAACTAGAACAAAATTACAACGTAAGAAAACACAAATACCAAATTAAATTGTAATAAAAAGAATGTACTGTATCTATATTGAAAATTAAAGTGAACAAAAAGCACATAACATAGAAAGGTCCAAAAGTAAAACCTGTGTTAAATCCTCAATCACAATTCAAAACCTGTTGATATGTCTCATGTTTTATATTAATATAAATATGACTAATAAGTGTAACACATTATTCATTATAAACAAACATTTTCTTGAAATAATTTCACAGTCCGAAGTAGAATGATTAAAATTTGTAACTGCTACTTAAAAAGTACAATTAATTGCACTAATAGGTTGAATACAGAGTGGAAAATAATTTATTGGAGTTTAAATAAAATACAATACATATGGGGATGGTTAGACTGTCAAATTTGACGTCATTTAATTTACACAAATATTGATTTCTTCCATGATAATTTGGAATGTATATTTCAGAAATGAGCTATATATTCTGTCACCTCAAATTTGGAGAGACAACCATATCTTCAAACTGAGAAAAATTAATTGTTTTATCACATTTGGCAGTGTTGAATGTGATAAGATTTTTACTCTCTTCAATTGATTTTTTTACACATGATCATCCTAAACTTTGGTGAAAGTATTGTCTGTGGTATTTTTATAATCTTTCTTCTGGCTAGTAGCAAAGCTTTTTTCAATTCAAATTTGATTACCTCCCTTGACATGAAGTAAGTTTTGTTCCCTCTTTACATAAGAACAAATCTGACCAAAGCGCCTATCTGCTTAGGTCAGTCACAAAACCTTCATAATGATTATTAAAATATAATCCATTAGGGACTATATAATGAAATTTGTACCCTTGGTTTATAGAAAATGGTTATTTTCCCATCCTGTATATAATGTCATTACAACTAAAATCATATTTAATACATTTATTTTTCTCATCTATCTAATTCTCTTGATCAATTGGAGAGTTCCAATGAGGTTATATTTTTTAAACTTTTTGTTGTGTAAATTTCCTTGTGTTTTATCAACAGACTACATGGAAAGTAATACAAAATGTAAGCGTGTTCATTTCCAATCGACTCAAAATAATTGTGTACAATTATATTCTCACCTTCAGTTTACCTATTTGTTATTATTTTTTTAGTACAGTTTTTTAATCATAAAACCTCAATTAAGTTATAAGTTATAACATCTATTAAAAGACAGGCTCCAAGGTGCTCATTATATCAGAGACTTTATGCAGGAGACTGACATGAAATCATCAAGGACCATGGTAAGTAGAGTATTAGAGATTGATGAGGTTAGAGGAAAGGCTATCATGAGTTTTCACCCGATGTTAGTATCAGAACCATCACCTGGTTGTGAAGCCTTGAATTTGACCCTTCTCCTAGCCTTGAGTCTTTTATTTACTAAGACGATATATTTAGCAGTCTCTACAGACTGTTTACATAGCTTACAAACGAGATCACTATTGTTAACCCAGAGTATTGGCAGTTGTTTCCTGAAGTGAGCATGTCTAGTGAGTAGTATTTTAAAACAAACAAAGCCAAAGTCCTCCATGAGTTCGAACTTATCTATAAGCGCGTCCTCAATGTCTTCACTTGTTTATTGGTTAAGTTCAGCCTCAAGAAAGGCATCGAGAGCAATAGACATTTTGCTGGTGAGGATGTCCTTCTAAGTGGGAACTTCCTTACCAGATGGCTCCAAACGATGTTAGTTTTTGTTAAATCAGAATCTCGAGTTTCATCTATACTCTTCTTTGAAGGCAAAGTGGTAGAATCACCTCTAGAACGCTTGACCACAACCATCCACACTTTAGAACCCCCACAGTGCCTAAGTTATTTCCAACTCTTACTTTCTTTTCTTTTCCAATTCACTACTTGTTAGGGTCCCACTGATCACCACTTATCTGTAGTCTGGCTTTTAATGGCCCCCCTTCATTGGGCTGTGAATCGATGAAGCGTGGTGTTCCTGATTTTTTTAAAAGTTCATCCTATCCCTCCAAGATAGGTGGAACCCTCTCCCTGTTTCAGTTATTTATCTATGCATTCTTGGCTAGAAGCTGTATCAGTTGTTTCCGCCTAAGAGACTAATAGGCTGATTGCGGTGGATTGTCCACTGGACGATGGGATCGCCAACCCGCATGCCATAGGCTGATACTATAACGATGTATATCTTTATTTTGGATATGATTACATTTAAATTAATTTAAAGTAAAGTATCACTTCAAGGATTTATATATACTTAGAAATGTAAAAACTCTAAACTCCTTAAAAGTCCTCCTAATAAGTCTTATAGCCTTTTTTGCAGGACGAAATCATTGAATATTCCGAATTGGCAAATATCCCCAAAAGGATTCCACAGTTCATATATGGATATACAAGACCATAGTAAGCTGTTAATAGGATATTAGGATTGCAGTATAATTTCTATATACAAAAAATCCCTTACTAATTTTTGCTACAAGCATTTTAACTTATTGTCTACACATAAACCTCAAAACTTTGCACATTTGACCTCTTCAGGTAGATTCTTCTCCAGCATGACATTTGGGTTCTTATCTGTGTTATACTTCAAGTTAAACAAAATGTATTTTGTCTTATTAGAAGTTATTGTAAAATTATTTTTGGTAAAGTATTGACTTGTAGAAAAGTATTATGCTCTAAATTTGGAACTGAGTCTGCCTAGAAACTCATAGTTGTGTCATTAGCAAATTGAATTATGCTGTTTGAATACACTAATGATGATAGGTCATTAACATAAATTACAAAAACACCTGGTCTAAACCCGATCTTTGAGGGACGCCCTAGATAAGCTTTGATAGCCTTCCTGCATCATTACACACTGTATTCTATTTTAGCTACAAAAGTAATATTCCTCTAATTACTTCATACCAATTACTTCACATTAATTAGTTCTGGACACTTCATAAGAGTAATAATAACTCAAGATCTACATAATCAAAAGTTTGAGAGAGGTTCAGAACTCATAACTTTTCTTTTTCTTTCAAAACCTTCCAATTGATTAGTAGGTGAAAATAAACCGTAAGTTTCGTAATTAAATTTAACAAAATGTGAAATCACATGTTCGAAATGTAGTATACATTTTTTGAAAAACACATTGGCAGCAGTTGTTCTTCAATTTACCCAAATTTATTTTTCCTTAAAATTTATATGTTTAGAAGAAAAATTTGTATGTGAATATGTATTTTTCTTCACTTACCTTCATTATTATTATCTCCTAAAAATGGAAAGTACACAGCAGGCACAGAATCTATAATTATAAGCCTGCAGACATTCTTGTTTGGACCACTTAAAAGTTGTTTCAAATGTTCAACAAAAGTAATCAACTGATATATGTCATTTACTTTTGTTACTTGTATACGATTCATTGCTGCTTTACATTCCTGTCAAAGTTAAAATTATTTGAATTCATATATCATGCATCCCACAAAAAAAATTAAACTCAAGTTTTCTCATATATAACCTCATGTATTAAAAAATTGCACTGAGCTGTAAATTTAGTTGTCATAAGAAAATCTAAAACACATTCTTAGCAAAATAACAGTAGAAAGCAATTTCACGCAAACTAATGGTCCAAATTTAAAAAAAGTGAGACACCATAGAAATGAGAATAATGAGAAATAAGTTTTAAAATGATGTGCTGTGAGATCCCCTTACCCTTTAAAAATGTTAGTAGTTGAAGTAGTGTTTAAAATAGAAAATAAAGTTGTCCCACCTTGAAAGTAAAATTTACAAATCCATGCAACTTTAAAAAAAAAAGTTAAATATAAAAAAACTTTCATTTTTGGTCAGTGATGTTATTCTTAGAACTAACAGTCAATTTGATAATAACAATATTATAAGATTTTTTTATAACAACACACACAAAAATATTAATATAATAAGTAATAAATTATTTTATATTACCTTATAGATCCGTCATGTGACTTTTATTATGTCTTTATTATAAAGATGCGTTTCGGAGACGTATCTCCATCTTCAGTATTATCACTCCGTAGAGGTCGTTAAAACATTAATATCACATAAACATTGACACTACATACACAATTAAATAAATACACATATACGTTGATTTTACTATTTTTTCCATGCGCACTGTTTCATGTTTCGCGAACTACTGATATTACGGTGAGGCCAAGGTTATCTGACTAATAACCCTAATCTTGGCTTCACCGTAATATCAGTAGTTCGCGAAACATGAAACAGTGCGCATGAAAAAAATAGAAAATCAACGTATATGTGTATTTATTTAATTGTGTATGTAGTGTCAATGTTTATGTGATATTAATGTTTTAACGACCTCTACGGAGTGATAATACTGAAGATGGAGATACGTCTCCGAAACGCGTCTTTATAATAAAGACATAATAAAAGTCACATGACGGATCTATAAGGTAATATAAAATAATTTATTACTTATTATATTATACTAAGTGACTTGGACACCAAACAATGAACATTAAAAATATTAAGATATGGCCAGAACATCATTTCAATAATTATGCAAAAACCCAATGTTAAATTAGATCTCAGAACTTTAAGAAACAAATATACTGTAGGTTTCATAATTGATTTTCATGTATATGAATTTAATAGTTTCATAAAAATCAATTCATACAAAATTTGTAATATAATTTTAGATATACGGTACTTTAAGTTTTAGAGATTTACATACAGATATTAAATTCGATCTCACTTTTAAATCTGTAAATGAGTTTCATCAAAATCTTAACTTCAATAAATTTTTTCACAGGACAATCCCCTATTTTCTCCTTTGAGTAATTTTAACCAGTCTAATCAACGTTATCATAACTTAAATGACAGAAAGGAATGAATTTGAAATCAAACTAAATTTAAATGGCATTTTTGGCTTTATTATTTTTAAACTTTAATGGTGGCCAGTTTTAGTTGTGGAAGTTTCAAATGTTCAAATAATTATTTTATTTGTTAATTTACAAATTAAATTTAGTTTTTATATACAACATTTCCAATTATAATTCCATACAAATGCACAGTCAATAACTAATTACAGTCCAGTCCTGTTTCAGGTCTATTCTTCAAGTTCACTAATATCATCTGAATCTTCACTACTGTCGGATTCAGAGTCACGTTCCCATGTTGTTAACTGATAATTCTACAAGGTTTTTTAGATTACAGGCTTTATTACAGAATATTCTTCTTTCAACCTCTTTAATTTGGTTCTTTCCTCTTCCAATTCTCTGCACCAATGTTTGAAATTTTCTCTCCGCGTAAAGTTTGAGTTTTGGAAAAGATTTGTTCCTCAGGAAAACATAGCTTTTAATATCTGCCCAAATGGATTGAGATCAGGAGGATTTGTCAGTACCTAGCTGTAGGATGTCATGCCCTTCTCTGAATTGTTTCATCGATCTCAAGTACAAAATTATTTTCTCTTTCACATTTGGAATTTTAATTAACCTTCTACGGTTTCGTATTTTACTACATTTGAAACCAAGTTTCTTTAGAATAAAATTCCAACTGCTTATACTTCTCTGAAATTAGTATTCTCTCTTAGTTCTTTGAATAACAATTTAGGTGTAGGTAAGCACGTTTTTGTAACTTAAAATTATAAACAAGTTTTCTTACTGCACTTTTGTAAAAATCATTCGGTCCAGTGACAGACCGTGGCAAGTTTAGATTCTTGTTTGGCATTGAGAAACATTCCACCTTATTAACATCACTTTTATTTAGTTTCTTTTCAGTTCACTATTTATTTTTGTTCCAATGTGTTAACTCACAGCAGTTCTTCGGTGGACTTTCGATAGAGGAAAGTTCTGCCTCCTCCTTCACTGGTAGTACCCTGCGTATGGCCTACTACAGGATGATTTTTCCATATAACACTAGGGAAAAAAATGACCTCCAAAAGAGACCACACAGAGTTGAGAAGCATAATAAATTTCCAAGTCAGGCTGGTGTTATCTTTATTAACAAAGTCCCCAAAAAATTAAAACAAATTCAGGACAAAATAATTTTCAAAAACAATCTGAGGGAGTTACTACTTTCTGAATCCTTTTATTCGTTGGGGGAGTTCCTTAGCCATAATTGGCAGGTAGAATGACAAAATTATCGATAGGGACATACATGTTGTTGTGGCTTTTGTTGACGCTTGCAATGCAATATATTTTATCAATGGCAATGGACGGAAATATATAAGCTTGAGTGTTCAAGTATTTATTTGTTTATAATATAATAAATTGTTTGTTAAGCTACCTCATATTGCTACAAAATTGTTCATTGTTTTGATTGATAATATAACTTATTATTATGAAGATTTGAAATGTGTTTATGTATAATTGTTGTGTCTTATAATGTATGAATTATGACTTGCATGCAATTTTATTGTCTCCCATAATAAAAAATAAATGAAATGAAATTCCTCATCCCCATACATCATCATCTATTTTAAGATGTTACAGCATAAGTTTACATTTTTAAGAACATTATGTGGAATATTTCAAGTGATCATTGATTGATTAGCTAATGTCATAACGAAGTAAGTTTTCACATTTTTACTATCCTATAGGATTCACAAAAAGAGATTTGGTTCCTAGATTTTAAATTTTACGTTTATTTTTTGTATTTTGTGAGGTCAGGATCTAAAATTAACACTATGAGTTTTTCTTATATTATACTGTAGAGTATTGAAATACTACTATTAAATGTAGAATATATTGTCACTACAAATTCAATTATTACATACGAACCAAAGATATTGAAAAAGTTTGATCGATCTTGACGCTTAAACACATACTTATCCAAGAGATTGTGAAAAGCAAACTGTGCTGCTCATTTGAACAAAAATGTGACCTGTATAATATTAACACAGAGTTTTTATCAATACAAAGTTTTTCATAAAACATACTTCATAAATTTAATTTAAAATATTCTTATTAAACTTTTTAATATTTGAGTTTTTGAGTTTGTTATAATTTTGCATGAAAATTATGTTTAAAACATGTTTTTTAAAGGAAGAAAATACATATTGAATGACATTTATGTGATGTAAAATCAAATGTAATAAATTAATAATAATATATAATAAAAAAAATTGTAATAAAGAATTAATAACAAACCTCTGATGATAGTTCTTGACTTGATAGAATCTCTGATAATCGATTTGCGGAAAAATCACCTTTTGTGTCTATGTAATGAACAACTTGTTTAAGGTGGTTTGTAATATTTGCAGTAATCGTAAAACAGAGTTGTGTTTTACCATCTCCAGATGAACCACAAATTTCGAATACATTTCCAGTTAGTAAACCTCCTTTCAATAAAACGTCCAAACTAAATTGAGTAAAAATAAAATTAAAATGTTTAACTTAAATAAATAGTAAATTAGTTTCTAAAATATATTACATTTAAAACAAGTATTTCATCACATATGTATACAGGATAGTTGGTGTACATTAACTAGATTTACAATTTTATTTTTGAAAATACAGCACTCCATTTTATTGTTGCATGTAAGTGTCTCAGCCTGGGAATTATGAAGTTGTATTTATGTGAAAGAGTCTCTATTCATTTCGCTTGTGTTAGTAACACAGACCTAATATGCTAATATTAATTTTTTTTAACCAGTCAGTGTTCGAAACCACACAATTTTCAGTATTGCTACAATGTCATTATTTTTTTTTCATTTCTAGAGATTTCTAACTTTTTGATGGGTTTTCTAAATGTCACTAGGTTCCTATATTGCTGCACAAGCGTCCTCCATGCCAAATTTCAATTCCTTATTCTAATTGTGATGCCCATTATCGATGGAAACAACAGATATATGACATATTAAAACCCATGTTCTGGTAAGCCTTATAGATCATAGAACATGAAGGTCTGTTTATAGCCAGAATTTTAAAGATGGTCATTTTTTTTAGAAGTTATTTTGGATTGTGTCTGAAGTACACAATGGTCAAGTATCCAAATTTGATTTTACCTAATTTTACTAACAATTTCATAATTAAATATTATAGACAATAAATTCTAATATTATTGGAAGCAGAACGTTAAACTCTCTAAAATAAGGTATATAATAGATTATTGTAGAATCAGAGGTAGAATCTTCACATTTCATAGCTTAGAAAATCAGAAATGTAATGTTTATTGTTATGCCATTGTCTGTTTTTTTTTACATGCTAAACTGAATCAAAATTTGCATGTAATGGTTGGACCAATTATCTAGCCGGCGAAAAGATAAACATCCGGGAAAAGAATATTGGGAGAGGGGGGCCCGATGAACAAATTTGCGGGGGGCGTGTGTTTATATCGCCGCCACTGAGTGGAAATGCAAAATTTGGTTAGAGAATAATAACACAAACTGTTGTTTACGAAACATGTTATTGTAGTCAGTCTACCATGCTGTAGACAATTCCTTCCCCCCTCCAGCTGAAAACATACTGAATCCTGGCCTGGCCTAAACAAAAAGTGAAAGGATGTCATTTTTGAGATATACGACTGAAAAAGAAGACATGGTGACTACCCAAGCAAGATTTGAATTCAAAGACAAGACAAGTTACAATAAATCCACATCTGCTACATAACAGAATACTGTGCATTGGTGATAGTCCTAGAAAACATAAGAATTAATTAGGATATGAATTAGCTTCCAGACCCCCTTCTATTTTTGATGAAGTTTTCCTTTGTAAAGGGACAAAATCGTGTATAGTAAAGTATTTAGTAAGAGTATTCATGACGAAGTTGACTTGGAAAATGGTGAAATTGTTATAAATGAGGAACATCTCCTCCAGTCTGTTGTTTGGTCAACTGAAACTACTTATGGAATCAGTTAGCCAAATATTAAACATTCTATTGTTGTTTTTGAGGGATACCCTAAAGAACCAACTACAAAAGATGAAGAACAAAGACAGAGGTCAACTTACAACTCTTTTTATGATATTGAATTCAACACCACCACATGATGTTTGACTAATAAGGAACCATTTTTATTTAATAAGAATTAAAAACATGAATTATTGAAGCACTGCGTTACGAATTTAATTAATTTGGTTTGAAGAATGTCACAGGACAAGATGCGGTTATTGACATTGTACTAACCAGTATCAAACAACTCAACAGCTTCTCTAAAGTGATTGTTGTTGGTTCGGATACTGATCTTTTGTTACTACTTAAAAGTCTTACTCTTGAAGGCAAGTCTATTTTTTCCCCCTGTAAAGATGTAGGTAGAAAGACTCCATAAAGGAGTTTTTACAGATGCACAGATGAGAGAAACCTACATGTAAAAAATATTCAACAACATATTCTATTTGCCTATGGGGTTATGGGCTGTGTGATACAACCTCATCCTTGTATGGGTTAGGAAAGATAAGAGCTGCTGATATTAAAAACAAGTCAGAAGCAAAATGTGCAGCTGAGGCATTTCTGAGAAATGATGCTACTGAAGAAAACTTGGTGCCAAATAGAGAAAAATTTGTTCTAGCTATAAGTTCTTTTTTAGCTACACTAAATTAAATGAAGGTCGATACTTTAAGTTCACCAGACTAACAACAAAATACTGAAGATGGAGATACGTCTCCGAAACGCGTCTTTGTAATAAAGACATAATCAAAGTCACATGACGGATCTATAAGGTAATATAAAATAATTTATTACTCATTATATTAAACAAAAACAGCTTTAAAATTTAAATTTGATTACCAGCTTCATCAACATTTGTTGAGGGTATATTTACGAATATAGTGTTGGTTAGGACAAACTAAACCATACAAACTGGGGCTGGAGGTACATATATGTAAATTAAAATGGTAGAAAGAAGCAATAATTGTTAAAACCAGTAACAACTAGAAACCATTTTCCTCTGATGATCTTCCTTCTCTTGTGTCCTATACCTGTAAGTATGGATTGGGAATTACTGTGGTTGCTTAAATCTGAATTTAGCTGCTATGCCGTATGTCCAAGGTAATGGATTTTCATCTCTGAATATACCACAGTATAACAAAATTTACTAACAATTTTGGTATGCAAGATTTTTAAGGTAAATATTAAGAAACTTGTTTAAAAGTTAACAATTTTTTAGATAAATAAAATGTTTTAAGTTGAAGAAATGGTTTGTATTATCTTCGTTATTATAATTCAAGTAAGTAAGAAACACAAATGCATAAATATTGAGAATATAAATGTTCCACCTAATATCATGAGGGTTGTACACCACCTATAAGTTTGAAATTTCAAACAATTTTAATAATTGTAAATGATGTTTTAATTTTGTTCCAATTTTGTCATTGATAAAAAGTATATTGTTGTTGAAATTTCAAAATATACAGGATAATATAGATTTTTTTCAATTGCTATCAAAAAATTATTAAACTTTAAACATTACTGCAACGATTTTAAAATAAGTTTCACTTCCAATTAGAGTTTAAATTATAATGTAATGCCAGTTTTCTTTCACTGATGAAAAGTAAATATAAGATTATTAATTATTAAATACTAACTACTACTTTTAATAAAATTCCATTCATGCCTAAAAAAGCATGGGCTCTTACAATTTTTTGTAAATAGGCAGTTAAATGGTGAAGTAAACAGACATAACTACAGATACTGATCTGATGAAAACCTGTACTGGCATTGTGAATCACATACACAGCATCCAATAAAGGTTAATGTTTTAATGGGCATTGTTGGTGAGCAAGTTATAGGACCAATTTTTATAAATGGGAATTTAAATCCAGAAAAATATGCAGCTATACTTCAAGACCAAATTATTCTAGAAATTCAAAACATATCTGCCCCCAACTTTCAGAATGCATGGTTTCAGCAAGATGGTGCACCAGCACATGTCGGTCATCAAGTATGCAATATCTTAAATGCAAATTTTCCAAGACAATGGATTGGTCAAAGGGGGAAAGTGGAATAGCCCGCTAGATCACCGGACTTGTCTCCTTTAGACTATTTCTTATGGGGCTACATTAAAATATTGTCTACCAAACGAAACCTCCAAATGTTGATTATCTGAAAAATAAAATACAAGAAGCTGCCAGCAATGTTACAATAGAAGCATTGAACAATGCAATATCTTCATTTTATAATCCGCTGGCACACTGTCAAACAATAGAAGGACACCAATTTTAACATCTGTTGCATTGAACTCTGGTAAGATGACTAACTATTTAAAGATGCAATTTAAAATAGTACAATCTAAAAACATTGTATTCTACTTTAACTTTAAAATGTACCTTTTTAATAAATAAAATTATTTACTATTTAATTAATTCTAATTTACATAATGTTTGAGGATTTAAATTTAATTAGGTTTTAAGTATTGAGTAGGCCTCATTTTCATTAATTTGACAAAAAACTCTGGTGTGTTATTTTCTAAATTGTAGTTAATGTAGAATAATTAAACAAATTGTGCAATGTTTTTGGATCTTAAAATGAATAAGTATAACAGGTTTAAAATTACAAAGTTCCGTAACTTTTGTATCACCCTGTATATATATATATATATATATATATATATATATTTCCATATGTTTAAAGAACAATGAAGAACTGTTATGTATGTTTTATTGGTAGAGTGATTGATGAAAAAACACAACATTGGTAATTGATACCACTATTTATTTATACTAACTAGGCCTACTTGGTAGTTATCAAGGAGAACCAGTAATCAGCTGACACAACTGTTTACAATGGTTGAGTCAGAAGTCTGTTTTATAACCTATTACTGCTGTATGTGGTAAGGTAATGTCTATTATTTGATTGTACTCTGTTCAATGTACTATCACCACAATTTCAATCAATTTTGGAGGAAAGGATTATATTGTACAATAAAGTAAAATTCAATCAGAAAATATTGAAAATTCTAGATAAAGTGCATTAAAGTTTTAAAATTTCACTTGCAAACCATGATAAGTAGCAATAATTAATTGTTACATTGCAAAATGCTGGCAAATTGTCTTCCCAAAATTATTGTAAATGACATTTAAATTTAAAAAACTGGTTTACTTTCCAATTAAAACATATGTATGGCGGCTAAATAAAATTTAAAAATCAGAGGATGTTAATCTGGTTTTACCTTATCTACAGCCAAAATGGTTGATCTGATACTATTTTCATTATGTTCTGTTTTGAGTAGTCTAATTGTGTACAATAAAATCCAACTTTTGTTTTTAGATGTGAAAAATGTCAAAAAACTATCAACAAATTTGGAAAAAGTAAATATGAATGAAATCTTCTATAATTACATTTTTATTTAATAAAAAAC
Organism: Aphrophora alni; assembly: GCA_963513935.1. Classification (NCBI taxonomy): domain Eukaryota; kingdom Metazoa; phylum Arthropoda; class Insecta; order Hemiptera; family Aphrophoridae; genus Aphrophora; species Aphrophora alni. Next base: position 21,365,877 of record OY740772.1, on the reverse strand, counting down.
ACAAGACAAAACTAAAAAAATGACATTAACAAATATTTTTTCAATTTTTTATTTCTACTAGAAAATATAGTTGCATCAAAGATTTTTCAAAATTTCCCCAAATAGAAATCTAATATTTTAATTTTAATACTATGTGACTTGTATTAGGTAAAGGTGTAGTTAAAAACTCTTCATTTTAGTACAATGCAATATTAATCTTAAACATTTTTCTAAAACAGTTAGATTTTGTATAAATATACTATAATACTTTTACTTAAACTTTTAAAATTATATACCTAACAATTCGGTCTAAAATTACAACATGTGACTTCTTAATTAAAAACAACAGATTTTTGATATAGATTAATATTTTTAAATCTTTTAAATTGAGCAAATAAAATAAAATCATTAATGAAAAATAACATGTTAATATTTCATTTATAACATATCATTTATAATTTATCATAGATTTTTTGTTATAATTTATTTATTTTGATTTATTCTTCTTATTGCTCCGAACAAACAAAATCTGTAGGCCTATAGCAAGCATCAAAAATTTATAATACTACAAATACAGCAAAACACATATCACTCACATATAATATAAACAAAACCAAATCAAACACATCAATAATACATTATACACTTACAGCCAATATAAACATAAAGCACAATCCCAATTGCTCAAAAGGCTGAAACAATACTAAAGTAGGGTCTCGAGAAACTCCCCAACCGAGTAAAATATGTTAACCTTCAACAACTTAGTTAGGTTTGATCTAAACACTTTTTTGTCTGTAATTTCTTTAAACTCGTTTGGGAGCTCGCTCATAAAAATAACTCCTGCCTTAGATGGAGTTTTCCTGAAAGAAGTCAACCTATGTGCTGATACATAGAAATTATCTCTGCTAAGAGTATTGTATGTATATACATCCATATTTCGAACTGTTGATTCTTAAACTTATAATGTAAAATTACTTTAAGGATGTACATACAGAGTAGAGTTAAAATATCCAAACTGTTAATTGAAGTCTTGCATGAATCCTTAGACCTCAACTGAGCTATGATTCTAATTACTTGCTTCTGCGATATAATGAATGTATAACACGTGTAATGATACTTGATATTCAGCTGAAATGCTGCCATGACAAGAAACAATTTCTTTTGTGTATCTAAACAATTACTAATCTTAACTTAGGCAATAATATATGCAGATCAAAATTTGTACAAAATGAGATATTACAGGATATTCTAAGTCTTTGAAAAGAAGAAACTATCTAAAACTGTTTCAAGCAGCTAGTTAACATGGTAAAATTAAATAAAATTCTGATTACTAGAGCTATATTTCAGTGTTATTTCATGGATTTTAAAACATGTTAGATGTAGGCTTTTGTCATAAGAATAATTATAGCCACAACTAAATTTTATAATTTTAAAATGCATTGGAGATTTACCAGCATTCTTATTAATTTAACTAAGTTTACAATCACTATGGTATTATAATGATTTATTGAATATAACTATTAAACAATGTGAAAAGTCTATAACTGGACTACAAAAATAATGACATAATTTTACCACCAGCATTTGCCACTCAATAGTATATTTTTTCATTGTTGCTCACACATTAGTGATTTTAGCCTTCCATTGTAGTGTAGGCCTATATTAGAGTGTTACTCTTATATTGTAGTGATTCAGCCTTTCTATGTCCTACATTACCCATGAACAATAACATGTCTTACTAAACAATAACATTGATATTTGTCATCATTTGCATTGTTTCTCAATTTAATGTTTACAGAAATGTATAATATTTCCTTTCTAAAAGTATTGCTTAGTTATTAAAGTGTAGGATAATCTTCACATTCTATATTGAAAGAGTTACCACTCCACTTAATGTTTATTGTGTTATAATTTTAAAGTTATATATTTTTCAATAATAATAAAAAAAAATAAAAAAATTGTTCTCTTATTTTTATCGAAGGATATACATTTAGCATTGGATTCAAATTTTACAGGTTCATAAAATTAGTTATGGTAGAATGTTGTACAGAAAAATTACCCTCAACTGACAAGTTTTGAAATTTGAAAATTGGTTGCCATTTTGATATTTATACACAGATTTTTGTTGTGAACGATTTGTCCGTGGATTGTAAAACTGAGCCAAGATGCCAAAATGTCTAATGGGTAGGATTGGTGGAGATTTCATGAAGGAGAATCCCATAGATATAATTTCAACATTAGAAAGTCTTAAAAATGGCTTTAATGTAATTATAATACACCTGTTACTCCACCTTAACTAAGTTGTACAAAAAAGACAAGTTCTTTGTTTTCCAGGATAACATTTTTAGATTTTATTTTTGTTTCTTGCGGCAGACTTCCAGTCTCAAATGACTTCGATGTCCATTGCACGTTGTCGCTGTAAGTGCCCAAAAAGTTTTCTAACCAAAACAGCATGGAAGTTGTCATTCTGTTCCATAAGTGATAATAGGACTTCCCTCGCCAGGTTGGGGGATGTACAGTGAAGCAGTATATATTCGAGATATTCCTCTTGAGCTAAGCATTTCTTCCAAATTGGAGCTAGTGAGTGGTAACTAACTACCAGTAGTGATATGGCCGATATAGTGATATGCAACTGATAAAGGTTGTGTCCTGTCTTGTCTACTCTCCAACAACATTCCATCCACCCGCCTGGAAAATATGCTTAACTATCTTTTTGCATTTGGTTATAGAGAATTGTGGTGAATAAATCGGAGCTATCGCTTACAGCTTCTTTTGTGATTGCTTCCTCGTTTCCGGCCACCCTATAGTGAGCTGGAATTTATTGAAACTCTCCTTTCCAAGTTTCAGAATAGGTATAATGCCTGCAGTGTTCCAAGCTCGAAAAAATTTTCCCATCTCCCAAATTTTATTAAAGAGATCAAAGATCATTGTTTAAAGCTGTAACTCTTTATATGCAATAAACTGTCGAAACAATATAGTGCGGTTTAAATAAATGTTAATAAATAATATTGAATAAAAAAATATAACTTGCTGTATTATGTGAATTAAACTTTAACTATGGCTATTTGAGAATATAACAATACATTTGCAATCCGATTGATAATCCTGTTATTAATGAATTAAAAAGTTAATTTAATTATCAACAATGATAACTATTCTTCTATAAAGTTTCAATTGGCGTTATATTCTTAGGAGTTCTAAACCTAACAATAAAAAACCAGATTAAATGGGAAATTTTGTAATCTAATTATTACATAATAACCGTAGTTACACCTTTCTACCCATTCATAAGTTGTGCATTAGCAAAAATTACCTCCAACTTTGATTTTTCATAAACAATTAATTAAATTAGCATTACTATTAAATATAAAACACAATATATTAAATGTAGACAACAAACAAATAAGTAGTTAATACATTTTATTTGTGTTTTTATTTTTGAATGTTTTATTTTCATAGTAGGTAAAGGATATAATCTTGTAAATTTGAAAGCCTCTGTAACAATAATACAAGGCACTACAGTGTTATAATATATGCTACAATAATAGTTGCCTAGTTCTCACAAGAAGGTTAAATATTGTGCAGATTAAGATGAATAATTATATACATTACATTACTATATATTGATGTTAAAATACAGAAAAAATGTATATATATATATATATAATTATATTTAATGTAGAAATTATATTTTTATAGTTTCATGAATGGTTTAGTACCTATTTTATTAATATTATAGGAAAATACAGTAAAATATGCATAATTCTTGGAAACTAATTTTTGAAAAACTACAAAATATATATTAAAAAATAAATGTATAAAAAATTTAAATAGAAATATATATATAAACTAAAATTAATTTTATTATCTTGGATTACCTTTTTATTCCAGTAGGAACGAGAGCAGAATTTGAAAGTTCTTGAAATGCTTCTAAACCTCTTTTAGATACAGCTGAATGGCTGGATATTAACTGTTGCCTGAGATCAACAATTTCCTGAAAAAGACGTTATTTCATAAAAAATTAGGCAGTTATAAACAAAGAATAGAGTAAATAGACCCCAAAATCTTTCCCAATTAAAAACTATTTGGTAATGTAATATTGAAATGAATACACAAAATATAAATGATCCATAACAACATAAGGAAATTTTTACTTATGCTTGCTTGTCTTGAAAAACATATAGAAAAATATCCACACTTTCAAAATTGTGCAAATTACATTTATACTTAAATCATTCATTTTTTTATGTACATTTGTGATGTAGGAATTTCATTTGAGTATTTCCAATAATTGTATAAAATATTTTTTCTTTATAAAATTAAAACAAATTGTATAAATGACAATATATTAATATTATTAGCATAAAAATATTTTACTTAAGTAATTCAGTATAATGTGTCCATTAATTATTTTAAATTAAATATAATTTTAATATTGTTAATAACAATTACACTGACAAAAAACTAAGTTGGTCTACTACTGATTAAAAAACTTATTTTTAAATACTAATTCGAAAAGTAATAAATGAAAGATAACCTTGAACGGGATAGAGCATAAAGTACTTAGTTTTTCTGGATCTCTCTTTAAAAAATCTAGTACAGTTATAATATTTTGTTTTTGTAAGAGTTTAAGCGTAGGTATTGGAATAGACATTATTTGCTCTGAAAGCCTAGCCATTATGAAACTATTTAAATCAAATAAGGAGCTTTAAAATTTAATTTGATAACAATTTAAATACTACATGTGTTTATAATAATAGTGGGACTTTAATGTTTTGTCTGAAAGAAAAATCCGTGGTGTAAAAAATTGACCAGCATGAATTTAAAAATTGAATTTCATTTTACTTCCATGAGGAACGAAAATACAAAAAGCTGACCTAATGGATGGAAGACGGGCAGGGACTAAACAGGAAATGACGTATTAAAGGGGCTCTAGCTTCTGCTTTGGGAACTAACATCAGGGTTCAAACTTTAAGCAACAAGAATGCATTCACTTTGGACATGATTCTTTAAGTTATAACTGAAGTTTTGATTTATGTAAAGAAAAATATGTTTTGAATTGTATTATTTATAGGTCTATGCAATGATTTTTGGTAAATGTTTTGTAATAAAAAGAAGTTTGCATTTCATTTTATCAGTGGGTATTGTTGCCTTCTTGAGTTACCATAGTTCTAACGGAGAAATATAGAACTAATCGAACAAGAAGGGCTGGCCAAGTGAAGGAGTATGATGAAAGTCGACGCCATGTTAATGTAACTGTTTAGAGATGATAAAGTGTGCGGCAGAATTCAACGCAATTTGGTTACTTAGTTTTAAGGATGCTTTATTACATGGAGTAACCAAATGTTCTTTGTAGTTTGTTTATTGTAAAGGTTATATTAGTAATGAAGTATGTCTCGCGATGGATGAAGAATTTTGTGATAACAAAATGGTGAGTTCAGACTTCCTTTTTAAGCTTTTTGCAATATGGCGACGGATGTTGGGTGGTTGTATTTTGCCTTGCTTATACCAATTTTACATTGCACAATTTTACTTCAAAGATTGACCTTAAGGCATGAATTATTGATTGAATTTAAAAAAATAATATACATCTGAAGTATAAACATGTCTTTAATCATTAATGAATATAACAATTTTAATTATTATAAAATTGACTTGAACTTTTTACATTTTGCTAGTAAGAAATAATTGACTTTTAACCTATAAATGGAGTAGTGAAATATGATTTTATTTAGCGTTTTTTGGAAATTTAAAAAAACATTTGTTTACATTATATTATTAAACTTACAATTCTAGTACCCCATATAAACCTGAACAAAGAAATAAATCGCATGAACAGACTTTTTAATAGGCTATCATCATGCCTACTAATTAGTCTCTGATTTTTTTTGTTTATATAGCCTACTATAATAAAAAACTAGGTAGGCTTACTTATATATTGATATACCTATAAAAATAATAGTAAGGATTCTATTATCAACCCCCCAGTTTATTAATTTCAATGATTTTAATTTAATAATTATATAAAAAAAAAAATATATATATATATATATATTATTTTAGGTTGACACGAACTTAATAGGAATAGGTTTTTTGTTCAAATATTGGTAATTATGTGTTATACTTCTCGAGGCGATTTAGTTAAGAAATTGCTGCAATTCCTTTACTTCATAGCCGATAATTATATAGGCCTACAAAGAAAATTAGGCCTACTGCTTTTTTTGATTTTTTTAAAAACATGTTCTACATACCTTATTACTTAATAATATAATAAATTTTCTACAATACAGAGCTAATTTTTTCACAAGAAAAAAAACAAACAATTTTAACATTTTCAGGTTAAGGTCCATTAAGTAAATTATGGGTTAAAATTATGTGAATTTTTACCTTACAAGGTCATACACATATATATATGGGGTAAATATTTACTTTAACCCATTGGCCTAGCCTTTTTCGGAAACTTTGCTTGACTAGCAATTAAAATGGCAGATTTTGTACATTATTAGAAAAATATAAGGGAAGGAGGGAGGGAGAGAGAGAAAAGTTACCTGACCTATGTGTACATTTGTAAAAAAAAGAAATTGTGCATTATTTATAAAGCAGTCACCCTTCCAAGACTAACCACGGTCGATGTTGCTTGACTTCGGTGATATATAAATGCATTGAATTCTGTACCTAGTTTTGAAATTGTGAATTTTCGGTGAAAAAATTTTACTCTGCGTTGAAAACTTATTTTACTATTAAGAAATAAGGTAGGCCTACCTATATAGAACATGTTTAAAAAAAGCAGTAACTTTCTTTGTAAACAATTACCACATTTTGAAGCTTACCTTATTTTGAAACAATGAGATCATATTTGCACAATGACACTTTTCAATATACAAAATCTATTTATTTGGTCTGACATAATCCAGGTCTAAATAGGTTAGTACAGATGTCTTTGTTAATACTTATGCCTACGTTGGTGAAGTTATGTAATAACATGGTAAGGACTAATTGTTTTATTAGATCTGGCCAGATGACTATATATGTAGTCACCTGGCCAGACCTATTTGTCAAGAACAAAATATGAAGGTAAGAAACATTGTTATACTGGGTAAATGTAGAGTGTACATGCCGGTTGAATTTAGAGGCGAAAAATCATGAAATCGTGTACCACCTACCTTCAATTTGAAAGAATTAGGCTACGTCATATTTAATGTCGGAAGACACTTTTGAAGTACAAAATCCAATATTTTTGTCAAAAATAAGCAATTTAGAAGTTTACATTAGAATATGCAATGAGCTTATACATAGCTAGGTTTCATAAGTCAAGCATAGGTAACAGAATAGTGTGTCATTAAATATATGTGCAATTAACTTTCTTTATCGTTATCAAAAAGCATTTGATTAATGAGAAACAAGGTAAATAGTCTAACATAGTCATTTATATTAACGTCAGCATTCATAACTTCGCCTGAATTTGTACTTTATATTTCTTATTTTCTACTAAACTAATATATTTTGAAGTACTTCAAAAGTGTCTTCCGACGTCGAATATGATCTAATTTTTCAAATTAAGGTAGATTGTAAATGATGTCATGATTTTTCGCCACTAAATTCATCCGGCATGTACACTCTATATATTTACCTTATACAAGCATTCAATTATTCATTGCAGCTTCCCCCAAATTTTAGTAGCAAAAATCATGCAAACTTAAACTATTTTTTTGCCTTCCTAAGTTTAATTAGATAATTTTTAACAATGAGAAACAACTTTCAGTATTTTTTTGCCTTCCTAAGTTTAATTAGATAATTTTTAACAATGAGAAACAACTTTCAAGTTTCAAAATCCAATGATATTGAAGAAACTGACACTTTTTACTTAAGGATTTTAAGGCTTATTCGGGTTTTGACGAATATGCACAATGACATTGTGAGTCAAGTTTGTGACTGCATTACCAGTCTCATGTTTACAGAGGTCTGGGAAGATAAATAAATATATATCTAAGTTACCTTCCCAGATCCGTTTCCTTTGATTTATACACCATTATTAACAGTAATGTAACGTACAGCCTATAACATAATAGTAGTGGTAATGTAGTCACAAACTTGACTCACTTTGTCATTGTACACATTTGTCATAACCTAAATAAGCCTAAATTTCTTCTGTCTAAAATTATAAGTTTCTTCAATATTAATGGATTTTTGAGACGAAAATGTTAAAAAAATATCTGATTAATGATAAACAAGTTAAATAGTTTAAGTTTGCATGATTTTTAGCATTTAAAATTGGGGGAAGCTTCAATACATAATTACTGTTATACAATATATTATACATATGCTAAATGAATATGTGTTTTAGTAGGTCTGGTGAGATGGCTATATTAATAATGACCTGGCCAAACCTATTTCTCATGATTCTTCAATCGTACATTGTAATAATTTTAAGCTGTCAGATGACATGTAATATGATATGCAATTGTCATCCCATTGTAACCTACGCAAACCATATGCATACATCGATTTGTTATTTTCAAGCCAATTTCATTTTTATATTTCTTATTTTCTACGTAATGTAACTTTGTAAAAGTGTCTACCAACATCAAATATGATCTTTGTTTCAAAATAAGGTGTGTAGTAAAGGAATTGCAAAAATTTCTTAACTAAACCGCCTAGAGAAGTGTAATGCACAATTACCCAAATATTTAACAAGGTGTATGTATAAGACATGACAGGTAGTTTACTATTTCCGGACATGTATCTTCACCAAGTGACTTATGACTTACATATATTTAATTGTTATAATTGCGTCAAAAGGTCCTTTTTATTTTTTCATATATGTATTTTTATTTTGGTAATTAACTTTTTTTCTATTAAACTAATAAAGATAGGGAAGCAATGAAATCACCTGGCTGGAACCTGTGCAGTTTGGTGATTCTAAGTTACAGCCATTTACACATGATTATGCTCCTTATTTTGAACCATGGAACTATAAACAAAATTTGTGTTTGAGAATGAAGTGTGTCTGTTCTGCTGTGAACTACAGCCTAAATATGTGGACCTATTTTAATGAAATTTTGTATATCTTGTTAGGATAATTATATATCCCTTATACCACGATTTATGGGCTCTGCAATTCAGACAATTCCTGCTGGATTTACACTTTTTTTCATGTAGTCTTGAGTTAGATCCCTCTCTTTCATCTTTCTTATCACATCTCTCTTGACCAACTCTTGTTCTTTATATTGACCCTGACTCTATTAGAGTATTCAAGGGCTAATGGTATTTATGTTCTTATCTCCCTTTCTTTTTATAAGTGCATAAGTTGATGATGATTGAGAGGTTTTTCACCTTTAAACAATAGGTGGAAAATACACCATAATTTGTCATAATTTTTTAATTCAAATTGTAAAAAACATTGTTATAAATGAATAAACATGAAAGTAACAATAAAAACAAATCCATTTTTAATAACATTTCAAACGGTATAACTGAACTCTTGTAAGTAATGTTCAAAATTATTTCAAGTCATATTTAGTCTTAACAAAATAAAGCACAGTATAAAGTATATTCACCATAACATCACAAAAACACTGCCTCACTAGATAACAGCAACTAACTAGGATCTAAAATAATTTATAGATTTTAACACCTACACACTCTGGAAAGTCTTTCAAAGAGGACACTTTTATAAATATAACATTGTTTTAAATGAAAATGGTATATGACTGTTTCAAAAAGCACATTTTTATAAGTAAACTTTTAAAGGGATATAATATATGACCATTCATTCCAAACCTAACTTGTCCTAGATGTCAAAAAATTATTGTTTTAATTATAAATGTCATGTTTAATTCCAACAGATTTTATAATACTATTGAGCCAGTTCCATACTCACTATTTATTTCCTATAGAGATGTCCTCATAGAATATGCGGTTGTATCACTAGCTGTAGTAAATAAGTTTTGTAGTTTTAAGTTCCAAATCTGCATTAAAATATAATTTTTGTTTTAGTTATATAAGAGAGAACAAATTTATCTTGGGTATATTTATTTTTCTATGCAATAAATACATTATTAACCATCAAAGATATTATTTTTTTAGAATTGAAGATGAGTGAAGGTGGCGAAGGGGGTGGGGCTGGGGTCTGTGGGCAACCTTCTCGCTTACAACCTAACCTAACCTCTATTTCACCTAATAGGCCTACTAATGGAAATCAGATCATCAGCAATCATCAGCCTCAATTACAGGTATTTCATTTTTTAATTTTCTTGTTTATTTTGGACTAGGTTTGTAAATTTATTTTGTTCATGCATAATTATTTAATTTTTTAGCCATTTGCTCTGTTCAATCAAATACAACAAAAATTTACAGCATTTTTCAGTGTGTCTACCAACTGGGAAATCAGAAAAAAAACTGGGAATAACTTATGTGGTTTAAAAATTTGAGGGAGGGGAAGGTGGGAAATTTTGTTGATATTATTTCAATCAGAACAAAATTTGTGCAAGCTTTGTTATAATGACTACTTCATCTTAGTAGATAAAATATTGTCATTTATTAACACGTTAGCTGCCACGCCGACCCGATTGGGTCAGCACAGCTCGTCTTGTTAGAAACATCAGCCGACCCGATCGGGTCGGCTGTGGGATTTTATAGGACTTAGGTAAATCAATCCGTGACGTTTATCAGTGGTCTTTGGGACCTTTTTAAAGAATTATAATATGAGAAAACAATACTAAAAATGTTATTGAATGTTAATTTCGTCAACACATTTTTTAAATTATTTCAGTTATATATCGTCTGTTAATAGACGATATTTTGCTGACCGATCGGGTCGGCATATATTTTTTCGGCATATATTTTTTCGGCATATAATCAATTTATTTTAACAGTTTAAAGTATATCTTGTTGTATTAGTGTATTATAAACACAATTAAAGTTAAAATATCAAAAAATAATTAACAGTAAGTTTTCATTATACCGAAAATAGGCCGCTGGCAGCTAACGTGTTAACAATAAGCCATATAAACTGTTTATGTTTAGTTTGATGAACAGTCAAATATAAATCTTTCCGTAGACAATACACTAAACGTATACGATTTACACTATTGACCGATGGTACTTGGTAGAACTCCATTTTAATGAAAAACAAACACAATATTTAGTAAATTCTACAATTTATTTGAGTCTTGCCGACCATGGCAAGACTCAAATAAATTGTAGAATTTACTAAATATTGTGTTTGTTTTTCATTACACTAAACGTACTTTACAAATGATACATATCACTCAGACTTTTTGTAAATGACTGAACAGTGGAGTGTTGTTGGTGGTACCGATGTAGTGCGATTACCTTGATAAGAAATAATGCTATGAATATCTTTACGCTATACCGTAAAATAAAAAAAATTTTAATTTAACAAAATATGTACCTACTTCAGGCGCATTCTTAGGCTCTAATTGTTATCTGTAATTTGTATCATAATATGTAGAGCAAAATGTAAAAAATAAATAATGTAGAATGTCTAGGAATAAATATTTCTCTTTTAAAATATATTTGCCTATACTTAAATGAACAAACATCACCCAACCCATGTTCTTTACTTAAAACTATTGTTTAGTGTTACTCATTTGGTCATTATCCATCAGGTCATTCGACCAACCTTATCTCCACAGGTTAGTTAGTGCCCAGCTGAACATTCCTTAACTCCACTTTCTCCTTATTAGGTAATTTTCATTTAGTTGCTAAAGTGAAGTATTCTAGTTATATTTAAGTTTATCGTTGAAATTGTAAGAAAGTCGTTAAATATGTTGTCTCTTAATTTTATCATAATTTGTTCTTTTGGTTTTTAGATTTTAATTTTAGTGTGTATCGTGATGATGACCACAATGGTTTTTAGCTATTAACCTAAAAGTTTGTAAAAATGTTTGTGTTATGGTCATACACTGTTTATGTCAGTAGAAATTTAAGTTGGAAAAATTCAAAACAAAAATTTAATGAAATAAAAGTTATGAAAATTTGTTTATGATCATCCTTCTTAAATTTGTAAAAATTACTTAATACTGCAATTTAGAATTTTATTATTATTTTTTTATAGGTAGTTTCAAGTGCATCAACATCGAGAAACATGACTCGAATAGGAAGCACTAACTCAACGGCAGCAAGTTGGAGTTCTGTATCCTGTGCAAACAATGGTTTTAATGAAACGGGAAGTAGTTTAGTGCCCTCATTAACAAGTGGAAGTACAGTTATACCAAATTTAACAAATTCTTTAAATCAAAGGACTACTAATAGTAGTAATATGTTTTTGATGGGAAATACACGTAAACGACCAGGTGGGGTGGTGAATAGTGATGATGAACCCAAGTGTAAGAGAAGAAAGATATCCGAAGAAATGACTTTATACAGGTTAAAAAAAAAGCAACGTATGTTGGAAAGTCTAATGGAGCTTTTTTATTATGAACATAATTTAACATCACCTGTTAATGAACTTTATGAGGTTTGGCGCAAAAAGCCGTCGACTCCTGCTTTGTTGAACTATTTAAGAAATAACCTTATAGATGCGAGTGATCTTAAAGAATTATTAGCTATGGGTAATTCAGTTCAAGAACAATTACAGCTTCCGGAAATGAAGATAGCAGGTGGGGCTGGAGCAAGCGTGACACCTGTAGCGGTATCTACTACACTTCCGGCAGCGGTTGCAAGACTTAGCCAACAAGGTAAGATAATATAGATCATATTTTATAATGTTAATATTTAGAAAATTTAGTTCTAAGTAGTCCTTTAAATATTAATTAATTTTAAAATGAAAGAAATTATAATCATTACTAGCTTAGTTTTATCTACCCGATTGTAGAAATAATATAAATAAATATACATAATTATTAAAAAAATATACATATTTATATACATAAAGTGTAAATATAATTTACATAAAGGAATTTATTGGATATATAAATAATTTACTGTAGCAGGTTTGTGTTCAAACCGGCAGTGACACAAATATTAAAATTTGCATTTGCATATCTATAGTTTTAATTATTGTCTTTAATAGTGTAATGTATAAAGGGTTGAAATTTAAGCTAGGTGGGCATGAAAAACTCCTATAGTTTCATATGTATATTGCAAAGTATATCTACAAGCCATATAAAGTTGGTTTATCTTTGGCATTATTTGATGACATTTGATTTTTTTTAAATAGAAACCAAATAGATAAATAGAAGAGCGTATAACTTGTAAAAATTCGTAATATTTCAAGTTATAATACTAAATTAACTGTATAAGTATTAAAATAAAATAATAAAAATCAATAAATTTAAAGAAATCATTTAGGATAAGAACCGGCTTAACTTAGGAATTATGAAGGGTCTTGTATTTAAAATATTTTCTATATTGTGTAGGCTACATGAATATTATTTGGGTCCAATAGCTTTAAAAAAAACAGACCAATTATATTTTGAGAAGATAATATTATAACAAGCATGAAATGAAAGTTATTGGATTGTATTCAATATGTAAATTTATTAGTCATGTTTAACAGTATATGTAAATTTATTTAAACCAAAACTTGTCAGTATTTGAGAGTTTATAGGTACAGTTCATATGTGATTAGTAATCCAGGTTAAATAATTATTTTGTATTTGTGATGTGGATTAGGATAGGAAAATCGAAATCATCATGTGAATTTTAACAATAGCCTTTAAATTTAAGATAATTTGTAGTAAATTCAGTATCAAAAATTAAAAACATCGTGCAATTATCATAGAGGATATAACGTAGAATTACTCTATATTTTTCGTTATAATTATATAAAAACCCTGACAATTAATGGAAAGTTGTTTTATTCATAAATGATAATATATAAAAATGTAAGCAACCACATCAAAACCTAATATATCACCTTATAACTATTTAAACATTAAAACACCTTTTTTAGGGTGGCCAGTACATCTTACGTCAATTTTGTGTGCGTTTTATGTACAATTCACTTAATTTATCACTTGTACTATTATTTAATTTACTGTATTTGTTGACATATATAATATTAATGTAATGATGATACAAACTGTCAGCTATATTATTTCTGTGCTTTCAAATATTGTTTACAAAATTATTAATATGTTTATATAATAAACATATTATGTTATTACTTTGTTTCTAATGGAATGCTTAATTGGTAGAGTTGATCGTAGTGTTCTGAAAATAACCGAGCATTTATAAAAGTGTAGTTAGTATTGATAATTATTTTTCCAAAAAGTCATAATAACAAATAGATGAAATAGTATATCACAAAACAGTAATTCATATAATCAATTTGCATAAATTTACTATATAAACCTTTAAAGAATAATTTATAATTTAACTTTGTGAAATTTATAGCCTTTGTAACATTTCATTAATGTCTTATCATAAATAGGTACAAAACAATTGTCTTTTCTAATTAATTTATCCAATTGGGTCACAGGTCAACTACCCGGCCGACCCATTGGAGGGCGGCATGGCATGGTGTTTGCTAGCCGCCAAGGCACACAATGCACCACCACTGCAACTTGCACCACTCCACTTTCACAGATACTCCCTCTTGTCCCAGGTGGGCGAGCCATTTCACTGTTGCTTTGAAATTGTGGGATGCCCTTTGTTTTGCATGGTTGTTAAATAATAATAATAATTTATCTTGGACTTCATATTTTTCATTAAAATATATGATATTGTGCGGTTGTGCATGTACGTTTGTGTAGTATATTTGCTTATGGACTAATTGTACATTATTTTAGTTTGCTTATTTTGGATAAAAATCAAATTATTCAATACGACATAAATAGATTATTATGAAGTGGTTTCAACTTGTTGTATTAATAGTTTTACATTTTATGTAAAGAATGCTCTGTTTTATAGGCTTATTTAAATATATTTAATTCTACATAAAGTTTACTGGAATAATTTACGTACTTCCTTCTTAACCATTTATTCTGTAGATTAGATAGAACATTTAAAATCAAATATATTTTGATTTAACAAATAAAAGAAAACATCTAATTTTTTATAAGAAACTCCTTATTTGAGACAAGATCCAATTTTTATAACAAAGACTTTATTTAAAACAAGACGTTTCAATAAGTCATCATTTTCAAGTTCTACATATACACAAACCTTAGTGAAATTTGTACAAAAGAATTTCAAAAAGATTACTATACTTCTAACAACTGAATATGATGACTTAATCATTGAAGCTTTGGTTTTTTTAAACCTGAAATATTATGGACTATAATGTGTTTTTTAATATGATGATCTAAGAGTTTGGTTTAACACACCTGGAACCAAGAAAAAACGACACTTCTTCAACAAAACATGTTGTATACAAATAACTTGTTCATGTGGACAGAATTACTATGGACAAACATCCAGGCCCATTAATAAGCGAGTTTCAGAACATAAGAAGGTCATAACAGAAGAAACACAAAATTAAAAACTGTGTGCACTTGTAAGAAATGATCTTATTGTAGATTAGGATAACGTGAACATTGTGTATAAGGAACCAGTTTTTAAGAAAAGATATTTAGTAGAGTCCGTTTTATGGCTGTTGGTGAAAATTCCATTAAAAATTTTACTATTGAATTTAAACCAATATATCTATCAATAATAAAAGATAAAATTAAAAATGTAAATCCCGTTTTAGACGAAAAAGTAATAGTGGATGGAAATACTTTGACACTACGTGGAACAAGCGAGCTCATCAGATACCATATCATACAACAATAAGTACCTGAAGTGAAGAGTTTTCATACTAAACGAAATATCATCTAGTTTTATATTTTGGTGTATTTATTTGGGATTTTTGTACTGTTTTATTTTAATTAATTGATGAAAACATAATTTTATTAAAAAAAAAAAAAAGTTGAATATTGACACAGGGAGAGGACAACATTAACGTAAATGAGGTGAGTGCTACCAAATCATTTAATGAATGTATTCTGATAATGTACCACATATAAATTTTGACATGACGTTTTGATATTAACAGCACAAATATGAGAACAGCTGCTGATAAATAGTTAAATTATAACCTTATATGTAGTATTTAAAGATCAATAATAAATAGTGTGTACGATAAATAATTAGGTTGTTTGGACATAGTTTGTAGTTGGCTTAAGACCAATAGCTTATAGTAATAATTGTGATAAATAATAGAATATAGTAGAATTCCATTATTCTAAAATTTCGAATAATCTGAATCAAATTACAGACTAGTATACAGTGTAAATAATATGTTTGGTTATGGAAATGAATTTTAATTTAGACCAGACGGTATCTGTATCAAAATGTCCAAGTTTGGATGTTTTGCATATGATCAAAATTTTTTGCTTTATAGCTCCAAAATGTTACTTGAAATGATAAATTCACTATACACGGGTTCAAAATCGTGTGCTCAACTTTTTATTAAACAAAATGTTAAAAAATTGCTAAAATTTTCATGTTTTTTTCCTTCTTTCCGCTAGTATATCTCAAAAACTATTAATTTTAGAGAAAAGTTTGAGTGGGAAAAAAGTTAGACATACTTGGCTTAAAATCAAAAACTACATCATTAATATTGAAAAAATAGCAAAAACCATAACAAAATAAGGAAAAAATGAGTTTTTTGTGATTTTTTTCTCAAGTACTTGGATAATTAGGTAGGACCTTTATATTCGGTAAAAGAAACTTTTATGGTATGATAAATCACTTTCATCAATTCGGTCTTATAGTTTTTGCATAGTAATTTTGCAATCCAGATTTTTTAAAATTCCACTTTTTCCAAGTTTAACAATCAATACTAAAGTCTCTAGATACTTGAAAATTTAATCGCATGTAAATGAGCACTCGAGCTTTCAAATGCATTTTGAAAAATTGAAATCTATTAATTAGGAGATCTGTAGTAAATGTTTGAAATTGTGATACATTTTTGGTTTTATAAACAAATAAATAAACGCTTTATTAGTCAATTCGTTCCAGAGTTATAATCGATCAAAGTTAACCATCATTTATGGCGCAACTACAAATGTGGTTTTTTAAACAAATACCTTTCTCATTTCGAGTAGTTTCAACGTATTAAATTTTAATGTGCAAATTAAACAAATTTTAATTTAACAAATGTGCAACTCTGATAAAATGTCGATTGAAGATACTCAAATTTGTAAGAAATTCACAATTGAAATTGCATGTTCAAAATTGTAACATGCTTAAAAATTCAATTACTATCTCAGCTTCTAGTATTTATTATTTTTTTTAAATCGTTATCTCACAAGTTGAAATGTCCAAATATCATATTGGCAAAAGTGTATTATTAATGGTTATCGGACTTTTAACCATCAATAATTATTCATTTTAAAAGTTACATTAATAATCATGTGTATTGTTGGTTAGATCAAGGGATCTTATCCAGTAGGGTAAGTTTGTTTAAAGCAGTTGTTACACAGGTTTTTAAACTGCATAATTGTTTTAGTCAATTCTTGACGTTGGCTAGGGCCTAATAATCCATGTGGATATGTTTGTTAAACAGCTTTCACTCGCTTTGCTTATGAGTCACCTAACAGACCTTGAGGCTGTACATAAATGAAGGAGCTTCCACTTGTTACGGTCACTGACTCTGCCCTACCAGAATTCGAAATTATATGAATATCATGATGAAACTTTTTGATAATTAGGAAACTTGTTCTATACTTATTATGGGTTATTAAAAAAATTCTTATTCCCTAAATTTATGATAATAAACTAAATGATTTGTTATTTCTTATAATGACTAACAATCACTGAAAACATATTTAAAAAGAAATAATGTAATTGTCCCTTATCACAGTGTAGTAAGTAGTTCTTTCTTTAATCTTTGAAGGAATACCAAATAATTTCCCATCACAGATATGAGTTTTCTAAACATTACCAGAATGCCAATAAATGTTGAATGTTTTGTTCCTAGTTCATGCATTGATTTAGGATAATCCGAAAATTAAAAAATCAGAACAAGTCCTGGTCCTAATTAGGTTGAATTAGTGGAGTTCTACAGTATTTTGAAATCTCCTATATTTTGTTGTGTAAACCACAATACAAGCATTTTTTGCCATTATATAAATTGTTTATGAAAATAATAACTTCAAATTGATTTTGTTAAATTTAATAGATTATATTTTGGTATAAACAAAATAAACATATTTATGTCATATAACATTTAATGTTTTATAAACAGGTGGGACACCATTGGATCCTAATGTATCAATACCAAGTAATGTTCCTGATAAAAGATTAAGTTCATCACCTAACAAACAGAAAACTCAATCATCAAGTTCAAGACAACCATCTATTTCTGCAGTATACGATACCTCTATTGGGAGTCAGGAACAAATTGTTGAGAAGGCAAAACAAGTACGTAGGCCTACATTCTATATAATGTTTTATATTAAAAAAAGAAGAAAAAAGATATTTCAATCTTTTCTATTGCTTGTATAATTAAATATAAGGCTTACTAATAAGTGGTTTACTATTTTTAAAATTTCACATAATTAAAGTTATCAAGAAAAAAATAATCAAAATTGGTGATCTAATGAATAGCAACAAGTCCACAGCACATAACAAGAAATGGTTAACACCAGGGAAAACCTACAGGTTTTCTACCAATGTGTGCCAATGATTTAATGGGAGGGATGAACAACATTCTTCCTCTCAGAAGTTTAGTGCAGGTCTTTGTAGTCCTGTCTTGTGATGAATCAATTAAAAAATAAAAATTATTTGCTCAATTTGTTATTCAGTTTCTATTAATGGCCTTATTTCTATACTGGTTAGCTGATAGATTGTCCGTATCTTTATATATAATGCTTCAATTTTTTTTTTATTTAAGTTCTTTCTCGTATTATCTTTGTCTCTTCCTAATTGAATTTATATTTTTTGACCAAGTGGCTATTTTCCAGATATCTGCTAGGTCTAAATTGTGTTTAATAATTCTCATTTTTAGAGGTGTGAAGTCCCGAATAAAAATTTTTGGTTTGGCTCTGGTGGGATGTTGCCTAACATTGTTTTAATTATTGAAAGTGGTGTATATTTTATATATCCTAGTAATGTGCCTAACTTTTTCTAATCATTGTTGTGTATTCGTTTCAATAAATAGTATTTGTTATAATCTTCCCAAATATATTATGCTCTTTAGTAATCAGTAAGAAATCTTTTATGTTAAAGGACATAGTTCTTTAAAATCAGCTTTATGATTTTATCAAATTTCTGTGAGATATTAAGTTCAATAACCTAGGCCAGTGGGTAAATGGGAAATGGTCTAAGATTAACACAAAATGAAAATTAACCTTGTTCTTTGTCATGAAAAACTCTATAAAGTACGAGTTACACTTAGTTTCTTCTGTCATGACCAATTAAATATGAATAAGTTAGGCTGAGAGGTTCTATTAAGAGCCTCTTTATATTTATTGGAACTATGTATGTATAATGCAAGAATGGATAAGCCAGTTTTATCAAACACTTGGATGAATTTGTAAATTGAAAAATAAGAATTTATTGTTTATCATATTGTCAGTTGATTCAGAATGTTCAATTGAAGAGCAATTTAATGTGTGGATAAAAAAGTGAGAATTATATGAGAATTTTCAGCTGTTTAAAAATAAACAATTATATTTTATTCCACATTTATACACTTTACTTTTGTCAAATAATTTGAATACTCTATCTCTCTGTAGGTAGGTGTTTAGTCCATAATAATAAATTTAGTATTAATTAATATAATTTTAGAACAATCATACATAAATATACACTTAACACCTATCTACAGATTAACAGAGGAATGACTTCAAAATTCCTACTTCCATGGCCCCCTTTCTCCTACATTTATAAGTTTATATTGACTATATAGTTGAAATTTTCAATTTTGATTATTTTTCCATAATGTTATTTTCATGTTACCATCTTATTTCCCAATTTTGATAAAAAGTAATTAGAACATAGTGGGTACAATGTTTGTAGCTTTATAAACTGTTTTCTGGTTTACAAAACATAGTTTATCTGTGCAAGGTTAGCAGATTTAGGTCATTTAATACTATTTTTACATAAGAATATAATCTTTTGTTGCAACAAAATACAATCAGAAACATCAACTTTTCATGGAAATGGATAGTTTACGCACACATATTGAATTTAACTGTATCTGATGATGTCTTGTAGCTGAAACATTTTGTATTTTTCCCACATAAAAATTACATTATATAATCTGATGTCTTGTAGCAGAAACATTTTGTACCTTTTCCAATGTACAAATTACATTATAAAAATTATATGATTATGTCTTGTAGTCGAAACGTTTTGTACTTTTTCCCATGTACAAATTACATTATAAAAACTATATGATGATGTCTTGTAACCGAAACGTTTTGTATTTTCCCATGCACAAATTACATTATAAAAAATATATGATGATGTCTTGTAGTCTAAATGTTTAGTATATTTTCACGTACAAATTACATTATAAAGAGTATCTGTTAACCTTTTAGAGACCGTGCGGACGATCTATCGTCCGCACATACGATGCGAAAAAGACCGAGCGGACGATCCATCGACCGCACGTAAATATGCGAAAAAGACCGAGCGGACGATCTATCGTCCGCTTTTGTTTTTATTATTTTAACGTGTTTACAATAATAATAATCAAGAAATTAATTGGTATAAATGTATATTTTAAATAATGTTTTTATAAACACCCTAAAGCAGCTAGTCTATTCTAATATTATTACAAGTTAACTTTATATAAAATGACGAAATCAAGGCTGCATTGTAAAGTAGTCAACTGTCAAACAGATATGCTGTTTGTTTACATTCTTAGTTGAGACAGTCGTGTTAGCTTTTGAAGTTGTGATTCATCTTGTATTTTCGTGTTGTACTATTTTAAGTTAATTTTATCTGTTAATTAGTTAATTAGTGTAGTTTTATTGTTTATTGTGCATGAGTGACAATTGTGACAATGAGTGACGAATTGGCTAGGACAAGTGAAATAGACCGTGAACTTGCATTGACGATGATATAAATAAATTACCGGATTTTTTCAACAGTGACGATTCTGACTTGGACAAAACATACTATCCTGACGATCAATCAACATCAGCATTACTATTTCCAGAAAATGTGAGTAGTGACAGTTCGGATGAAAGTGAAGTTAGTTTTCAGGTTAGGCCTAATACACAAAAAAAAATCCATGACTAGGCTATCACGGTTTTTTGTCCCTAAAATGTTCATTTTTCATTATAATTGTTTTAAAATTGGCATTTTTATAGTTCAATGTATAATAAATAAAAAAATTAGGTTTACCACATATAAATTATTTTCAGTTTTTGAGATATTCTGTCACACATTAAAATCTAAAATTAAAAAAAAAAAAATTATAAAATTTAAAAAAATTATCTTTTCATTTGCTTTTAAATAAATATTTTGTGTTTTAGTCAATTAGAGCAATTAAATACTAAGAAAATGACACCAAAATTATTTTAATATCTTGTTTCTAAATGATTCTACGATTTTTTTCCTAAACGTCTACAAAAACGCTATTTTAGGCATGGTCTTTTTTACATAGTATAAATTAGAACCAATATGGCGGAAAACATAATGCTCCTAAAATTCCTAAAAATAAGTCTGGTCCTTAAAGGGTTAATGTCTGGGTAGCCGAAAATTTTTAATTTCTACTGTTATTAACTAAAATGTTCATTTACCATAGTTTGTTATGTAGGACCCAAAATTTAGTAAATTTGAGTTAATTTTAATCTTCTAATAACGCCCAATTTTAGAATTTGTAACAATATGGAGTGTTTCATGTTTGTATATATATTTGAGTCTCAACTTTCAACCAGTCACATATACTAGTCTCAACTTTTATCCAGTCTCAAGTTTTAAAAAAATACAGAGCTTGTAAATTTCTTGCCCCATAAAGTAGCAAGAAATTTTCATAAGTCTAAATGTCTCTTATATGGGTTCACATTTTTAAATACCTTACAATTTTTATGATTTTATATTCATCTATGATTTTTCTTATATAAGGTATAAACACTTCCATGGTTTGGGCTATTTTAAGATATGATTTTATATGCTGAGATTTTATATTCACCTGATTCACTCTAATATAAGGAACACTTACATTGTATGGGCTATTTAGGCATTTGATATGGTAAAATTGAATTTTAATACCTACAACTTTACAGATTGTATATTATTAGAGACTTTTTCTAAAATATATGCATTAACAGTTTCAGAATTTGGCCTATGTTCTAAGAGGCATTGATAACATTTTAGTATCATCAAATATTTTAGTGATTTACAAACACTCTTTAGTTATGCGATTTCTAAACAGACTTGTACATTTTAGATATATTGTGTGAACTCCTTTGTAGGGTTTATTGTCAACTTTAAAATGCTTAACTTAATCAATTTAAACTTCTTTTTTTTTCTTTTTCTTTTTTTTTCCTTCGTCTTTCAATATTACAGTGATCTCTGAACTGTGTAAATAATCTAATAAATTCCTCAATTTAATAAAGTATATATAATCAAACTCTTAATAATCAAAATTGACTCATTTCACTCTACTGGAACCTAAATGTTGTTTTTATGATTTTTTTTTTTAATATACATTTTTTCATGGTTCATCACTATTTACACATCATATTAAACAAATTATATGTCTGGGAAAAAGTCGGCAGAATGTATAGTTTAGGCATAACTTAGATTTTAATATTTACCTTATAATGGCTCTGTACCAAAACTTTCAATTTTTTTTCTACTTCTAACATTAGTCTGAAGTTTGGGGGCTATTATTTTAGACTAACAGTTGTAACACATTTGGGGGCCCAAAATTAAAGAAATTTGAAAATTTCATTAATTTTCAAATTTACATGGAGCGTGAAAGAAACAAACTATTTTGAAGTCCTTCTTCTGTTAATCTATAGATAGGTGTTTAGTCTATAATGTATAATGGTTCTAAACTTATATTAATTAATACTAAACTTATTATAGACTAAACACCCTACCTACAGAGAAATAGAGAGTGGTAAACTAAAAAAGTAATCTTCATATTTTATTTTTAATGTTGCTATATATTTATTTTATGCTAAAAATAGTTGGGTGTATGCTACAAGCAGTTTTTTTGAGGCAACCAAATTTGAGTTGTCTTTGAATAATTTTATAGTTACTCGTACAATGAAAATGTGTTGTATGATGCTGGTAAAAGTAGATTTCGAATACTTCTCATTGCTATTGTTATTTGCTTAGTTTAATACAAAGTTATTATTTCTTTTATATATTTATTTTATTGTTATGGAATTTTATTTTCCTAGGAAGCACATGTCATACAAAGGATAGGTGAACTACAAAGAGAAGGTTTGTGGGCAGAAAAGAGATTACCCAAGGTGCATGAACCCGCAAGAGCAAAAGCTCATTGGGACTACTTGCTGGAAGAGATGGTGTGGTTGGCTGCTGATTTTGCTCAAGAGCGGAAATGGAAGAAAGCTGCTGCAAAGAAAGTAAGTAGTATTTATATTTTACTCTTTTCATATGTTTTTTTATATTTAGATAAGATTTGATCAAGTTTGTCTGGCTGTCTACTCTTTATAACGACTTGATTGATTTTGACAAAATTTGATAAGCATTTTTGAAATTTATTGAGAGAGTTTAAGATTTAACTAAATTTAGACATATTTGTTATAAGAAAATATAATTTGTAATCAGTTTTAACAATTTGATTGTTTTTCTCAGCACATACCTTAATAAAATTATTAGTTAAAACCCCATAAAAATGCTAAATTTGGAATACTGGTAAAAAAATTAAACAATCATCGTCATAAGTGTCATATCTGGTGATTTCCATAATGATATTTTGGATAAATGTGAAAGTTTAGGATTGATATCAAGGTTCAAACACCATTTAAAAGATTTGAAGTTGGAAATATTGATCTGCAAAACACCTTAACCACCATTTAAAAGATTTGAAGTTGGAAATATTGATCTGCAAAACACCTTAACCGCACCATTAAAAATTGTGTTACATTTTTTCATCAAGACTAACAAAGAATGCATATAGACATTTCATGGTGTCTACCAACTGGGAAAAAGCAGGGATTTTTGAGTAGTTTGATAAATTAGGGAAAAAGGCAGGAAATTATTTAATATTTGGGGAAATCGAAGCTTTTGGAGACCATATCAGCCAGAACAAATTTGCCCAAGATCTGTTGTTGATGAAAGGACTACTTCATCATGGTAGAACAAAAGAATATCAGAAAACTTTTGGTAATTATGAGTATTAAACTAAATAGTTCGTGTTGGGTCAGTTTATCCTGACGTCCAGTTGCAATTTAGCTCAATCGTGTTGCGATTTACCAAGAGGAAAATTGTGTTTAACCCAGAGACACGAATGTTACTTAACACACAATAGTTTTATCACATATACATCGCCTTTTTTATATAATTATACGTACCTAATTATATTATTTAGGTTTATATTATTTATAAACCTAAAATAATTTTAGAAGAAAAGACACTAAAGATTTAATTTAATTTGTATAAGATGCTGAAAAATAATTTCATCAAATGATGATTTATTTTAATCTTTGGCCAAGAACATTTAGTTTATTGAAGAATTATAATAAATTGATCAAATATATTTGTAATTTGAAAACAATTTCGTATCACAAAATCTATTAAAAATTTAGCAGTAAAAGTCTTTTTCACCGTTCATTGAATGAAAAATAAGTCTTGTTCATTTATGTTTTGAAATTGTGTATAGAATAATTTACTGTTAATCAAGTAGTTCATTTTATTTTTTGGTGAACTTTTAATTGTCAAGCTTGAATAGTTTATAGAAGTATGAATTGGCGGTTACACTTATCCTAACTAACCATTATGTTGGTATTATAGTTTTGTTCTAACAAACAGATGTTCTCAGATACAATGCTGACTTGATAATATTTTTCTAACAAAAATAATCAGTGGTAGTCAACATTACTGATGGATCGTAATCAGTAATAATCATTTAACATAAATGTTGTTGACGTATTGTTACTAGTTAATTATAAATTATCCCTATATTTTTTATTTATTTTTACTGTTTGAATTTAATAACTTTTCACAGTCAAGTATAATGAATTAGTGGGGTGAATGATTAGTTTATTTCATGGTGAGCTCTAATCGGTATGAGGCATATGAATTGGTGAATACGTCTTCTATCCTTGTGCTTTGTATACATACTGGATAGTATCAAAATATAAACTTGGATGACTACTGCATAAAAGGAATGTACATGACAAATTGTCTTGATAACATTTAAGGATTAAAATCTTCAAAAATATTCTATGTAATGTAAAATTTTGTTTAGTTTATAAAATATTTGATTCATGTTTTCACCTACTTTATTTTCTATCTGTTTATTTTTATTTGCAGTGTGCTAGAATGGTACAAAAGCATTTTCAAGAAAAAGAGCAAATGGCTCAGAAGGCTGTGAAAAGTAAGGAAATGCAACTTAAAAGGATAGCAGGGTGTATGGCGAAGGAAATTAAGCAATTTTGGGCAAATGTTGAAAAGGTAAGGCTCTTGTTTTTGTTATTCTAGAGTCAGTGTATTGTTTTTAAAGCACCGACTCATTATGCTATAAACGTATATTGGTTATATTACTGATTTGAAATTTTGGTTTGTATTGAAACTACATTGTTTTGCAAGTTATGTTATGTAGCATTTTAGGATATCACTATATTTATAACTTGAAATCAATTTTCTGTGTTTAGTTGGTTGAATATAAACAACAGACTAGACTAGAAGAGAAAAGGAAAAAGGCTTTGGATCAACATCTCAGCTTTATTGTTGACCAAACAGAGAAATATTCTACTTTAGTAGCAGAGAGTATGAATAAAACTGGAGCTGAGAGCGTATCTCAATCTTTATGTTCTTCCCGTGCTCCTTCGCCAACTAGGCATTCCTCTGACAGTATGTATTTTTCTAATAAGTACTTTATATAGGAATTTCAAGTGATTAATTTTATGTTGATTACAGGTAATGTCTTCTTGAACTTTAAAAATTTTTTGTATTGTATTTGATCTATGCCACATGAATTAAAATAGGAACTTGAAATTTTGTCCATATTTTATGCTCATTAGAAACACATTATAAATTCATTGATACATTTTAGAATGGTTATCATTTTAAACAGTTTTTGTATTTATATTTTGAGTGCTCTCTATGATAAAAAATAATGATGTTATTAAAATAGTAATAATTACATCAGTAGTTTTTAAAATGTAAACAATAATTGTAATATGCAAAATACTTATCTATAAACCAAGCTAACATGCACTTTAGGTGCTAAATATTTGTTGACTAGGTTATAATATGAAGGTTATAAAACATACACAGGTTCTTGAAATGGCTTTTACAAGGCTTAACGACAAAAGTTATTCCTTCATATACTACAATATTCTACAAAAGAGAGGAGTATGGAGTAAGTCGTGAGGAGTCGTTGGAGAATAGATATGAATAAATTTGATTTCTTCATTGAGTAGTTAGCATTGTCAAATTGGTGTAGTTTGATCTCCATTATCTTATAGAAAAAATAAATAATGCAAAACTTTAAAAAATAATGAGAGTATGAAATATATATTCACGAAAAATATCAAAGGGTAGAATTATCCATTAATAATGAGTGAAAATTACTATATATAAAATTGAAAATATACAATGTTGAAATTAAAGAAAAATTAGGGGTCGGCGAAGCTTCAAAATTGTCAAATCGATTTGATCTCTGTTCGGTTTGCAAAATTATTTCAACTCAGAACAGATTTGGTTTTGTTTACCATATAAATTATAATATTTGTCTAGGACAAAGTTTCAAGACCAAAGTCCAAGTCCAGGTATGAAACCATTATGTTGTTTTCTGGAAAAAAAGACCCATTAGGCTTGCACAATGGTCAATAGATGTCATTTCCTGTTGACTTATCAGTTCAGTAAAAACTTTTATATAAGAAAAAAAATACTAAGATTTTCATTTCAAGATACAAATTAATAATTTTTAACTATTTAGAGATATTAAATTATTACTATTATTCCATTATTTTATTCTTGTTTTTTGTACGTCAGACATATTCAGAGTGAGTGTAATATTTTTAATTACAAAAACTTCAAAAATACCTTCCTAGGCCTATATAACTCTTTATCTGTGGAAAGAATATAAGAAATCGAATTAAACATGCAAAATAATTACATAACAAAGTATTGAAAGCAGTGAGTCGCAACAGTTTGTTTACGATTTAACCCCCCCCCCCCAACTGGCTTGTGTTAAAGGTTTCGTTTTCTTAAAAAATCTATAAAAAATTATTAACTTTATACAAAACCTAACTTTTAAGACATCATTTTTCTCAGAAAGATGCATAGAAGTTATCTGTATAATGGAACAAATTTATATGTAACGGTTTTGGAGTAAGTATGTTAGAAATCAAAAAATGAAGTTAAGATTTTACAGAAAAGTCTAATATAATCAAACAAACAAAATTTTAATATATTTTTTTCAATATGTACAAAAGTTTTGGAATGTAATTCAGGGTGTCCAGCAGCCTTGAAAATCGAAAATTATGTTTGAAATTTTTGCGTCAGGAAAAATCCTTGAATTTTGCCTGTCGGAAATTTTTTCACAGGAAGATTTAAAGTTAAGAATTTGGTTAAAAAAAATTCACAACACAAAACTAATTTTGACAATGGAGCTTGTAAATACTAAATAATTTTTTACCCCTTTTTAATATATTCGGAGTAATGATTCGGTCTCGTAACAGTGGATGAACATTGCTCGTATACAATAATAGCGCTCATTCTCTGTATTGCAGTCCAGTTAGGTCGACTTAAAAGAAAAGCAAACACTTTCCATTTATATTGACATGTTTATAGTGAGTATTGACCGTCATTGAAAAAAATCGATCATTATATATTGAAATGGAAGTTTATATATATTTTGATTTAGTCAAAAAAGAGTTGTTTACTACTCTAAATCATGCCTCGTGCCGTCACTAAACACATGATGACATGATTGCCTCGTACCGTCACTAAACAGATAACATGACTGTATAGATCCTGGCGCGAATACTGGCACTTGGGCTAACCGCTACTAACCTGATTAAAAACATCAGTACTACCGGCGAGTAGATAAGCCAGTTCCATATTCCAATTGTATACATTTCAACTTATATCAGGTCTTTTTTAAGATTTTATAATTAGCTTGACATGTTAATAAAGCTTAGAATCGATCTCATTTATAATACCAAAGAATTAGATTGGAATAGAAAAAATGGGTTTAAGAAGACTACATTTACTTATAAAAAATATCTTTTGTGCAAGTAAATAAATGAATATAAATAATAGCATGTAAATTGTTTTGTGAAAAGTATATTTGTCAAATCACAGCTAAAAATTCAAAGCTTTATTTGAAACTGGTTGAACTTGAAAAAGCAAAAGTTTTCGCCTGTGACACTGTTTGGGACGGAGAGGGAGTAGCCAACAAAATTTTTGTCTAAAGGTTGTCCCGCTTTAGAAAGTTTGGGAACCACTGTCATATAAAATTACTTTAAAAATATATATTAACCACAGAAAATTGATAGTAGATTTTTTAGTAAGTCCCCCCTCTCTATTTTTCTGTTCTTTATTCCATAAAAAATATACCTTTGTTTGGATTTTTAATGATAAGACCTTTTTTTAAATGATAAGGCAGTTAGAACCGTTCTTACAACATTTTAACTATCTTAGGTAGTAAAAAAAAAAAATACAATTGAAATTAACATTATTTAATAAAAAATTCCTGTGTATTTCAAACTGGTCGATTTGGATCTTCATATATATTTTTTCTTTTAATACACGATTAAAATTTTTAATGGTAAAACAAATTATAAATATTTATACTTTTAAGTGTTAGAGTTTTTAAGACTATTTTTTGATCATACTTATTTATAATTTTAGTTGAATTTGAGCCTGGAGGGTCATCGAGTGATGATGAGGAGACAATAGCCAAAGAAGAAGCTGAAGAAGTTGAGGGAGAAGCGGACCATAGTGCTGAAATAGAGATGTTACAAAAAGAATCTGAACTACCTTTAGATGAATTATTAAAAGACTATTTAGATAATAGAGAAAATATAATAGTGGATGAACCAAGTTCGCAGGTTAGTTATCTGTCATTTAACCATTGTATTCCAAGTTTTGGCGAACGTTATAAAAGAATACATATTTTATGTATCTCTCGAAACCTTTTCACTGTGTAGATTCCATTGTTATTTACTTGGTTTGGAAAAATATGGCATTTGTGAGTTATTTTTTGTCGGATTTAGTCTCTTATGTCTCGGGTGTACAGATTATAGTTGTTTTGTCAAATAAAATCCTTGCATGTCTTCTTTAGCTTATAAATGGCCTGAATCTATTGGTCACATTGTGATACCTTGTCCCAGTATTCTGACAACTATTATTTTTAGAGTGAACAATGTTTAACAACTTGAAACCTAAACATTTCAGCAAGTCATGGATATAGTCAGAAAAATCTTTTAAGGGGAGGAATGGGGCTGAATTTTAATAGTAATGTAATGTTTTGTTAAATAAAATCTGTTTAACTATTGTTAAATTTTGGGCCAGTTAAATTACAAATATATTTGTTTAACATATAAATCAAATTTGACATTGGGTTCTTTAAGTACAAATCCATTAATTTTAAAATAAATTTTCAAAATGTTGAAATCTGAAGTCTGCAAACTAACGAACTTATTTGCCTATTTATATTTATTCTGTCATTTACCAACTGAGGAACATCAAACTGGACGAGATTGCAAAAACAGAAATAAAGTATGAAGCCATTTTTTTCACTTTGAGATTTTAATGTTGTTGTGACAGAATTTCAAGTCACACTGCTCTTGCTTAGATTTTTTACCATATTTATTCTTTTACATTTACAATTTGCAATGGTATCAGATGGTCATTTGTTAAGTATTTTGTGCTATTTAATTTTAATTCTATACATAGTAAAGTTGTCATAATCTTTTAGTTTGTAATCTTGAACACAATTTTCGATTGTTCAATATTTTAAAATTGTGTCGAGGGTTAACACACAATTTTATTTGAAAGGGGGAAGAGGTGTTTAAAAAAGAACTTTTTATTTCTACTGATCATTTAGGATATGAATTATCCAGTTATTGGATTCCATGGTGTGATTAGAAACAAATCTCTTTTATTACTTTGTTGTGCAAAATAATTTAACCTAACTTAATCTATTTCAGGATGATGAATTTCATGCATCAGGCGAATCTTCAGACGATGATGAAGAAACTATTAAAGAACAAGAAACTGCAGAGGGTAAAATTGATTATAAACAAGAACTGGTTGATCTAGAGGTAATACATGTTCTAAATAGTTTTTGCTACAGTTTATGCTTGTTAGTTTTAAATGTTGTTTCAGCTGTGTTAAATGATTTTAAAAAAATTACCAACCGACTGTAATGAACTCTCTAATTTTAAAGAAACATGTTCTGTATATATATATATATATATAAATATATATATATATATAACTCATCTTTATATCTTTCACAATTCTAATGCTTGTCTCCTTCAATATAGTCCTTATTCGTGTGATCCAGTCTTGTTTTCCACTGGTCGAAGGTGTAGAGCAGATCAGTTTCAGCTATTTCAACACATCTGCCATTTTCTTTTTTACTCTATCAACTGCCTCAAAACATGTTCCTTTATGCACAGATATCACTGGGGGAAAAAAACAACTTTGTGTCAAATTTCGAGAATATGCTGAATATTTCAGTGTAGTAATAATGTGTTTGTAGCCAATAACTGCTTCATAAGAGGCGGATTGCTTCAATGTGTGAAAGCGGATTGTCCTGATGAAAAACGAATCTCTTTTCTACAGTTTATGGTAGTTTTTTCTAATTCTCTCAGCTTTGTCAAATTTTCTTTATAATAATACTGATTTACTTTTATGTCTTCTGAAATCCATTCTTATAAAATTACCTTTATATATGTGCAACATTTCGATCTAGTTAGTGAGAACAGATACATTTCTCGAATTCTCGATCCGGTAAAAATTTCCGGACTATAAAGTTTTTAAAATTTATATAGTTCCATTGAATTATGTATGTCTCAAATATAAAGTTTATTTATTTTTCATTGTGGTAAATTGTGTTGTCATAAGGTTAGGGTGTTGGCATAAAACCCACTTCCTAAACATAGATGTATCACAGCCTTCTATAGAAGAACGTCCAAGTTGTAATAGAATGAATCAAGCATGCTGCAAATGAAAGAAGTCTTCTGAATGATAAAGATTGTCAGATTCGAAAATTCAAGTCATTTTAGGAAATTCTCAAACCAAATATTTCTCAATATATGAATCCTATAATTATTATATAAAAATTTCAATTGTTTTTGTTCTATAAACAATGTGGCTTCACCGATCAGCTGGTTTCATTAGAGTTTGCCATACAAAATGCTCTTTTCTTGCGTCTGACACTGGTTGCAGTGTTTTTCGACCCGAAAAACGCCTATGGTTTTGAGAAGAAGTATTGTGAATATTTTAAAATCATGGGGTATAAATGGCAATATTCTTGCTTTTATAAAAAAACTTCCTTAGCAACAGGTATTTCAGAGTGCATGTTGGAACTATGTTGTTAGATAGTTATCATTTAGAGAATGGTGTCCCTCGGGGTAGTGTGCTGAGTGTGACCCTGTTGGCTGTGAAAATCAACAGTATGTGCAGTGCCCTGTCCGCTATTCTCTATTTCTTGACGATTTTGCAATATATATATATATATATATATATATATATATATGACTACTTGAGGTATGACAATTTTAAATAGACTGCAAAATTGACAGGATTCAAGTTCTCTGCTTCCAATCTATTGCTTTTATTCATCGAAGACTGAACCATTGGCCTTTATTATTTCTTGACGGAACACAACTCCAAACTACTGTAAGTGCTAAATTTTTAGGCCTAATATTTGATCATAGACTTTCTTGGATTCCACATCTATCTGATCTGAAAACACTGTGTAATAAAACACTTAACATGTTATGTGTTCTCAATGGAGAGCCGATAGGACTTGTTGTGCTTTTACCGTGCTCTTATTCGATAGCAGATTGATTACGGCTCCATAGTCTACTCATCCGCAGGACTATTAGCAATTAAGAACCTTGATTCGATACATAACTGCACTGCATATTGTTTCTGGAGCATTTCGTTTGAGTCCAGTTTCTTTCTAGAATACTTGCTGAGACTGTTGAACCATCTCTTTTTCGACGAAGACACCAACTATAAATAACATATATATATGCAGTCTATGCTCCAAACCGTATCATCCAGCTTATGACACTGTTTTTAATAATCCTTTGGCTGACAGATATGAATATCGTCAGATTAGTACTATTTGTATTTAGTAATGTTAGTACATTGGCATTAGAACATTTAGAGTCCTTGATTATTTGTGACTTCTACTTCCTCCAATGAATGAGTATGCTCCATGCTTTATTTCTTCATGGCTCGTTCAAATGCCAACTTTTGATTTTTCACTGCCTAGGTTCATCAATCACAATACTCTTGATGTAGTGTATTGTCATGAGTTTCACTATATATTTTATGAATACCCATCTAGTGAAATTATTTTCACAGATGGTTCTAAACTGGACAATAAAGTCGGTTGCACATATTACTCATCCGGTCGAATGTATATTTGTATTGATTACTCTCAGCTTATAGTGTATTTTCAGCCAAACTCTTGGCTATTTTAAAATGCCTGTTCCATCTGGTTTCCGTCACTATATTGTGTGTTCCGAGGTCCGATTCCAAAAGTGCTCTACAGGCTATCTAGGTTATGTATTCTAGGTTATGTATTCTAACAATCCCTTGGTTGAAAATAATCTGTATTCTAACAATCCCTTTGTTGAACATATTCTGGGTACATATACAAACTTCAGTTACACGACATGGGAGTATCCTTTTGCTGGGTACCTGACCATTGTGAAATATCAGGAAACACAAAAGCTGATGAAGCGGTATAGGAAGCTACAAGTCATATGCCAGTCACACAGCTTGTTGTATCTGACTTTGCATCGACACTTAAATTAGTTTTAAATACATAATGGGAGGAAGAATGAAGAAATACACAGTCCAATAAGTTGAGAGAAGTAAAAAGGCACTGTCCGTGCATGGAATACATGCATACGTGGCAGTCATCGATATTATTTACCTATCAGATATTAATGTATAATAATTTTGTATTAGAAAAAACATATTATTAAAAAGTATTTTATGTACATACAAACTTTTAGTATATTGATAGTAATTTTACATTGCTTTTTAAATTATAAAAAAAATGTAAAATATAGGTATCTCTATTTTTATCAAAGGTGTAAGAGAAAAGTATAAGATTAAATAAATGTTTTAATATTACTAGCAGCTGTTATTGTTTTTACACCATATTATATCTCAACTAAGTATGGAGTGTTATTAAATTTGACATTTCGGCCTTAACATTGAAATTAAATACATTTTGAAAAACTATATAAATGACTGTGTCTATTACTTGTTTTTGTCACTGGATTACTTAACAGATTTCTATTGAAATCTACTTGAAAATAGTTTTTGAAATAATGATTTAAACTTTTGTTGGTAGTCTTGAGGTTTATTGATTTGTTTAGAATGTCATAATACTGTATTATTTTTTAGATGGAAGGCCAAATGTCTCTTGATGAACTAGTGGCAAAGTATGGAGCACGAGAAGAGACAGTTATTAAAGAAGAACCATTATCTGAAGTTGAAGGTAATTAAACTTAATTCATTCAGAGTTATGGCCGAAGTTAAGGAAAAGGTTACATCTCAATATCACTTTGCTAGAATTGTTTTCAAAATTGGGCTTTTTACACCCCATGGATGTCGATGTAACAAATATAAATTGTATCAACCTGAAGGATTGATAAAATGAAACGAAATTTGGAAGTTAGGCCGAAATTTTAAATAAAGAAATGAAAGGAGAACTTACCAGTCTGCTAAAACAAAGAACATGTTTCACCAAGCAAAAGAGCTGTGAGTGGTGTACTTATGAAATTATTCCGTTTACATTAAGGATATAATATATAATATATATTAGATTTTGTATGGACAGGAGGCACAAGTGTTAGGATTGGTTCCTTTAATTGCCTGGGTTCTTTAACTTTCAATATAATCAGTGGTTCAGTACTCAATTAATCTTCATTAACAATTATTATTAAGAATGACTATTTTATTAAGAATGACTATTTCTTATCTTAATACAATACTATAATATCCTTATTACTATTAATAGTCCAGAACATAATTGTTGTGACTCACAGATCTGATTCTACGTTATATTTTCAAATTATTTGTCTCTGAAATAATTACAAGGTTTATACACGAAGTTTGCTCACCCTGCTTGCCACTCATGGATGCTCGTCTGAAGTCTCAATACCTCAATACTCCTAGGTAGCTCTTACTCGCCAAGTCCGTCTGGCTATCTTCAAAAATTCCTGCAGCACCTTCCCTTGATCAATCTTGGCCCACTGACCAAGTTTTCTCTCACCCAAGGGTTTATATATATGTTTTTAGCATCAATGATATACTGTATATATTTACATCTGAATGTTTTGGTTATAATAATGGTTAAACTATGCGTTTTAAACCAGAAACGCCATCACTGATTCTAAGTAAATACAACAAAAAACTGTTTATTTTGATATTGCACATACTTCGACGTATCGCTCTAGTTGAATTGAAGTACTGATCAGGTAATGTGAAGTTCTGTAGTTGGCTAGAATGTCAAATTCAGAGCAAGTGAAGGCTCCAAAAACTACAACTGATCCCCTCTATTTCAAAAGGGACTCTTATTGGTTTCTCTTTCAGCCAATTATAATTTGTCGAATACAAATTCTCCTATTGATACTCGAACTCGTCGGTGGACAAACATTGCACTGATTTTTCATATTTAGAAACTTTTTTTTTTATGAATAATTAAATTTTTTATACACATTAACATAACATACAGTTATAATATTTAAATCCTATATTTATTTTTAATATGTTTTTCATCCATACAAACACTCACTTATTGTTCTGCAACATTAACCAATTATTGAAACTTGTCTGTCCGTCTATACCTCATTATGATTCATGATTAACACCATTATGACCTAAGTAATTTACTGAACAATGACCTTCTGAGCAAGGTATCAACCCGACATTTAATCCAAAAAATGTGGAATGTTACAGAGTATATTTTCCAATGAAAGTTTTTTATAGGGTTGAGGGAATACAAGATTGACCAACTACTCCCAATACCGATCCTTCGAGATGGATACCTCCAGTTTCCTGATACTATGAGGGAGTGTTGGTATAATACGAAAAGGGATTGTGTAGGGAGTAGAGGGAGAGGGGGAAGAAGAAACAATAAATGATCCAGATATTAGGAAGTGGGAGGGGGTATATTAAAAGAAAGTGTGGAGGGGTGAGGAAATGAGTAATAAGCCTTGAAAGATATATGGTAAAATAATTGTTCCCTTTATTTACATTGGACAAATTGCCATGTATTTATGATATGAATTTTGATCTATGCTATACGAATATTGTATACGGCAGAGTTGACGAGATGTTTTTTGTCTTTAAACATGGGGAAAAAAAAAAATCTTGCAATAAATGTTATATAGCATAGTTTTGGAAAATGTAAATTTGCACATTGTATGAACATCTAAAAATTTGAAAAGTTAATGCTTTTGATTTTTCAAATGTGGGATTTCATGATTTCACTATCTGAAAGGAAAATTGGATGTTTTTTTTGTGATTATAAGAAAATATAACAAACACATTCAAGGCTAGTTTCTCCCTACCTTGTTATTAGGCTAGATACATTGGTCTGTTGTTTTTCTATTTTTAGCCTTATTTGAGTTATAATAGACCTCTTGATTGTTTTAAATATCTTTTTAATCAGAATTATTATAAAATCAAAATGATATTAAAATATAAGAATGTGTGAATAAAAATGTTTGAATGTGGTATGAAGGAAGGATGTGTAATGATAAAAAGGTCACCTGTGATTTCCGTTATCAGAGTCTTTCCTGTTGCTCGGTGTACTATCCAATCTGCATTTCTGAGTTATACTATATACATCTTCGCCAGCTAAGAGTTGTGTCACACATCCTTCTGATATCCGATATCGTGGCAGAAAACATGCTTGTGTGCACTGGTTGACCATCATCCAACTGCTTCCAGTTATTGTCCTGACTGATGTCCTATCCATCACATCAATCATAGTGTTCTGATATAACATTTAGGCGTAGTTCTCCTAGCGCAATGTAAAGGCAACATACTCATAAAAGGTTCT
This sequence comes from Aphrophora alni, assembly GCA_963513935.1. NCBI lineage: Eukaryota > Metazoa > Arthropoda > Insecta > Hemiptera > Aphrophoridae > Aphrophora > Aphrophora alni. The sequence continues at coordinate 21,329,513 of OY740772.1, read as the reverse complement.
ATGACTTCAGCGCATCCACAATGGAATTATCGTGATATACGAGTATATACCGAAAGTGACAGAACTACTTACTTGTTTTTATTGTTTTAAAATTGGTAAATTATACATTTTTGTAGAAATGCCAAGTTATTCATGTTTATTGAATAATTCTATAACAGTCAAATGGAATTAAAATAATTATTTTAGTTTTTAATTAACTTAATTAACACACACACACACACACACACACACATATATATATATATACATCAATCTATATATATATATATATATATATATATATTGATTAGATTTTGTATGGACAGGAGACAGGCTTACCTTGGAAAGTGGTCCTTTGTATTACCTAATAGTACAATAGTACACAAGTAAGAAAACACACACAAAAAAACACTAAAGTTCTGAAATATTTCGTAAACACTGTTCACTTTCTCAATCAGTAGAGTTAAGAAGAAGACTTATATGTATGTGTGTGTGTAGATGAACAAATGGAAACAAGTCAAAATGGTGAAGATGAGTCAATGGATGTAGAAGATGAAGATGAAGAAGAAGAAGACATTGAAGAAGATCCAAGTGATGCTGAAGTAGGCACAGATCTCAGTTTGTTACTTAATGAAGATTCTACTTTCCCTGTGCAGGTAAATTTCAAACAATAGAATTCTTAACAATAAGACACATTTCAATTATATTATTAAAAGAAAAGTATATGTACTGTAGTATGCATAAAACCTAACATTAGAGTTTGATATAAGTTAAAATGTTCAGTTCAAATCTAAAAATTTAAGCTTTATATATATATATATATATATATATATATATATATATATATATATATATTTAACAGTATAAATCTTTTTATAAATCGAAAAATCTTATAATTTTTACGAGTTGCTTGTAAAATCAAAGGTACAAAGCTATACCAGGGTAGCCACACTAGGAGAAGACCTTAACAAATTAAGAAAAAATTGCTTAAAGTGTGCGGAAATTATGTTTATATCTTCACATTGATGTTATTTCACCTCAAGGAATAGGTTTTTTTTTGTCGATGAAAGTGATCATTTTTGCATGGTATGAATTTCAGCTTCAAAGTTTGAAAAGGAAGCTGAAAGAGGATGAGTTGTCCTTTCTCCAACATAAAGGTTCATGGAGAAAAGATTATAAGTGGTACTAAGAGAAAGACTAGTCACAAAACATAACTGCCTCTTTCTAAATGGCCCGTTTGTCTGATTTTTCTTCTTCTATTCAAGAAAAGACCCAGAAAAAACATGGAAAGTTAAAGCATTTTATTATTAAAATTTTATAGCCATTCTTGCTCAAATTTGTATTTGTGTTTTTCTAAATAATTTTATGAAGTTATCTACTTTTATGTGTTTTCTTATTTAATTTTTAGCCTGAAGGAAATGAAGCAACAGATAAAGAGATAAACGATGTTGCAGCTTTGGCTGAAAGTATACAGCCTACAGGGAACACATTAACAACTACTAGTGTGAGTATTAATATAAATCATTAGTGTTAATTTAAATTTAGAAACACTCAGGTTTGAGTAAGACGAATGATCATGGTTGTCAGTTTTGATTGTCTATACGGTGTTGTATTAGGAGTAAACCTAATTTCTACGGGTTCATTAGATAGTCAAAAACATGAATCAATAACAAATTTGTGATTCAAATTACTAATATTAATTTATTATTCCCTTCCCTATAGTTATTACAATTTCTTTAGGCCTAAATAATTCTATGTTTATTGTTTTACATCAGTTTAACATATTATAGTCCTATCTCTAATATTAAATCATTCAAATGCAATTTAAAACATTATCAGTCCTAATCAGACTTTTAAATCTTCAATCCAGAGCAATGGCAAATTATTGAATTTAATAACTTTTGTTTTCTAAACAAATGAATCTGCTCACCTTCTCAATGCGAATCTCTATAAACTGCCAGTGAGTCCCCTTCGCAAGTACTTTCCTGGGCTCCGTCTTTCTGGTGACCAGCAGCTTTTCCTTGTCCCCACCAAATGTCTTGGGTTCAACTGACCCTCTTTGTAGGTCATTAGCAGTTTTTTTAGAACTTCATTATCCTGGTAATGTTAATAACCTGCAAGCTAGGCAGTTGCGACACTTTTTGAATTTTTTCCCAATAACTATTACAAGTCTGATATGAAGTTTTAACTCGTGGTAACATTTCACTATTTATTGTTAATACAATTATTCTAAACTAATAATAAATAATTTCTTATAATACATCCTAACAGTTTAGTCCATATCTACTTATAGTTTGCAATAGTTTTCACACTAGACCTAAACATTTTTGTGTTTTGCACTGTTTATATAGGGTCTTATTGCTATAGGTGAAAAAACAACTTGCCATTATATTATATCAGGCAAGGGGTTGGCATCCCTCGCGGTCCCCAGTCGAACACTCACCTAATACTTAAAAATGTTAGTCATAATATTTATTCTTTACTGTTATTTTACTTATGTATTAATTATATTTAACTATATATAAACACGTTTCCCCCTCCTGAAAGACATGAATAGAGAATTAAAGCTATGGGCATGCTGAAAACACGACCGACACTTCTTTTAGTTCTCGAAGCTGACTCCCTCATTCAAATCGTTCCACACGCATCTTCTCCCCCTCCCCAGTAATCTTATCTCCCCCTCCCCAGTAATCTTATGGTGAGCCAACAAAATCTGTCCTCATTTATTATCTTGATTGATTATTATATTAACAAAATCTTGATTGTTGTGTGATATTTATTATAGAGAAATTTATAATCCCTTTTCCCATTATTTTATTATTCTGGGCTTCTTGGCTGGGTCATAGTAGCACCATCTCTGTTTCAGTGAATTTTTCGTTGTTTTTGTAAGGATGAAACAATTCTGGGTTTACTAATTACAATTATTTTTAATAATCGGCAATTAGCGATTATGATTATTGATGATTAGTGCTCATTAAATCATTTCATTAATATACAGTGTCAAATTAACTCTACTGTATTCAGTTATACTATCATTAAACATTATGATTATTTTCAGTAATCAGTGGTTTACAATTGGGTCTTCACATGATTAGACCTCACTAAATGTCTTCAAAGTTGTCATTAAACCATTACATAGTGTTTGTAGAGCGAAGAATATAATATAAGCAATAAATGTATTATATCTTATTATAACGAGTCAACTTAACTCATTTATAGTGAATAGTGATTATTGACATAGTAAAGCTACACGAAAGTCTCCGCAAAGGTTCAAAATTTAACCAGACAAGTTGTGTAACAAGCATATTTTAGAGCCAAAGAAAAATACATCATCTATCCTCTTTTGAACTTTTTACTATCATAAATAAATATTGCTTGGTATTACAAATTGGAAAAAAAGATGTTTAAATAATGCACCAAACTTATGCGTGTCTGTATGCGTTTATGACATATAACCAAATATAGGTTTCATTGTCTTGTCATTTAGAATGAAAGAGCAGACCTAGTAAATGAGGGCCTATGTAAGTGCCCTTGAACTTGTTTATAGTTGTATTTCCTTTCAGTCAGACAGGTGCATTTCTTTTAAAAAATTTGTCATTTTAAATAGATTACCTTCTTGCGTATGCTTAGTTTTAAAGTATTTACATTTTGTAGTATAATGAGTTTGATAACACTGCTCGACTGAAGAAAACTGAATTTTTTCATAATCAGTGCAATATTGTTTAAATTATTATTTCATAATCGATAATATTCTGTATTGTAAAACTGGAAACTTATCTTCTCGACTAGTTTTTTTATTTTGCCATATTTTATTCTATTTTTTAAAATAGGAAAATGTTTGGCTTTTGATTAACTATAAACTGTTTTTTGTTTTCCGATTTCAGTGTAATATTCTTAAAATTTATTTCACGATCAGAAACGCATTACTTTCTCGCATAGTATAAAGTATTTATATTTTATAGTACAAGTGTTAATTGCATGGCTTTTTTTTTTATAATACTCCACGACTGAAGATAACTGAATTGCTTTCATAATTTGTGTAATATTATTTTAAATTAATGTCACAATCTGAAATAATTCAGTGTTGTCAAACTGGAAACGTATCGTCTTGACCATTTTTTATTAATGTTATTTTAAAATAGGAAAATAAAAAATCATTTGAATAACAGATCAAAAAAATTAATTTGTCTACGTAATGAAAATAATATACTGCTTCTGTTTTAAAGACATACTAAATAAAATAAAATATTTTTGTTGTGAATAAATGTCCGACTGATGACATCGCAGAAAAAAAGAATATAATTGTTCTGTGATCTATCATCATGAGACAAAAGTTGATATCAATATGTTGATCAAATATCAACTTCAAATTGAAATCAGTCGACTGATGAATAAATATTTATTTTATTTTGAAGGTGGAATGTATGTTCTTTCCTCTTTATTCAACCGTTATTCTCATATTTTTAAATTGCTTTGATTTTATAATTATTGTAGAAAGATATTTCAAACAAGCAACAGGTCTTTAATTATTAACTCAAAAGAATTATTAGGGTTAATAATTAATATTATAATTATATTAGGGCTAATTATTATTAGGGTTAATTATTAACCCTATAACTCAAAAGAAGGCTAAAAATAGAAATACAACAGAGTAATGCATCTAGCCTAATAACAAGGTGGGAGAAACAAGTTGATAATGCATGTAGCCTAATAACAAGGCGGGGAGAAACAAGTTGACCTTGAATGTGTTGTATTTTTGTTCTTTTTATTGTAAAAAAAAAAAAAATCAATTTTGTTTTGTCGTATAAATGCATAGTATCAGATGGTAAAATCACGAAATCATAAGTTTTTAATGTTTGAATACAAACTTATGGTAGGTGGTTATTTTAAATATGACTGAAAAATATAAAGACTTTATTCAACGGCTAAAGATTTTAGTTAATAAGAGACATTTGATGCATACAATCAACTCTTGGGGAGGAACAAATATTTAGGGAAACTATATATTAGAATTGTTGGTTCATGAACAAGATTGTTTGGGGAACAATGAATGCAGTAAAAATATACATTGGTTATAGACGCTTTTCTTGAAATGATGAATCTGAACTATATATGAGAGTTTTGTTTGGATGTGTCTAAATGATTTTTTAATATATGTTAAATTTAGTACTGACATTGAATTCACAAGAATATAATTTGTCATTGAATTTTAGAACATTATTTATATAAAACATCCCATTTAAAATGGATTAAAATTATGAATATATATTTTACAAATTATATTTCGTAGTATGTATAACATTAATAATTTTACTACTGTACAATAATAATTATTCTTTTTAGGTTGGAACAAAAATACCATTTTTATTAAAACATACACTGCGAGAATATCAACACATTGGCTTGGACTGGCTTGTTACAATGTATGACCGCAAACTGAATGGTATCCTAGCAGATGAAATGGGTTTGGGCAAAACTATTCAGACTATATCAGTGTTAGCACATTTAGCTTGTGAAAAAGGTTAGTTAGAATAAATTACTTGGTTTAAATTAAAAAAAAATCATTTGTTTTGAATATTTAGGACATTTCTTTGTTTAATATATACTATTTAAGGTTGAGACTATTCTATGTGTATCAATTGTGAATTTCAAAACGATTGTTAACGATGAGTGCTCTTTAAATGCCTTCAAACATATGCTCAAAACCATTACACATTGTAAAATTAATTCAATTATATTTAGTTAAATATTTTAAACTAATCATATATAACGTTAAAAACAACTATAGTTAAACATTTCAATTTCTACTTAAAACCATTTCAAATTATCAAATTACCTCAATTTTATTCATTTGAATATTTCAAAACATCTATATCTAATAGTAAAAACATTTACCTTTAAACATTTCAATATAATCAAAATTAACACGATTTACCACATTTTAGTGATTACTGATTAACTAAGTATCTAGTGGTTATTAAGTATTCCGTTATATTCTAAAAAAAAAAAAATCATATTTTATATATCTGTAAAAAAAATCTATTGTTAAACATTTCAGTTTTGTCAACCAATTAACTCACTTGGATTCAGTTAAATATTTCAAGACAAATCTATAATAGTAAAAACAACTACCATTGAACATCTCAATTCGATCAAATTTAGGCCCTATGTACAGTGATTACCGATTAACTAACAATTAATGGTCATTAAAGGCTTAAAACAAATTAATTCAATTATATTCCGTTAAATGCTATCAAAACTAATCATACATAACAGTGAAAACAACTATCTTTAAAAATTTCAATTTTATCAAATTCACATGATGTACCATATATTGTTAAATACTGATTAACTAAGCGTCTAGTGGTTAATTAACAAATTAATGAATTCTATTCAGTTGAATATTACAAAACTATATAATGATAATATAACAGTAAAAATAAATATCATTAATCATTTCAAATTTATACGATGTACCGATTACTGACATAGTTCAAACAAATCTTCACATTTCCAGAAATTTCGTAATGTTAACTCTGGACCAACCGGTTTATTAAAACACGTCATATCTAAAGAAAGTTAATTCAGAGGTTTTGAGCTAAAGTAACCCTTTTCTAGGAAAGGGATCAGAATGGCACTTAAAAATAATAGATACTCCATTTTTTAGGAACACAATTTTTTAAAAGTAATTTGTCTTATATATATAGCAAACTGATTAAAAGTGGTGAATTGTCTGCTTTTTAAAGCGAGAAAATACAGTATTCAACTTGTAGACAAGTCGCCACTACACTAAAACACTATGCGATTTCTTACCGTTTAAAAAAATTCATAACTTCTACCACAGTAAAATATCAATGATAAAATTTTTACTGTAGTTTCCTATTATAAAGAAGAACATCCTGTGAAAAAATCAAATTTTTATCCCATGTCCCACCAGAGATATTAAGCTCCAACTTTGCAAAAATAGAAAATTCTCTATTTTCAAAAAATTGCCAAAATTAAAGTAAACATATTATATCAGTGTTATAACTCTAGCTACAGAGAGTACACTAGTATATGTAATTGTATAAAAAAAATTAACAGTGATTTACAAATCCTTCATGGAAAAAAAGGCTTCAAAAAGTGAAATTTATTCATTTCCGTTGCTAGTTTTTAAACATTTTTTTTCACCCATATGGGTACAAATTAGGCTGATTATGATGATAATTAAAATTAAAGATGGGAAAATGCTGAACAAAATGAATTTGGTTGCATTTGTGTAACATGATTAGGTAAAAATATATGTTCGTTTACGCAAACT